>OU342547.1:4889108-5426775 GCA_910589475.2 Bembecia ichneumoniformis
AGAAGAGTCACCGGACGGTACGCTTTCGGATCTGTGAGAGGCTTATCATTGCCCTTGGGCAACACGATAAGCCTCCCACTCTTCCATACGTCAGGGAAAGTCCCCTCTTCCATACATCGTGCATACACCAGCGTGAATTCCGCTGATGCCGCGTTCCACACATGCTTCACAATTTTCGCTGTTATACCGTCGATTCCCGGAGCCGTGTTAGACATAGTCTTAACTATACCCCACAGCTCCGCCTCGGTCAAAGGAGGCGCATCCCGCTCCGTGGGTGTCAGAAGGGCACCCACGCGAACTTGCCGGTGATACGGGGTATCCCTGGTGGGATCGTCGTCAGGGCACAGCGCAGTCATCAGACTTCGCATAGCCCCTTCGACTGTACCCGCATAACCGGTGGCGAATTTCGTGCCGTTCACTACATTACTAGGCGGGCGCAAGCGCCCGCTAGCCTCGCGGTAAGCCAGCCCCCAGGGATCCTGGTTGCCGGATTCCGCGATGCGCCTGAAATGAGCGAGTTCCGCCTCCTTCATAACCCTTCTATACCTCGATCGCGCCTGGTGAAATAATCCTTTCGCTTCTTCTTCCACACGTCCTCCTAATTTCCTGGTTTGTTGCCAGGCACGCCTCATCTTACAGTGCTTGGCCCGGAGCCTGTCGAGTTCCGGGGACCACCATTCATAGCCTTTGTCCCTCTTTCCTCCTCTGACACCCAGACATTCATACGCAGTACACTCGATCAACTCAGAAAACTGTTTACACACTTGGGACGCAGGCTTGTTCCACTCCATCCGTCCCATTCGCTCGTGGATCGTTACCTCAAACGGCTCCCACCGCACTCCGGAGTCCCGAAACCGCTTTGGCTCTACGCTAGGCATCGCGCTGAGGGCTGAGCGTTGTCCAGACACTTGGCACGTGATGAGACGATGGTCACTGGTGCTGACGTCTGGCCACACCCTCCATCCGGTCACTGTGACGCCTCTAGTTGTAAGGGTGACGTCCACGTTTGACTCGCCATTCGGGGAACTGAACGTGGCAGGCTGGCCGGCCACGTTGTGTATTAGGAGTCCCCTGGCAACGATGAACGCCTCCATTCGGTTGCGCCGATGCTCCACATCCGGTCCACGACCTCGGTATTGCCGCGCTTCACAATGCCACATCGGAGAATGGGCATTGCAGTCGACACAAATTAGAACGGTTCTTCCGCGTAGGACGTCGAGCACCATTTCCATGTGTGCCAAGTGCCTGTCGATGTCATCAGCGTACTGAAAATACGCCGATACGATATGTAGCTCCTGTTTCTTCGTCCTAATGTGACCCACTATGCAGTGCGTGGTGCTCAGGTGAGGCAGCACCGCGCAGGCTAGATCCCGCCTGGGAATGTAAAACGCCGCTTTCGGGCTACTACCATGCTGGATGAGGCCTCCGGCCTGCGAATATTGTTCCTGGATGAGGACAACATCGAGACCGAGGCGGGCTGCCAGCGATGGGAGCTCCTTGGTAGCGGCAGCAGACCCGGCGAGATTGATCTGCCCTATGCGCAGTGCCGCGTTATCCATAGCGGGTCATCTGCATGCGCCTGTCTTCTGCGGCTCTTCGAGCCGGACATTCCCTCGCAGCTGTTGTGTGTGTTCCTGCTTCCTTCCGTCCAAAGGTCTTGCAGGTGGCACAGACCTTAACTTCAGACTTACAGTCCCCCTTATTATGTCCGGCTTCTCCACAGGAGCTACATATCTGCGCCGTGGCTCTGCAATACTTTTGCGGGTGCCCGTACTGTTGACATTTGAGGCAACACGTGACATCAAGGTAGTCCTCCACTGTCACCTCCGACCAACCCACAAACCACGTCTCCTTGCTCAGTAGGATCTCCCGCAGAGCGGGCTCGCACTCTAGCACCACCATATGCGTCCCAGACCTGGACAGCGTTCTTTTGAACGCTATCTGCATGCTGCTCTTTATACGCTCGGGCGTCCATGTCTGGTCCCTCCACGCATTCTGCTCCTTGAGCCCGTCCACAATGTCATCCAACGTCGGGTCAGAGGTGAACCTCCGCATTGCAATCTTTGGTCTGATCCTCTTCGGCTCGGACACCTTCAGGGTGACAGGAGCCGCTTTCTTCAGTCTCTCCGCCGCCTCCTTCGAAGACGTCTGAACAACCACACCCGCGTTGCCAACCCTCCGGACTCGCTCCACCTGAATGTTCATCTTTCGGGGGTCAACATGTTTAGCGAGCTCCTTTTTTGTCTCCTCAGACGTCTTCAAAGTACCACGCTGGTCTTCCGCCGGATAGAAGGCCAGAGTTGGGCCAGATGAGGGAATGGGTATGGCTGCTGCTCCTCCACCCTGCCGGGTAATCTTAAGGGCCGACGCATACGACACCGGCAATGCTGACGTCGACTGTCTCGGTACAGTGGTCACGGCATCGGCAGCCCTGCTCGCAAGTTTCGTCTCGAGCTCTGCAACGCGGAGGTTAAGTACGGACACCACCGCAATTATGTCCTGCCCGAGGCCCATAATCACCGCCGAGTCCGCCTTGCTGATTTTGCTGGAAGGCCCCCCAGTCACTACAGCAATCTGCCGTACCGCATCGTGCACCTTTTCTATTAGGGCAGCCTTACTCAGGCTGCTAATACCGCCACCTTCCATTAGGGTCTGCTGGGATCGCTGCGCAGACTGCTGCGAAGTGCTGGGGGGGTGTTCTGAGGCATCCGTGGCCGCTTCAGTGTCCGAAGTTTGGTCCCCAGGCGCCACTTTATGCTGCCTACGAACCCTCGTCCTTTTTGCCTTCTGCACCGGCGTAGCCTCTGGTCGTGAGACACCCGCTACACTTTGGTCTCCCGGAGAGGGCACAAAAGGTCGCTTCGACGACTGTGTCGACTGTTCAGTGCCAGAGGATTCCACGACCATCTGCCGCTGGCTAGCCTGATCAGGGGGTGTTCGCGCCAAAGATCTTCGGGGCTTGAACGGGAGTGGGGGCAGCTGCTCTAAGTCACTATCCAGTCTGGAAAGAAACTCCTCCTCTGCTCGGATTTTTTCCAGGGAGCGTCTCCTGAGCTCCTCGCGGAGCTCCTCACTCATCCTAGCGTTAAAGCGTTGTTCGAGTTTAAACTACTTAAGTACACACACAGGTCTAATATGAGTAAAAGTCTAAAAATAAGCAAAGTCCTAAAATTAAAGCAACATCTAAAAAGTCTAAAAAGCACAATGAAAGTCTAAAGAGCATATAAACAAGGTCTAAGAAGCACAGCCAAAGTCAGCACAGCAAATAAAACAAGCACAAGATAAAAATAAAATAAAGTAAAAAAAAATAAAATAAAAGGTACGGTAAATGTAAAAGTCAGAAAGTTATAACAAACTAGAAATACTTAGCGTCCTTTCGCGGGTATAAAAGAAAACCGTCCTGATGTACCCCGAGGGGTACGGTGGCGGGATGGGGGGCGGGCGGAGACGGCGAGTGTCACGCTGACGTCAGCGGAACTCGAGCCGTCTCAACAACTCCGGAGGTGAAGGGCGCAGTCGACCTCTCCCTCGCACACCAATATGGCCGCCGCGTTATACGGCGCCGGCCACAAGATGAAACGAGAGGAGCCGATACCGCACACACACACTCACACCACACTGTCGTACACACACTGTATCCGTCTCCCTCACAGTCCAATATGGCCGCCGCCTCTTATGGAGAACTCCACAAGATAGTCCGAGAGGGGCCGATATCTCGCTGCACTCACACACGCAAAGTTAAAACTAAACAAGATGAACGAATTTAAAATAAAAATTAATATGATACGGAGCACCGACAACACGTCCGTCGTCGATCGAGTCTCGCGCATAGATAGGGACAGACCCACCACCAACCCATGGCCCTTTCGACAGTCTAGTCATACGGGCCGAATCGTATACAAATTATTTTCTCGTCCCTGTCCCTTTGTCGTATCTCCCCTTTCTGGGGCCGACATCACTCCACAGTTGACTGATGCGGGGCCTCGGGCTTCGCCCACTCTCCCTCAACAAAGGGTGCTCCTCCTCCTGTGCCATTTGCGCGCGAATCTTTCAAGCCTTGCGTAGTTCGCCGCCGTGGTCACGAGATCCCGGTAGTACGCGGGTCCCCCGCTGTCTTGGTGGATCCCATCCATCATCTCGTTCCTCAAATCGTCATACAGAGGACAGGACCACAAAACGTGGTGCAAGTCCTCATCCTCCATACCGCACTCACACATACTCACCTCGCAAAGTCTCATGTCATACAGCCGTCTCCTAAAGCATCCATGACCGGTGAGGATCTGCGAGACTTCATAGTTCGGTTCGACCCAGGTTGCCCGGAGTCGATCCGCCACGTTCGGAAAGTAACGGTAAAGCTCTCGTCCCTTCTCCTCATTCTCCCAACGCTCCTGCCATTCATCAACCACTCGCTGCCATTCTACCCGTCTCAGCTGCCGCTTCTCCCGTGGTAACAGGCGTTCGGACGCCTCCGCTACGCGACCAGCACGACTCACCTCCAGGTCCGCGGGCAGGACTCCAGCCAAAACCGGGAGCGCCGCAGTGCTGGTGGATCGATAGGCCTTAGTCAGAAGGACTAAGGCCATTCTTTGTGAGCGCAAAAGCGCACTGCGAACCACATGAAACGTCACGCGATGGAACCAGCACGCAGCAGCATACACAAGTACAGCCACGTACGTACCCTGATACAACGTCCTGAGCGCTCGGTACCGCACCCCCCATGCCGAAGCCGATACCCTGGACATCTTACCAAAGCAATTAGCCGCACGCTCGCCAGCATCCCGCGCATGTTGCGCGAAGGACTTCCCTGCGTCTATTGACACCCCCAGAACCCTGGCGACGTCCACACTCTTAATCGAGGCGCCATCAAGTTTTACTATGGGAGGTCTCTGGAATTTCCCCCTGATCGTCATGGTTTGAGACTTGGCAGGAGAAAATTCCAGTCTATTCCGGACCCCCCATGCCGATACTAGGGCTAGAGTGGCTGCAGCCTTACGTTCGATCTCAGCCCTCGACTGCGCCTCTATCAGAATGGTGACGTCGTCCGCGTACGCAATCATGCGCACCCCCTCCGGAAGTGGTAATCGCAACAAGTCATCCATCAGCAGGTTCCACAGCGTAGGACCCAACACCGAGCCTTGCGGGCAGCCCATGGTACAGGTCTTCCACAACACCTGATTTCCCACGAACATCCCGATCCTGCGGCCTGCGAAGTAGGATGTCAGCAAGTTGTACACATTGCGTGGACATCCCCCTTTTTTGGCCTTCAGGAGGATCATGGGCCACCAGGCGTTGTCAAAGGCTCCTGATATATCTAAGAAGACTGCCTGAACGTACTTAGCGTCCCCCCCGACGTCCAGTATGGCTCGCAGAGCAGTGGTTGTAGATCGACCCGGAGAGAAGCCGTGCTGCCACTCCGACAGGCCGGAAATCACCCGCGAAAGACGCGCCAAGATGGCCCGCTCCAGAATTTTCCCCAACACCGGGAGAAGAGTCACCGGACGGTACGCTTTCGGATCTGTGAGAGGCTTATCATTGCCCTTGGGCAACACAATAAGCCTCCCACTCTTCCATGCATCAGGGAAAGTTCCCTCTTCCATACATCGTGCATACACCAGCGTAAATTCCGCTGATGCCGCGTTCCACACATGCTTCACAATTTTCGCTGTTATACCGTCGATTCCCGGAGCCGTGTTAGACATAGTCTTAACTATACCCCACAGCTCCGCCTCGGTCAAAGGAGGCGCATCCCGCTCCGTGGGTGTCAGAAGGGCACCCACGCGAACTTGCCGGTGATACGGGGTATCCCTAGTGGGATTGTCGTCCGGGCACAGCGCAGTCATCAGACTTCGCATAGCCCCTTCGACTGTACCCGCATAACCGGTGGCGAATTTCGTGCCGTTCACTACATTACTAGGCGGGCGCAACCGCCCGCTGGCCTCGCGGTAAGCCAGCCCCCAGGGATCCTGGTTGCCAGATTCCGCGATGCGCCTAAAATGAGCGAGTTCCGCCTCCTTCATAGCCCTTCTATACCTCGATCGCGCCTGATGGAATAATCCTTTCGCTTCTTCTTCCATTCTTCCTCCTACTTTCCTGGTTTGTTGCCAGGCACGCCTCATCTTGCAATGCTTGGTTCGGAGCCTGTCAAGCTCCGGGGACCACCACTCATAGCCTTTGTCCCTCTTTCCTCCTCTGACACCCAAACATTCGTACGCCGTACACTCAATCAACTCGGAGAACTGTTTACATACTTGGGACGCAGGCTTGTTCCACTTCATCCGTCCCATTCGCTCGTGGATCGTTACCTCAAACGGCTCCCACCGCACTCCGGAGTCCCGGAACCGCTTTGGCTCTACGCTAGGCATCGCGCTGAGGGCTGAGCGTTGTCCAGACACTTGGCACGTGATGAGACGATGGTCACTGGTGCTGACGTCTGGCCACACCCTCCATCCGGTCACTGTGACACCTCTTGTTGTGAGGGTGACGTCCACGTTTGACTCGCCATTCGGGGAACTGAACGTGGCAGGCTGGCCGGCCACGTTGTGTATTAGGAGTCCCCTGGCAACGATGAACGCCTCCATCCGGTTGCGCCGATGCTCCACATCCGGTCCTCGACCTCGGTATTGCCGCGCTTCACAATGCCACATAGGAGAATGGGCATTGCAGTCGGCACAGATTAGTACAGGTCTTCCGCGTAGGACGTCAAGCACCATTTCCATATGTGCCAAGTGCCTGTCGATGTCATCAGCGTATTGAAAGTACGCCGATACGATATGTAGCTCCTGTTTCCTCGTCCTAATGTGACCCACTATGCAGTGCGTGGTGCTCAGGTGAGGCAGCACCGCGCAGGCTAGATCCCGCCTGGGAATGTAAAACGCCGCTTTCGGGCTACTACCATGCTGGATGAGGCCTCCGGCCTGCGAATATTGTTCCTGGATGAGGACAATATCGAGACCGAGGCGGGCTGCCAGCGATGGGAGCTCCTTGGTAGCGGCAGCAGACCCGGCGAGATTGATCTGCCCTATGCGCAGTGCCGCGTTATCCATAGCGGGTCATCTGCATGCGCCTGTCTTCTGCGGCTCTTCGAGCCGGACATTCCCTCGCTGCTGTTGTGTGTGTTCCTGCTTCCTTCCGTCCAAAGGTCTTGCAGGTGGCACAGACCTTAACTTCAGACTTGCAGTCCCCCTTATTATGTCCGGCTTCTCCACAGGAGCTACATATCTGCGCCGTGGCTCTGCAGTACTTTTGCGGGTGCCCGTACTGTTGACATTTGAGGCAACACGTGACATCGAGGTAGTCCTCCACTGTCACCTCCGACCAACCCACAAACCACGTCTCCTTGCTCAGTAGGATCTCCCGCAGGGCGGGCTCGCATTCTAGCACCACCATATGCGTCCCAGACCTGGACAGCGTTCTTTTGAACGCTATCTGCATGCTGCTCTTTATACGCTCGGGCGTCCAAGTCTGGTCCCTCCACGCATTCTGCTCCTTGAGCCCGTCCACGATGTCATCCAACGTCGGGTCAGAGGTGAACCTCCGCATTGCAATCTTTGGTCTAATCCTCTTCGGCTCGGACACCTTCAGGGTGACAGGAGCCGCTTTCTTCAGTCTCTCCGCCGCCTCCTTCGAAGACGTCTGGACAACCACACCCGCGTTGCCAACCCTCCGGACTCGCTCCACCTGAATGTTCATCTTTCGGGGGTCGACATGTTTAGCGAGCTCCTTTTTAGTCTCCTCAGACGTCTTCAAGGTATCACGCTGGTCCTCCGCCGGATAGAAGGCCAGAGTTGGGCCAGATGAGGGAATGGGTATGGCTGCTGCTCCTCCACCCTGCCGGGTAATCTTAAGGGCCGACGCATACGACACCGGCAATGCTGACGTCAACTGTCTCGGTACAGTGGTCACAGCATCGGCAGCCCTGCTCGCAAGTTTCGTCTCGAGCTCTGCAACGCGGAGGTTGAGTACGGACACCACCGCAATTATGTCCTGCCCGAGGCCCATAATCACCGCCGAGTCCGCCTTGCTGATCTTGCTGGAAGGTCCCCCAGTCACTACAGCAATCTGCCGTACCGCATCGTGCACCTTTTCTATTAGGGCAGCCTTACTCAGGCTGCTGATACCGCCACCTTCCATTAGGGTCTGCTGGGATCGCTGCGCAGACTGCTGCGAAGTGCTGGGGGGGTGTTCTGAGGCATCCGTGGCCGCTTCAGTGTCCGAAGTTTGGTCCCCAGGCGCCACTTTATGCTGCCTACGAACCCTCGTCCTTTTTGCCTTCTGCACCGGCGTAGCCTCTGGTCGTGAGACACCCGCTACACTTTGGTCTCCCGGAGAGGGCACAAAAGGTCGCTTCGACGACTGTGTCGACTGTTCAGTGCCAGAGGATTCCACGACCATCTGCCGCTGGCTAGCCTGATCTGGGGGTGTTCGCGCCAAAGATCTTCGGGGCTTGAACGGGAGTGGGGGCAGCTGCTCTAAGTCACTATCCAGTCTGGAAAGAAACTCCTCCTCTGCTCGGATTTTTTCCAGGGAGCGTCTCCTGAGCTCCTCGCGGAGCTCCTCACTCATCCTAGCGTATTGTTCGAGTTTAGACTACTTAAGTAGTTAAGATACACACACAGGTCTAATATGAGTAAAAGTCTAAAAATAAGCAAAAGTCCTAAAATTAAAGCAACATCTAAAAAGTCTAAAAGCACAATGAGAGTCTAAAGAGCATATAAGCAAGGTCTAAGAAGCACAGCCAAAGTCTAAAACACAGCAAATAAAACAAGCACAAGATAAAAACTAAAAATAAAAGGTAAGGTAGATGTAAAAGTCAGAAAGTAATAACAAACTAGAAATACTTAGCGTCCTTTCGCGGGTATAAAAGAAAAAAAACCGTCCTGATGTACCCCGAGGGGTACGGTGGCGGGATGGGGGGCGGGCGGAGACGGCGAGTGTCACGCTGACGTCAGCGGAACTCGAGCCGTCTCAACAACTCCGGAGGTGAAGGGCGCAGTCGACCTCTCCCTCGCACACCAATATGGCCGCCGCGTTATACGGCGCCGGCCACAAGATGAAACGAGAGGAGCCGATACCGCACACACACACTCACACCACACTATCATACACACACTGTCTCCGTCTCCCTCACAGTCCAATATGGCCGCCGCCTCTTATGGAGAACTCCACAAGATAGTCCGAGAGGGGCCGATATCTCGCTGCACTCACACACGCAAAGTTAAAACTAAACAAGATGAACGAACTTAAAATAAAAATTAATATGATACGGAGCACCGACAACACGTCCGTCGTCGATCGAGTCTCGCGCATCAGATAGGGACAGTGGGAATCTCGTTAATCCATTCATGCGCGTCACTAATTAGATGACGAGGCATTTGGCTACCTTAAGAGAGTCATAGTTACTCCCGCCGTTTACCCGCGCTTGCTTGAATTTCTTCACGTTGACATTCAGAGCACTGGGCAGAAATCACATTGCGTCAACACCCGCGAGGGCCATCGCAATGCTTTGTTTTAATTAGACAGTCGGATTCCCCTTGTCCGTGCCAGTTCTGAGCTGACCGTTGAACGGCGGTCGTACAGAACCGCGCCGATCGCGCACTAGACGAAACCGACGCGGCCTTACGGCTAGGAAGATCCGCGGAAGGCCGAAACGCGGGTCCGACTTCGACCGTCGACGCCGAAACGACGACGGCTTCGACCAGGCCCGGCACCGGCCGCGTCCGCTTCCCGTCCAAACCCGACACGCCCCGGTCCTCAGAGCCAATCCTTATTCCGAAGTTACGGATCCAATTTGCCGACTTCCCTTACCTACATTATTCTATCGACTAGAGGCTCTTCACCTTGGAGACCTGCTGCGGATATGGGTACGAACCGGCGCGACATCTCCACGTACATCCCTCACCTGAATTTTCAAGGTCCGCAGAGAGTATCCGGACACCGCCGCAAATGCGGTGCTCTTCGCGTTCCGAACCATATCTCCCTTCTATAGGATTCCATGGAACTCGAACGCTCAGGCAGAAAAGAAAACTCTTCCCGGACCTCTCGGCGGCGTCTTCAGGCCACTTTGGGTTACCCCGTCGAACACTCGCTTTGACACGAGGGAACGATTATTGAAACGGTTCCGCTGCCGGGTTCTGGAATAGGAACCAGATTCCCTTTCGCTCAATGGGCGTAGATTTATATAATTAAATAATAAACACGCCACATCGACATAAGATCTCTCCTTGAGCTTAGGATCGACTGACTCGCGAGCAACTACTGTTCACGCGAAACCCTTCTCCACGTCAGTCCTCCAGGGCCTCGCTGGAGTATTTGCTACTACCACCAAGATCTGCACCGACGGAGGCTCCAGGCGGGCTCGCGCCCAGACCCTTCTGCGCACACCGCCGCGCACGTCCTACTCGTTACGACATAATGACGAACGCTAAATCGTCTCATTTGCCCGTAACGGTAGTGTATAGGCAAAACGCTTCAGCGCCATCCATTTTCAGGGCTGGTTGCTTCGGCAGGTGAGTCGTTGCACACTCCTTAGCGGATTCCGACTTCCATGGCCACCGTCCTGCTGTCATGAGCGACCAACGCCTTTCATGGTGTCCCATGAGCGTTTTTTAGGCGCCTTAACACTACGTTTGGTTCATCCCACAGCGCCAGTTCTGCTTACCAAAATTGGCCCACTTGGCACCGTCATCAGATCTCCGGCTTCATCGTTCGAGTAAGCCGGAGTTCTCACCCATTTAAAGTTTGAGAATAGGTTGAGGTCGTTTCGGCCCCAATGCCTCTAATCATTCGCTTTACCGGATGAGACTGTTTCGATTCGACGCCAGCTATCCTGAGGGAAACTTCGGACGGAACCAGCTACTAGATGGTTCGATTAGTCTTTCGCCCCTATACCCAGTTCCGACGATCGATTTGCACGTCAGAATCGCTACGGTCCTCCATCAGGGTTTCCCCTGACTTCGACCTGACCAGGCATAGTTCACCATCTTTCGGGTCCCAGCATCTGTGCTCTGAGCGCGCCTGCATTCACAGATTGGAAACGAGACGCCTCGGGAGTGCGAGAGATCGATCTAGACCGACGCTCCATCCTCCCAGAGCGCGCGACAAAACGCACCTTCACTTTCGTTACGCCTTTCAGTTTTAACACATATAAACAAATCTCAATGACTCGCACACATGCTAGACTCCTTGGTCCGTGTTTCAAGACGGGTCCTGCGAGTGCCCGAAACTGGAATCATCGCCGACAGAGACGCGCACGGTCCGAGACGACACGGCTGCGACAACAGGCGCGACGCGCCGAGTACCGCACTTGCGGCGGTGGCTCGAAACGCACGTCACAACCTTGCGTCGGGCCTGGACGCGTTGAAAACGCGTGCACGATTCGTCAACATACCGTCCGACCGCCTGTCGGCCACCGTCATCGGTCTGAAGGTAGACGCGTGAACGTATACCTTCGGACTCCCGACGCGGCGCTTAGACAGACATCGAACGGGTCGCGATGCATTACTTGGAGAGAAGTGCACGCCGTCCGCGAACGTCGACGGGAGCGCACCGTGCCGACACAACGTTGAATAAATCCACCGTGTACGACATCGTGAAACGCCCTCGTACGCCGCGAAATGACGATGAATCTCTCCGTTCGTTCATTCGAGTTTCGCAGGTTTACCCCTGAACGGTTTCACGTACTGTTGAACTCTCTCTTCAAAGTTCTTTTCAACTTTCCCTCACGGTACTTGTTCGCTATCGGTCTCGCGGTAATATTTAGCCTTAGATGGAGTTTACCACCCTCTTAGGGCTGCACTCTCAAGCAACCCGACTCTTAGGAGAGTGCCTCTCGCCGCCTCCCTCCGTCGCTACGGGCCTGGCACCCTCTACGGGAAAACGGCCCCGTTCAAGACGAACTTGGACGAGAGCGGGGACGACGAGAAAGCGGCACCTCCCGAACACCACATCTCCCGCGACCGGGAAGACCGCGGGATTCAGTGCTGGGCTCTTCCCTGTTCGCTCGCCGCTACTAAGGAAATCCTGGTTAGTTTCTTTTCCTCCGCTTACTAATATGCTTAAATTCGGCGGGTGATCCTCCCTGATCTGAGGCCAACATTATAAAATTTCGAGGCAGACACGATATCCGTTAACGGTGTGCACACACACCGCTTCTTCGGACGTCGAGTCCGCCTACCTTTCGATATGCGTTTGTACTACGTTAAAAAATACGCTTAAAACGCTCATCTCGAACTAACGCGAAGAGTCGTAGGCGTTTTTAACGGTGTTAGTGATAATATAATATAACACAAACACAAAACAGACGCATTCGTTAATAATATTTAAACGGACGAAAATTCGAACCGTCATTCTGCGTGCAAACCGCAATGTGGCAATTGTTTTTATGCAGCCGGCCCTCAGACAGGAGTGGTCCTGGATGTGTCTCCACGGACCGCAATGTGCGTTCGAAATGTCGATGTTCAAATGTGTCCTGCAGTTCACACTATGACGCGCAGTTAACTGCGTTCTTCATCGACCCGCGAGCCAAGTGATCCACCGTCCAGGGTAATGTTTTTTTTTCTCTTCAAAAAAAGACAAATGAAAAAAAAAAAAAAAAGTTTTATCAAAAAATGTATACCGCTCTCCCCTCTCTGCTAGACTCGATATGGTGCGGATTTTCACCAATCTCTGCGTCTCGTCGTTATATTTTTATTAATATGTTGTGAAAGTCTCTCGTGTTAAGAGTGACACACACAAACACGTTAATGATCCTTCCGCAGGTTCCCCTACGGAAACCTTGTTACGACTTTTACTTCCTCTAAATGATCAAGTTTGGTCAACTTCCCAACGACGCCGACGGCCGTGAAGCCACCGCGTGTCGGTCCGAAGACCTCACTAAATCATTCAATCGGTAGTAGCGACGGGCGGTGTGTACAAAGGGCAGGGACGTAATCAACGCGAGCTTATGACTCGCGCTTACTAGGAATTCCTCGTTTATGGGGGACAATTGCAAACCCCAATCCCCAGCACGAAGGAGTTTCAACGGGTTGCCCGGGCCTCTAGGCCAGGGAGAACATGCTGATTCCTTCAGTGTAGCGCGCGTGCGGCCCAGGACATCTAAGGGCATCACAGACCTGTTATTGCTCAATCTCGTGCGGCTCGAAGCCGCCGGTCCCTCTAAGAAGAATTTGAATACGCAGCGAGTGAGTAGCGCGACACGAGTGCCGCGCACACCTAAATCGCTACGCCTATTTAGCAGGCTAGAGTCTCGTTCGTTACCGGAATTAACCAGACAAATCGCTCCACCAACTAAGAACGGCCATGCACCACCACCCACCGAATCAAGAAAGAGCTATTAATCTGTCAATCCTTCCGGTGTCCGGGCCTGGTGAGATTTCCCGTGTTGAGTCAAATTAAGCCGCAGGCTCCACTCCTGGTGGTGCCCTTCCGTCAATTCCTTTAAGTTTCAGCTTTGCAACCATACTCCCCCCGGAGTCCAAAATCTTTGGTTTCCCGGAAGCTGCCCGCCGAGCCATTGTAGTAACGTCGGCGGATCGCTAGATGACATATTTACGGTTAGAACTAGGGCGGTATCTAATCGCCTTCGAACCTCTAACTTTCGTTCTTGATTGATGAAAACACCTTTGGCAAATGCTTTCGCTGTTGTTCGTCTTGCGACGATCCAAGAATTTCACCTCTAACGTCGCAATACGAATGCCCCCAGTTATCCCTATTAATCATTACCTCGGAGTTCTGAAAACCAACAAAATAGAACCGAGATCATATTCTATTATTCCATGCACGAAATATTCAAGCAGCTTTTTGAGCCCGCTTTGAGCACTCTAATTTGTTCAAAGTAAAATTGTCGGCCCATCTCGACACTCACCGAAGAGCACCGCGATAGGATTTGTTATATTGAGCCGGACGTTTTACCGTCGCGGCTCACCGACGATATGCTCCGCAAACGTGTCAGTATCACCGCGGATGCGATGCACCGACAGCGCGCAGCACAAATGCAACTACGAGCTTTTTAACCGCAACAATTTTAGTATACGCTATTGGAGCTGGAATTACCGCGGCTGCTGGCACCAGACTTGCCCTCCAATTGTTCCTCGTTAAAATATTTAAAGTGTACTCATTCCGATTACGAGGCCTCGTAAGAGTCCCGTATCGTTATTTTTCGTCACTACCTCCCCGTGCCGGGAGTGGGTAATTTGCGCGCCTGCTGCCTTCCTTGGATGTGGTAGCCGTTTCTCAGGCTCCCTCTCCGGAATCGAACCCTGATTCCCCGTTACCCGTGACAACCATGGTAGTCGCAGAAACTACCATCGAAAGTTGATAAGGCAGACATTTGAAAGATGCGTCGCCGGTGCTGGACCGTGCGATCGGCAAAAGTTATCCAGATTCATCAAAATTAACGACTTCGAACGCGAGGCTCTCCGCCGATTGGTTTTGATCTAATAAAAGCGCTCATCCCATCACTGGTCAGAGTTCTGATTGCATGTATTAGCTCTAGAATTACCACAGTTATCCAAGTAACCGAAGTAAGATCTAAGGAACCAAAACTGATATATTGAGCCATTCGCGGTTTCGCCTTAATACGGCTTGCACTGAATAATCTTTGAGACAAGCATATAACTACTGGCAGGATCAACCAGGGAGCTACCAACCATATGCAGAAGGACACGAGACACCGTCGAATTTCGACGCAATATGCGCGAAACCGACGTGTTCTTCACAGTGCTCCATCGTATGGACGGCTCTCCAGAGAATACGACGAGGAGACAGATAAATCACTATCTCTCGCGCATTTTCACTATAAGAGACAATGTGCGCGCTTGGGCACAATCGCTCTCTGTACGAACGTTCGCAACGGACAGTTTTGCATTTCACACCAATAGGGCCACAGATTATAAGACTGCGTAAAACCCAGATAAATTGTAAAAACAGTCTCGAATACTTTTTTAAGACGAACGAAACACGCCCGGGTAACAGAGAGTATCAAAAGAAACCTCTGCTAAAATATTCACACACTCTGGTGTGTTTGTGTTGAGTGCCACACCCCAAAACTCAAATAGAGTATAGGGGGTTCGCTCGCGCTCTGTTTTTTAAAGTAACAAAAACGCGAACATCTACCGCACAAACGATACCATTTCGTTTACGAAACAAGAAATACTCTCCCCGCCCAGAGGCGGAGCGGCACGACAAAACGCGAACATCGCCAACGATAACAACTAGGGCGCCCCCCGGAGACGAAAAAACTAAGCCGCGTCACCGGACAACACCCAACCGTATCGAATTCCCGTGCCTTCGATTTCATGTTCCGAAAACATGTATTATGGTTGCGACGGTGCAATTTTAAAGTTTAGGTATTTAGCGGCTTTATATACCTAAACTGAAAAGAAAGAAAGAAAGAAACAAAAGAAAAAAAAAGAAAAAAAAAAAGAAAAAAAAACCAGACGACCCTAAGCCTAAAACACGTTTTCCGGCCGCTTTCACCTCCGGCCTCCGATTCGGTCGCGTCAAACGCCCCCGTGGGCTACTCGCTACTACAACAGGTGGGCCGCACCACGCTACTTCTTAACCCGAACACCCAACGTGTGTCGTCGGGTACACAACGTGATTTTAAAATGTTGTGGCATCCCATTTATTTAAATAAAAACAATTGTATGAATTGTTCCTCTTCTTCGTTTATTTAAAAAATTTGTGTGAATGGTTGTAATGTGTATGTGTGTGTGTGTGTGTGTGTGTGTGTGTGTGTATGTGTGTGTGTGTGTGTGTGTGTGGGTGTGTGTGTGTGTGGGTGCGTGTGTGTGTGGGTGTGTTTGTGGGTGCGTGTGTGTGTGTGGGTGCGTGTGTGTGGGTGTGTGTGGGTGCGTGTGTGTGGGTGCGTGTGTGTGGGTGCGTGTGTGTGGGTGCGTGCGTGTGTGTGTGTGTGTGTGTGTGTGTGGGTGTGTTTGTGGGTGCGCGTGTGTGTGTGGGTGCGTGTGTGTGGGTGTGTGTGGGTGCGTGTGTGTGGGTGCGTGCGTGTGTGTGTGTGTGTGTGTGTGTGTTTGTGGGTGCGTGTGTGTGTTTGTGTGGGTGGGTGCGTGTGTGTGTGGGTGGGTGCGTGTGTGGGTGGGTGGGTGCGTGCGCGTGTGTGTGGGTGGGTGCGTGTGTGTGTGGGTGGGTGTGTGGGTGGGTGTGTGGGTGTGTGGGTGTGTGGGTGTGTGGGTGCGTGGGTGTGTGGGGGTGGAGGTGTGTGGGTGTGTATGTGGATGAATGAGTGCGTGCGTGCGTGGATAACATTACTTTCCATTTGTATTTAATTTAACAAAAAATTTAATAATGTAATAAATTAACAAAAACCAAGATAATGTTATGAACTAAGGGCGACATACTTAAAATGAACTTAATATGTTTTGTCTCAAAAACACGATCACCCTAAACGTGTTTAAGTATGTCTTGCACCTTGTCAATTTAAGTCGTATTTAACTAAACACAGATTTGTCTGTGGTTTGTGAGTTTCGTTTTACGATTTGATCATTGTTGGGACATTTTTTTCTTTGACGTGAAAAAAATCGTAAAATGAATCGTATTTAGTCCAAAGTGTCCGATTGCGATTGATCTGTCTATTCTGTCATTGTCATGTCAGTCTCCAATTTGGTTTGCCTATTTTTTTACTACGTTAACTCGCGGACAAATAAGAGGTACAGTGCGTTAGAAAAGATATTAAACATATTTTTTAAACAATTAGAATAAAAATGGTCTTATTTCTTTCTATGGGTATTTTATAGGTAGCTATGCTATTAAAAATAATATATATTTCTTGCTTGTTATGTAAAGTACTGAATAGTCATGTACAATTTCCAAGTATCCTACCACAGCATGATAACTTTGATAATGGAAAGTTGGCTTCGCTAACGAACAAAGGTATGACTTGACTATATTTTAAAAAAAATAACGATTTATTGAATTTATGTGATGGCACTTTTAAATTCTGTTTGAAACCTTTTCTATAATTTTGATGATAATTTTTCGTAACCACACAATTATCGATTTCATAAGTCCCTTTTTTTTAAAATAAAGAATACATCTTATGTTAAAGTAGGTAGATTTTCATTTATAAAAGTCGATCACACCGCTTGATATCGATAGATTTTTTTTTTATTCTACTATGTATGTATGAAACAATACTACGGTAATGTATGGATTCAAGCTTGTGGAAATCATAATACTTTGAAGCTACCTGTTTTATAATACTAATAAAGAAGAACAAGGAGATTAAAACAGAGTGTAGTACCAACTTCGAAATTATCTCTGGTAATTTTATTGTTCATTAGTTTTACGAAGTTTCGCTCTTTGCAATAAAAAAACAAAAGTTTGGGTCACTTTCTACCTGAATGCCTGCCTTCCCAGTGTAAGTAATCGCTGTACATAATATGTACCATTGTTATCATAAGGGAAATCTTATTCAGATAATCAGGGAAACGATAACCGGAGTTGACAACAAATCAAGAGGTCAAACGAACTTCAAAGTCATTTTATTTAATTTAAAGTACAAAATTGTAGTAAGTAGTAGTACACAATGTCAAATAACAAAAAAATTAAAAATTTCAAACATATACTCATCGTCTATTACGATTCCATCAACCCAACCTTTGGGTTACGCAAAATATTTTATACTAGCTGTTGCCAGCGACTTCGTACGCGTGGCATTCGGAATAACTCGTTACTTTTTGTTTCTATACCGATTGGAATGAAATATACACTACATATTACCGGAAGCTTGCTACAATACATCAATGGAAACTACATGAAAATCGGTAAAGCCATTTCTGAGATTAGCGTGCGCAAAGGCATAGTAGGCAAAGAACGATATTACATACGAGGCGTCGCCAACCTAAGCTGAACCCTACTTAATATGACCGATCATACAGATCTGAGGTCAACTTAAATTAGAACATTGAAAATCACCTAAAATTACTAAGTATTTTTAAATTTATATAAACTTTCAATCATCATCGTTTTACAGATGATAATTATATAGTTAACTAAAGTTTCAGCCAATTCAACCGAAGAGTTAATTTTATTGCATTTTTTGTTTGTAAACCGATTGGAATAAAACAAACACTATATGTTACGGGAAACTTGCTGTAATACATAAGTGAAAACCGTATTCAAATCGGTTAAGCCGTTTCTGAGATTAGCGCGAACAAACGCACAGACAAACAGACAAAAATTCTATTAAATTGTTTTTTTGAAAAAAAAAAAAATATTTAATGTAAACAGACACGGCTCGTTTACGATTTTATTTTATTATTATATGTATAGATGAGAGTTGTACAATATAGCTTTCGGCGATTAGCTCTATATACGAGTGACGTATAGAATTATAACTTGGTAGACGTAATTTTTGGTAAGTATATAAACAACCTTTAGCCGTTCGTTATTGTTGTTCTCATTTTTGAACTCAATTCAATACTCAATAGCTTTACATATTAAGTAAGATCAAAAATATCTACACCTAAAAAAGAAAATTAGAAGATCTTCAACCGATTCAAACGCATAACTCATTCACCGGAACATAATATTTGCACTTCAACAATTATAACTTACAACGAACAATAAACACCAAGGGAAAAAAAATTGAAGAAGCGTCTAATGATGAAAAATATACAAATAAAAAGACTGCAATCTCAAAAAGGTATTTATGGAAAAAAGTTGCAGAATTGCAAGTATTAAACACTTTGGTCAGTAAAGAAGAATGTCAAATCAAATTTTCCAAATATAATGATTCCAAATATACTAATACCAGGATAACTTATTTTTCTAAGAAAGCTGACCCCCTTTTAAATGTATTAGGTGTATAAGTAATTTCCGAGATAAGTAATTTTTCCACAAGTTCAATATTGTAAAAAATATTGAGTATACTTTTAAAATTTCTCCTGTATCGTTTAATACCATCTTAATTCATCGATAAATAAATATCGATATTGTTTACTTAGTTTATCGTATAGTGATAAGATGTTTTTGTGTGTCTATGTGCGTGTAGTTCAAGCTAGAAAATAGTCCGCCTCCAAACCGTGCATTTTTTGCATAATTAATACGTATACTCGTATTATATAAATATGTAGTTGGATAGAATAGAAGCTCGCGCCGTCCGTTTTATAAGTTGACAATTGGCGGCCCCTCGCTCGCTTTCGCTCCTCTGTATAACCCCCCGCGTGAACGCATTTGTTGCGCATTATAGTCCACCGCGTGTAAACTTGTAATACACCTCCGCCAGGTGATTGAACTTTTGAGACTATTAGCGAACTTACATATTTATTACTCACCGTCTCGTCTTCCTTCCCCTCGAATGAGATCCTGGAATCAGATTTAGCATAATTATTCATCAAATCACACACTACTCTACTATTCTAGAATAATATAAAGTGGAATGACATTTGGACAAAAAACGGTTATGGTAAGTTAAATATAATAGTGTGGATGTAAGTATTTTCGTATTATTTTTTTTAATCTTTATTAAAAAAAAAACCTGTATCCCGAGGAATAACCGAAAAATAGAATTTCAATGCCTCGCAAATAAATGTATAAGAGTTATGAATATGTCAGGCTAATATCCTACTTAAATAGTTATTATGATAAATGTGAGGATGACCTATGGATGTTTTGCTACTCTTTCAAGTGAAAACTACTTTTTTATGTTAAGATCGGCAGACAGGCTGACGGTCCACCGGGCACTTGATGGTAGGTGGCTACCGTCGCCTATAACACAAGCAACGCCAAAGCTGCTGCAAGCGCGCTGCCGATTGATCTTACCAACTACGGTACTTTTACTACGGTTGCATTAAAGATGAGGGATTGGAAGAGGTTAGAGAGCTTCTGGCATCCCTTATTCACTCACCGAAACACAACAGCACACGTGCTGTTATTTCACGGTGTTCTTCTGTAAGGTGGTGGTTACTGCAATGACTGCGAAACGCAGTGTGCCCTGCCACTATTTTCCAGTTCCAGACCAGAGCCAAATTTGAAAAGTGATTTTTCAAAGTTGACCCTGCCGGGATTCGAACCCGAGAACCCTAGAACAGAGCGTTAAGGCAAGCACCCTAACCACTCATCCAACGGGATCGATGAAATTTTACACACACGTTATATTATTCATACATTTTCTTTTTCAACGCGGACGAAGTTGCGGCCAGCTAGTTTCAAATAAGCCTTTTCTGTGGTAGGTAGTTCCCACTGAATGTTCTACAAGCCAATTATGTTAAATAACTATGACCAAAATTTATTTCCTATACTAGCTGTTGCCTGCGACTTTGTCCGCGTCGGAAAATAAAAATATATGAACAATATAACGCTAGACCATATTCATTGCTGTTATACTTTTTCCAGGCGTTGTATTTCTATTTTTAGATGAGAGATAGAGAGAGAGAGAGAGAGAAAACAAAAAACTACCCTTGAACAAAAATAGTGTGTATAATTATGAGTAGGTACACCCCTATTTTTTATAACGAAGCTGTTAGTTATTTTTCAAAACGGTTAACTAGTTTTCGAGTTTATCCATTACAAACATATTTATTTTCAATGAAAAGTAGATTTTAAATGCGTTAGGAGTTGTAAGAATCCAACGTGGTTTCCAGAAACCAGTCCAGTCCAAATAGCCCACTGAAAGGTATTCATTGAAAAAGGTGCAGTCGTTTTCAACCATACCTAAGGTGCCTATATGAATACGGAAGTTCTAAGAGATCTAATTAAATCAATAATTCAATTCATAAATTCAATTAGCCATTCATTCTTGTTGATACTATTCGGCGGTAAAAATCTAACATATAAAATAATTAATTACTTCTTAGATTATTGTTTCATACCAACTTTTAATAATATTATAGCAACAATTTATTCAACCTTTAGATATTGCTTCACACATTACGTAAGGCGTTGTCGAATGTAAATCATGGACGACAGATGGCGCCATGTGAAGGTTAAAATGTATGTTCACCATCACCCATGAATTTTTTTCCTCTACAGTATATTGTTTTATTGTTTGCCCAGAGATGGCTCTGTCTAGAAAGTACATATTTACATCTAAAAAGCGCCACCATATCGTTGAAAACTAATTCATTATGCGGGACGACGACGGTCATTATTAAAATAATATAATCAATGTTTCCCTTTTTCAGTTAAACTAGTAGTTGTACAAATATTATTTGTATATGAGAGATATACTTCGATCGGCTTCTATAGAAAAGTTCTACAGTACTTTTTTGTAGGCATACACATGACTTACTCGTATGCCTCTAGCATTTATATTATTTAAGCCACAAAATCTACTTTTTGTATTTAAAATAATAATAATAATAATAAAAATATTGAAATCTTTAGGTCATAGTTCGACAAACAATAACACGAAAATAATTACCATATAAATAATTCCAGTGTGTAGGCAGAGAATATTTAGGTATATGTAGATATTTTTTTCTTTCGGCCTCGCCGCTCTCTATTATTTTTCCTCAATCTGAAAAATAGAATATAACCTTCATTAAATGTTGTTACAGGTAGGTAAATATTGATTAAAAAGGTAACACCCTGATAAGGGACAATACTGTGCGGGATTTGGGTGTGCTGCATGACTCAAAATTATTATTCGATGATCATGTTAACTTTATTATATCTAAAGCATTAAAGGCTCTTGGATTTGTGATGCGACGCTCCAAGGAATTTACTAATGTCAAAAACATTCAAAATTCTGTATTGTACGTATGTTCGAAACAATTTGGAATATGCATCACAAGTCTGGAACCCTAGATATGCTATGTATATCAATCACATTGAAAGAATTTAAAAAAAAAATCATTCGCCATTTATGTTACAGAACAGGTGATCGGTACGATTCAGAGTCTTATCTTAGCCTTTGTAAGAAACACCATTTACTACCCCTTGAAAACCGTCGTTCAATAGCCGACTTAATAAATTGCATCGGGTCTAATTGATTGTCCAGATCTTTTATCTCAAATCTGTCTAAGAGTCCCGGCTATAAGTCTTAGAATTAATAATTTGATTTATATGCCGTTAGCATCAACTAATTACAGACGGAATACTTTTATTTGGCGTGCGAGCAACATGTTCAATATGTTAAGCAATGAAAGCGAACTAAATCTTGATTTATTCAACACTAGCGTGGTGTCGGCGAGGAGTTTATTGACGCGAAGATTTTTTGATGACTAGTTTGGTTTTGTTTCTTCCTGATCCTAGCATTACTCTTCATTTACAAATTGTGATTTTATTTTTAAAGTTTGACCGTCTTACTACAAAAACATTAAACATACTTTAAACAGGCTTTGTACACGTGGTTAAATAAAACTTTACTACAAAAGAGTGTCTAGGCATTGTTTAGGGTTAGACAATGCTTGAGCATTATTTAAATTTAAATACCGCCAGATGCTTGATTAACGAGTGTCTATCTAGTTAGCGGCTTCTCCTTGGACGTGCTGTCAAATTTGTAATCGTTTTGCGTAATATTAAAGATTTCTTTTGATTTTTGAAATGACTATGGATATTTTAAATTTAATTGATTACGTATGGAGGATATGAATTATTTATAAGGATATATAATTTTGTGAGATAGGATACATCGCGAGCGAATTAATCCATTCGAATATTACGATGACGCAACGCCGCGCTCACGTTTTTTATCCATGTTAATAATAATAATTGGAATTTATGAAAATAATAATATTAAATTAACAAATCCAACTTGACATTTGACAATTACGCCCGTGTCAGTTACGTTCCATTAAGCGCAATGTTTTTGATATAACAAAATTTTATAAACAATCTAACGTATTTGTTGTAATTTGTGCCTTATTCCAATTTGATAATTTACTTATATCGTTACTATAGTCCGTAATAATAGCTTGTGAAAACCAAAATCTGCGTAAAATGAAAACGACATGAATTCAGGGCGAGTGACTGAGTGAATATTTGTCAGGGTTGCCATAATGCAATATCATTCTCGTACTTTAACACTATCTACAAAAACAAGCGCTAAACAAGGTTTTGTGGTAAGGATATTTTAAGCGCTCGCCTAACAATGTTTAAATAGTTATACATTGTCTACGTAAGCACGTGTTTAGACAGTGCTTATTTAATCTTTTGTAGTAAGACGGTTATTGTTTTTATTTTATTTTTATGAACGCTGTACTGTTTGTTTAGATATAGTTTGTTTCTATGGGTGAGAATCTTTAATTGGTTATATGTTTTTTAGTTTTAGTTTTTATCTTGTCTTTGTTTAACTGTTGATTCTCCAAATATCAATAAATAAATAAATAAAAAAAATACATACATTCTCTACAATGGGAGAAGAAAATTAAATATGAACGCGTCTACTAAATGTTATTAGTTAGGAGGTATTATGCGATTTTAAGTATTTGTCGAATCATAGAAAACTTTTAGACTTTTTGTCTGTTTGTCAGAAAGGGCTTAACAGATTCGAATGCGGTTTTCACTGATGTAAGTTTTCGAGCTCGGTAACACAAGTACAACGTTTACCTTTTTGGAAAATGTACAGACACGGCCTGTTTAGGATTCAATTAATATGAATAGATGATTTTTTCAAATCGGTGAAGTAGTTTTTGACGAGCCTGTTGGATGAGTGGTTAGGATGCTTGCCTTAACGCTCTGTTCTAGGGTTCCCGGGTTCGATTCCCGGCAGTGTTAACTTTGAAAAAAAAAATGAACTTTTCAAATATAGCTGGTCTGGATAAGGAAAGCAGAGCACACTGCATTTTGCAATCATTTTAGCAGTAACCACCCTCTTACAGAAGACCACCGTGAAATAACAGCACATATGCTGTTGAGTGAGTGAGACCAATCCCTTATCCTTCATTAGTCGGCAACGCACCTGCACCAGCTGTCGCGTTGCTTGTGTTATAGGCGACGGTGGCCACCTACCATCAAGTGGACCGTCAGCCTGTCTGCCGATCTTAACATTAAAAGAAATTAAGTTTCAGTTATAAGTTAAGTAGACTTTGTATGTGTTATATTAGGAACTCGAAGAATCTAACGTGATTTTCAGAAACCACTCCAGTCCAAATAGCCTATTGAATGGTGTTCCATTGAAAAAGGTGCAGTCGTTTTCAACCACTCTGGTGATACCTAAGGTGCCTATATGTATACGGAAGTTCTACGAGATCTAATTAAATCAATCGGTGCATAAAATCAATTAGCTATTGATTCGTGTTGATACTATACAGTAAAATTTATCTTATCAATGTTTAAAAAAAAACATAAATAATTAATTAGGCACTTCTTAGATAATATAATGTACATACGTATTATTTTTTTATACCAGCTTTTAATAATATTATAGCAATAATTTATTCAATCTTTAGATATTGCTCCACACATTATGCAAGGCGTTGTCGGATTTAGATCCAAAACGATTTAAAATCGTGGACGATAGATGACGCCATATGTAGGTTGATTGAAATGTTTATTTCCTACATTGATGTCGCACACCCTACTATGGTTATTTATTTCATAATAATCGGTTAAGTAGTTAGGACTTGAAAGCGTAAAAAAAACTCACTTTCGCATTTATGTATAATGTTAGCATTATTAACGTTTAATATGTGTTAGTTTTATTGTTTGACAAGAGATGGCTCTGTCTAGAAAGAACTATTTTCATGTGGCTATTTACAGCTAAAATGCCTTTAATATTATAATCTATACTACATATTATAAAGAGTAAAGTTGATTTCTATAGAGAAGTTGTAGAGTATTTTTTGTATGCCTACAAAAAAGTCAGCGATAGCATATTGTTATGTCTAACATTTATATTTAAGCTATTAAAAAAATCATTAGGTGATGTTTATTGGTGATATTATCAAATTATAAATCCTTATATAAAATTCACAAAGTTTCTCGCAAGTATTTAATACAAGTGATTTTTGCTTTTTCCTGCGACATATGTTTTGGACGACATAAAGCGCGACCGCACAGCTAGTTAGTTAAGTATTATGTGAACACGTTAAATGGTATACGATCATAGTTCATAGTCAAATAAATACCATATAAATATTCCCAGTATGTAGGTTGAGAATATGTACACTTCTTTCCATCAGCCTTAGCCGCTATCCATTTTTCTCCTCAATCTGGAAAATAGAAGATAACATTCATTAAATGTTGTTCTTTTTAAGTTTTTAACTTAATGAGATTATTATATTTTTGCACTTTAAAATTAATATTTAATTACTTCCTTTTGTAAATGGACGATTTATTTTGTATTTTACCTTTTAATTAATTGCTTATAAACATTTAACATATTATAAATTATAAAGTTTCGATCCCCTAGGCAGAGTCCCGAGCATGCTGGCTGCATTACCTCGTTGTATGGCAATGCTAATCTGTTGCCCGAGGTAATGGCCAGCTCTATAATCCCCGGTTATGTCGACCAAACGTTTTGACAAGTTGTTAAAAAATTTAAGCGCGTTGGGGCCCCACGGACCCAGAGATTCGACACTTCCAAGATTTATCAATATGTTTGTCTAAAAAAGTTGATCCCACCAAAATTGAAGGTAACAAAAAAAGTTTTTTTTTAACATTTTAAGTTGAATCTAAAAGCGACTTATAGCCAGTCAAAGGTTTTTTTTTGTGAGTTTACTAGAATGCAAGTCCATTGCATTAAAAGCGAGTAACAAAAAAACTTTTTTTAAGAAAAAGAAACAAAATCTACACCATTTCCACCAAAAATAAAATTTATAGTAAATCCCTGTAGGATTTACATTATTTTAGTATAAAATGATCAATAATAAGGGGTTATATCATGTGATATGTGCAACATAACTCTCCTTGGCTTATGTATACAAGAAATATGATTGTCATTTATGTTAAGGTCGTCTACGGATAAGCTGACGGTCCACTTAATGGTAGGTGGCTACTATCGCCTATAACACAAGCAACGCCACAGGTACTGCAAGTGCACAGCAAACCACAGGATTAATGAGATGGGATTAGGAAAAGATAGGGAAATAGGCTCTGGCAACCCTTACTCACTCATTGAAACACAATAAATAGCACACACTATTTCATGATGGTCTTTCGTAAGGGCGTTGGTTACTGCCCCCAAATGGGCTGGCTCAAATATCTGTGAAACGCACTGTGCCCTGCCACTACTTGCCTGATCCAGACCAAAGTCAATTATGAAAAGTTCATTCCCAAAAGTTGGCCTTACCGGGAATCGATTCTGGGACTCCTGAGACAGAGTGTTAAAGTATTAAGCAGCTCGATCAAGGGGCTCGTCAAAATGACTATTGCTTTTGTTGGATTCAACATAGTTATCTCAACATTAAAATGTATTTATTCTGACTCGTGTGGAGTTGCTGGCCTCCCATCGAGCGCGTCCCCAGGTGGTGGATTGGGGAATGTCTCCCAGATATGGGTGGTACTGGGGAAATCAAATACCCAGCGCGAACCAAAACCAGTAGGCATGGGCGTGCCTTTAGTCTAGGAAGACGCGGCCTAGGGGATCTTACCCCGACAGAAAAAGACAAAGCTGTGGATCAGTAAATTTTATGTAATGGCGGAAAATAAAACAAAACTACCCCAGGAGGGTACCGTGAAATGCGGAGAATCCCTCCCTGAACATTGCCCTGTCTCTGTGGCAGGTCAATCTTCAGGCTGCCCCTCGGATTCTGGGGGGGGCGTCTTTCGCTTTAGCATAGCTTCGAAGGAATCTACGGCATCAAAGGGAACGGCAAAAATCTACACACAACAGATATTCCACAAGGGTTTATTTACCAATAGACCCCGATCAAATTCTCTAAGCAATCTAATTGCCTCATCTAAAGATGTAAGAAACATGTCATCAGATCATCCTGACGATCAAAGCGACACCTATGATAAAAGTAACTGGACAGAAGTAGTGAATAAAAAACGGCTAAGATCCAGCCCTGAAATAGCAAGCAGGTGTAAACAAAAAAAGCACAATGCGTACTGGCTTAGCCAGACAGTACCAACTTCAAACAGCTTTACTGAGTTGGAAGTGGATGAAGAAACCTTAGAGACAACAAATACTAACAGGGAACCAAGACCTCCACCCATCTTCGTTGATAAAGTGGGTACAATACAACCACTAATTACCCTACTTAATAATCACGCGAAAGAAAGCTTTACAATAAAAGTATTGCAAAACGACAGAGTCAAGATACAACCGCACACATCTGTAATTTATTCCAAAATAGTGAAATTACTTGAAGAAAAGGATACCGAATTCTATACATACAAACCCAAAAGCGAAAGAAACTTCAGGGTGATATTGAAAAATATACACCCGTCTATGGATACCGATGACATAAAATTAGAACTAAAAGATCAAGGACATGTCGTCACAAATATTTATAATATAAAACAAAGATTCACAAAGAAACCCTTACCTATCTTTATTGTTGAACTTAAGCCACAAGACAACAATAAAGAAATATACAGCATTAAAAAACTACTGAACTGCCTTATACATTTTGAGCCCCAGCGACCCAAACGTGAAATACCACAATGTTCAAATTGTCAGCAATATGGTCATACTAAGAAATATTGCCGCCGAAAACCAAAATGTATTAAGTGTGCTGGTGATCATCTCTCATCTGCCTGTGAACATAAAGGAAGACTCAACAATGTTAAATGTGTCCTCTGTGAAGGCAACCACCCCGCGAACTACAAGGGCTGCAATGTCTACAGAGAGTTGCAAAAAATCAGGTATCCTCCAATGCGCGAAAAACGGCTGCCGAAACTACATTTAAACGAAAAACCATCACATAGGCCTCTTGGAATAGAACCAATCACACCAAACAAGACTTATGCACAAGCTGTGGGTGGCAACAAACCAGATGCAAGTATTAGTGCTAAAACAAGTGATGACCAAAATCAAAACTTTGTCAAAGAAATGATGGAGATGCTAAAACAAATGATGAGCCAATTAACAACTATGAACAATCTGCTCATAACACTAACAAATAAAATCACACACATTCACTGACCTTAAATTGGTCATTTGGAATGCCAATGGGCTGTTACAACATTCTCTAGAAGTTAAGACATATTTATTTAATAATAATATTGACATACTTATGATATCTGAAACACATTTTACTAATAGAAGCTATTTCAATATACCAAATTATAAATTCTACAATACAAATCATCCTGATGGTGCTGCTCATGCTGGATCTGCGTTACTCATCAAATCAAATATCAGACATCACACAATCCAGCCGTACTGTTCAGAAAAAATCCAGGCCACAAATATTGTTATTGAAGACTGTGCTGGTCCTCTCACAGTATCTGCCCTGTACTCCCCACCCAAACACAACTTGAAAAAGGATGACTACGTTGCCTACTTCGAATCCCTTGGAAATAGGTTTATAGCTGGTGGTGATTATAACGCCAAGCACACCGACTGGGGGTCCCGCATCACTTCGGCCAAGGGTCGCCAACTGCTATCAGCTAGCCGAGACCTAAAACTAAATATTGTTTCATCTCGAGAACCTTCGTATTGGCCAACAGATAGGAAGAGAGTACCAGACTTAGTTGACTTTTGTGTGACAAAAAACATTGCTGAAACCTACATATCGGCAAAATCTTGTCTAGAGCTATCCTCAGATCACTCACCTGTAATAATTACACTTAGCAAAGAAGTGATAAAGACCCAAAAACAATGCAGGTTGCACAGCTACAAAACAAATTGGTCCCTTTTCCGTAGCTTAGTTTCATCTACCATAAATGTAAATCTGCCACTCAAAACTGATGACGACATAAAGATGGCTGTGGAGCATTTTAATAACTGCATCCAAACATCGGCATGGGAGGCAACTCCTGAATCAAATGAATTTACGCCAAATTCTTGCCCACAAACCATAAGGGACAAGGTTGCTGAGAAGCGCGCTGCAAGAAAACAATGGCAGCGGACGCGACACCCTCTAGACAAGAAAAGACTGAATTATGTAACTGCTCAACTAAAGAAATTACTTATAGAACACAAGAACATTGGCGTGGAAAGGTATCTGACGAATCTGGATGCCACACCTTCAACGGATTACTCTTTGTGGAAAGCTACAAAGAGATTAAAACAACCAAAGCGTTACAATCCCCCAATACATACTCAAGACAACTCATGGGCCAGTAGTGATTTTGAAAAGGCCAATGCGTTTGCTGCACACTTGACAGAGGTATTTAAACCAAATGACTGGGAGAACCCTTGTGACATGATCAATGACATAGAGCGGAAATTAAGTGAAACTTATCAACTTGATCCACCTACAAAATGTTTTACCAAAACTGAAGTACGCAGAGCCATATGTAAGATAAACCAGCATAAAGCACCAGGTTACGATCTAATAACTGCTAAGATTCTAAGAGAATTACCTGACGAAGGTTTTAAAGTATTGACCCAAATATACAATGTCTCACTGCAGAGAAATTATGTTCCACCACAATGGAAAGTTGCTCAAATAATTATGATACTTAAACCAGGGAAGAGTGCTGAAGAACCGAAATCGTATCGCCCAATAAGTCTTCTGCCGGTAGCTTCTAAGGTGTTGGAAATTCTAATCTTGAGTAGGATGAACCCCATTCTTAAGGAAAAGAATTTGATCCCAAACCACCAATTCGGTTTTAGACATGGACATGGCACCATTGAGCAAATCCACAGACTCGTTAATAGTATATATAATTGTTTTGAGAACAAAGAGTATTGCTCTGCGGTTTTTTTGGACATTTCGCAAGCTTTTGACAGAGTTTGGCATGAGGGCCTACTATTCAAGATCAAAGAAATGCTGCCTATTAATTACTTCCTGTTCTTTAAAGCTTATCTAGCTAACCGCCATTTCTTTGTTAAATATGGCGAAGATATCTCAAAACTTAAGATAATACAGGCCGGTGTTCCTCAGGGAAGTGTTCTGGGTCCTACACTATACCTACTATTTACTTCTGACCTGCCATTGACTGATGGTGTGAAAGTAGGTACGTATGCTGACGACACAGCTTTTCTTGCTGTTGATAAAAACGCCTTTAAAGCCTCTGCCTTACTACAACTAAGCCTGGACAACATATCAACTTGGTTTAAGAAATGGCGCATCAAAGCGAATGAATCCAAGTCTGTCCATGTCACATACAGTTTAAGGAGAGAAACTTGTCCGCCTGTTTCTCTCAATAACAAAATCATACCACAAGCAGACGAAGCAAAGTACCTTGGGGTGTATTTAGACAGAAGACTGACTTGGAGGAAACATATATTTACCAAGCGCAAAGCTCTTGGCCAAATGCTGAGAAAATTCTACTGGGTGTTGAACAAAGCTTCAAAGTTGTCTTTGGCTAATAAGATACTTATATATAAGTGCATAATAAAACCGACGTGGACATACGGTATACAACTCTGGGGCACCTCTGCTAACTCAAACTTGGAAATTCTACAGAGATTCCAATCGAAATTGCTTAGAATTATAGTTGACGCTCCCTGGTATATAACCAACGAGAGGATACACCGAGATCTTAAGATCCCTACAGTAAAAGATGAAATTGGAGTTAGAATACCGAAATACAAGGATCGCATAGCCAACCACATAAATCAGCTTGCTGTGGACCTAATTGAACATAAATTCACTTTCTCCAGGCTAAAGAGGAAAACCCCACTTGAATAAAAGGGCCAACTTAGTACTTGACGTGGCCAAGCCATTGGGCTTGGACCACAAAACGCTTAAAATTTATTTTTACAATTATTGCTGAATGTCCTAATGTGACAGATTGCAATATGAATTATAAAATAAAAAAAATAAAAAAATTTATTCTGAGGCAGTACGAAGTTTGCCGGGTCAACTAGTGAATTAATAAATCTTTTTTTAACAAGGTTTTGTTTAATTTGTAAAATACCTGATCAACAACACCTCCCAAATTCCAAATTTTCCTATATTTATGTTTAGAGACCATTTATTGAAAAAATAATGAATAGATATTGATATCTTATTAAGGGTGAAATTTCAAGCTTTAAAATGACAGTGTTTGTAATATCTGGCAATTATGGGTTGAGTCGACTTGCGAGTGTAGCTTATTCAATCTTTAGATATTGCTTCACACATTACGTAAGGCGTTGTCGAATATAAACCATGGACAGATGGCGCCATGTGAAGGTTAAAATGTAGGTTGAAACGTTTATTTCCTACACAGATGTCGCACACCCTACTATGGTTATTTATTTTTCATTATGATCAGTTAAGCAGTTAGGACTTATATCTCAATGTCGCATAGAGTTTTATTGTTTGACAAGAGATGGCTCTGTCAAGAAGTACTAATATTATAAAGAGTAAAGTTGATTTCTATAGAGAAGTTGTAGAGTATATTTTGTATGCCTACAAAAATGTCAGCGACAGCATATTGTTATGTCTAACATTTATATTTAAGCCACAAAAACTTTTTGTATTAAAAATAAAAAACGGGACAAGTGCGAGTAGAATTGGCGTGAAGAGGGTTCCGTACGAAGTTACCTAACCGCACAATTTGAGTGATTTACCATGTTATTTTAATATCATGGAATTCTTACAGGTTTTCCTAAAATCTATAAGTAGAAAACTAATTTCTGCATTTTTTTCAAATTTTTAGGTTCAGTAGTTTCGGAGAAGGGGGGGGGGGGGGGGGAGGGAATGGTCGGACAGACGGACACACGAGTGGTTCTATAAGGGTTCCGTTATTTTTATTCGGACGTACGGAACCCTAAAAATCCTTAGGTGATGTTTATTTGTCATATGTATTATCAACAAAATTATAAATCTTCTCTTATTATATAAAAATGAATCCCTATTTCCCTTGGTCACGGCATCACGCGTGAACGGGTAGACCGATTTTAATTCGGTTTTCACTAATGGAAAGAGGGTTAAACGGGGAATGTTCTTATATATAAAAGTTGCACCCCGGGCGAAGCCGGGGGCGGGTCGCTAGTCCTTATATAAAATTCAACAAGTTTCTCGTGGGCAAGTATTTAATAAACGTGATTTTTTATTTTTATTGTGACATATGTCTTGGACTTTAATTTAATTAATACCTACGATATTAAGCGCAACCGCACAGGTGGTTAAGTACTATATGGGCACGCTAAATGGTATACGATGTTTTCATAGTTCTACAAACAACAACGCAAAAATAATTACCATATAAATATTCTCAGTGTGTATGTAGGTATGTAGGTGGAGAATGTGTGCACTTTTTCCGTCAGCCTTAGCCGCTCTCCATTTTTCTCCTCAACCTGGAAAATAGATAACATTCATTAAATGTTGTTAACAATACAAGTACGTAAGCAATTTTTATTATAAAAAAAAATACATCTCTATAATGAGAGAAGAAAATTAAACATGAGCGGGCCCCCTACTAAATGTTATTAGTTAGAGTATTATTACGCGACTTTTTAACCTCAGACATCACAGACTGACACTATTAATTTTAACCCTAAAAAGTCTGAGTGTCCCCTCAATGTCATGGGGGATGACTAACTATATCCTTATCAGATTGTTGTGATTTTTTTCAACTCAAAAAATTGTAAATTAATAAATAAATTTAACATTAAAAAAAAATCTAACCTGTTTACGACGTGCGAATAGTTCGTTGCTGTCAGCGTAGCCGCTCCCAACTGGAAAATGTAATTTAAATTTTTTTGTAACACACTCCTAATAATTTTCGAAATTTTTTATTACATTTTAACAATTAAAAGGTTCTTATCTATATAACAAATAACAATAAGACAAAAAGTAAGTTTCAATTCAGGTCTAGGAAAATAAAATTAACTGACTATTCTTATTCAAGAGTGAAAAATATTTATCTTTTTTTTTCTCAGTGAGAATATCCTTGCCAGATTCGGCACGGGTGGCTTCGGCCTTACGAGGCGTTCAGGCATAATCGTACCTACTTATCAATTTTATTTAATTAATTAAACTTTCAACAAATGAGCGAGCCGGAGATGAAACTGTCCTAAAGTGAACTCAGTTGATTAAACTGAATTGATGTACCATCCATATTACGCATGCATAAGGTCCATAATAACAAACAACTTATTAAAATGCGCCATCTAGTCTAATATTCTGTCATCAACATGAGGCTTGATTTAGCAGACACTAGCGCCGCGGTGCCTGGAGTACGAACTTGCAATAATATGTGCGCCATTCTTGACTTAGAAGAAAAAAAAATAGCTTAACAAATATGTAAAGTACGTGTATAAATGTAGACACAGCTCATTCATGATTTTATTATACAAAAATAAATTAAGTTCCATAAATGTATCTCAACTCAAAGGGAACGTGTACAAAAATCAAAATGAAATCAATTTAATCCTCTATTGAAGCAAATAGAAACAATTCGTGTATCATTATTTTTGTATTTGTTATGTATCAGACATGGTGTATACGATTTTTTTTTTTATAATTTACTTACTCAAGTAGTAGTGAGTACGTAGTGACAGGGCATACTGCGTTTGGCATGGATTTTAAGGTTGCGTGTCTCAACGATCCCTGATCCACAGACCTCATACATGAGTGGGATAAATAATCGGTGAGGGCGTTGGAGGATGTGGAACACTGAAGACCACTATGAAATAAAACTTGTGTTGTAATATTTCTCCATTCACCACATTGCTTCTTATCCTCAAATCCTGTCGTCCCTATTTTTAGCCCCATAAGGACCGCGGCGACAGGACACATCAGAGGATCCTTCGGCAACACTACATGCAAGCGAATAGAATACTGACTTTGGCATGCGCATTATATCTTAACTTCGTGCTAGTGCAAAATTTGTGTTCTTCCTTGTGAATGTGTGTATTTTTAAAATGGCATCACTTACCAAATTTAGACAGATTCGGAAAGTAAAAGGAGTCACTTCGCGTCTTCTGATTGCTCCTGAAATTTATAAAGCAGATTTCATTGAAAAAAATATTCTTTAGTTAAAATTTCTCAGCAACTTAGGCCAACCTAAAAAACCTGACCTAACCTGTCAAGATGACTGATTGATAATTAAACCAGTATGAAACAAATCGAAAAAAGTAGATACTGAAAATGAACAGAAACCTTCTTGAATTACTTAGGAATTTGATTTATTTAAAAAAAGTAGCCATTGCAGGGAACAACAGGGGCAGCCCGCCCGGCGTAATCACCCCCTAACAGAAAGAATACCATGAAATAAGAGCACGTGTGCTGGTTGTGAGTTTCGATGACTGAGTAAGGGATGTCAAGAGGCCGTTATCCTGTAGCTCTTCCAAAAGCCGTATCTTGAAGCCCAGTGGCGTTTCTTGTGTTATAGGCGAAGTTAGCCACATACCATCAAGTGGACCGTCAGCCTGGTCAGACGGTCAATTTTCGTCTATTTTCTTGAATAACTTGGAAACCATTTATTTTAAAATTACAACAAAATACATTTAAGAAATTAACAAGACCTTCCATTACACGATGCAGTTTTCAAAATTTTTTTTTTATTTTCCACCTTCCCCTCAAAAATGACTTCCCATATACAGATTTCATCTATTCACGTCACACCTCTGCGTTTGGGTCACAGAAATTGATATGTCTACCAAATTAATCGGTCTAGTCTAGTAGATTCCGAGATAATTGACTGTGACGGACGGACAGACACAAGTGATCCTATAAGGGTTCTTTCTATATCCGTTTTTTTATTCGAATGTACTGAACCCTAAAAATGACATTTTGATTGTTTAACTTTGAAATTTTTTCCATTCGCCTTTCAATATAGAGATGGATACAGCGAAAATTGGCAGCCCCACCTGCGGCGGTAACCACCGCATTACGGAACCACCGTGAACAGCACATATGCTGTTGTGTTTTGGTCAGTAAGAGATGCCATAGTCAATTTCATTTTGCCCCTCTCCTTAATTCTACTATAATCAGCGAAAGCACATGCAGCAGCACGTGAAGCGTATCTCGTGTAAATAGACTGTCAGCCTCTCTGACAACCTTAGGATTAGCTATTACACTTAAATAGTTAATTAGGTTCATGTGTTTTACAAAGTTGACGGGCCCATTAGAGATGAGTGGTTAGGGTGCTTGCCTTAACAATCTGTTCTAGGGTTCCCAGGTTCGATTGCCGGCAGGGTCAACTTTGGAAAATGAACTTTTCAAAGGCTCTGATCTGGATCTGGAAAGTAGTGGCAGGGCACGCTGCGTTTCGAAATTAGGCGGCCAGTCTGGCGGCAGCAACCACCCGCTTACAGGAGATCACCGTGAAAAAAAAGCACGTGCGCTGTTGTGTTTCGGTAAGTAAGGGATGCCAGAGCCCCATTCCCCGTATCCCCTCCTAATTCCTTATCCTTGATCCGTCTCTAGTCGGTAGCGCACTTGTATATAGCACCTGTGGCATTGCTTGCACTTGCACCACCTACCATCAAGTGGACCATCAGCCTGTCTGCCGATCTTAATATTTGTAAAGTTCTTTATTGTTTCACTACCTAATTGCTTTTTTTATTTTATCCCACTCCACACTTAGTTACTATGAATATATTATAACTGTAACCGAACGTTACCTAGGTATATTTTTCTCTATTCACCTCTTGTATCTTTTCAACCCGTATTTAGAATAAGCACAAATTTCTGGGTTTTGCTTAAATTAAAAAAGATTTTAACATTAGTAAGATTGTAAAATCTTAAAAAAACCAATGTCCCCACCCACACAAATAAGCATTTTATTGAAAATCAAATTTGAAATCCGAAATTCTTTCTATTCACCCCATTTTATGGTAGTCTTTTCTGATAAAAACAAATAATGGGTCGTCAACTAAAGCGGTGTAAATAGAAAACTTTTTTACGATTTAGGCACTAAATCGGTAAAAAGAATTTGAAGAAACATTTCAAAAACACTCACCAAAATCTAATGAAACATTGATGATGTTGTCAAGGCTCGTCACCACCGACGCCTAGCAACCCCACCTGCTTTCCAGAGATGCCTTCCAGGTCGTCGCACGCCAGCCGCTTCCAGCGATGCCTTCCAGGTCGTCGCACGCCAGCCGCTTCCGGTGCAGCCTTTAATTTAAAATTAAACCTGTATGGTGACATATTTCAGAGTAAAATTTTTTTCCAACGAAAAGCATAACAGCCAATTTCCCTTTCCCATCCTAATCCCTTATCCTTAATCCTACTGTAGTCGGTAGCGCACTTGCAGCAGCTTTGGCGTTGCTTGTGTAATAGGCGACAGTAGCCACATACCATCAAGTGGACCGTCAGCCTGTCTGCTGATCTTAATATTTGTAAAGTTCTTTATTGTTTCACTACCTAATTGCTTTTTTTATCCTATCCCACTCCACACCTATTCACTATGAATACATTGTAACATGTAACAAAAGTTACATTTTCCTCTATTCACCCCCTTCTATCTTTTGACGAGCCCCGTTGGAAGGGGCTTGCCTTAACGCTCTGTACTAGGTTTCCCGCATTTGATTCCCGGGAGGGTCAACTTTGAAAATGAACTTTTCATAGTTTGCTCTGGTCTGGATCTGTAAAGTAATGGCAGTCCATCTGGCGGTAGTAACCATCCCCTTACAAAAGACCACCGTGAAATAACAGCACGTGTGCTGTTATGTTTCGGTAAGGGATGCCATAGCCCATTTTTCTATCCTCTCCTAATCCCTTATCCTTAATCCTATTGTAGTCGGCAGCGCACTTGCACCAGTTTAGGCGTTGCAAATCTTTTAAATCCGTATTTAGCACAAATTTCTAGGTTTTTCTTAAATTAAATGAAGGTTTCGTCATTTTAACATTAATGAAACTATGATTTAAAAAAAGTCCCCACACAAATAAGCATTTTATCGCAAATCAATAAAAAGTCCCCACACAAATAAGCATTTTATCGCAAATCAAGTTTATTCACCCATTTTACGGTAGGTAGTGGTATTTTCTCATAAAAAAGGGTTACTCATAAAAAATATTGCGTCATAAACTAAAGTGGCGTAAATAGAAAATTTTTTTTACACTTTAGGCACTGTACCACACTAAATCGGTCAAAAAATCTAAAGAAACTATTCAAAAACACTCACCAAAATCTAATGAAACATTGATGATGTTGTCAAGGCTCGTCACCACCGACGCCTAGCAACCACCTGCTTTCCAGAGATGCCTTCCAGGTCGTCGCACGCCAGCCGCTTCCAGCGATGCCTTCCAGGTCGTCGCACGCCAGCCGCTTCCGGTGCAGCCTTTAATTTAAAATTAAACCTGTATGGTGACATATTTCAGAGTAAAATTTTTTTCCAACGAAAAGCAAAACAGCCAATTTCCCTTTCCCATCCTAATCCCTTATCCTTAATCCTACTGTAGTCGGTAGCGCACTTGCAGCAGCTTTGGCGTTGCTTGTGTAATAGGCGACAGTAGCCACATACCATCAAGTGGACCGTCAGCCTGTCTGCTGATTTTAATATTTGTAAAGTTCTTTATTGTTTCACTACCTAATTGCTTTTTTATCCTATCCCACTCCACACCTATTCACTATGAATACATTGTAACATGTAACAAAAGTTACATTTTCCTCTATTCACCCCCTTCTATCTTTTGACGAGCCCCGTTGGAAGGGGCTTGCCTTAACGCTCTGTACTAGGTTTCCCGCATTTGATTCCCGGGAGGGTCAACTTTGAAAATGAACTTTTCATAGTTTGCTCTGGTCTGGATCTGTAAAGTAATGGCAGTCCATCTGGCGGTAGTAACCATCCCCTTACAAAAGACCACCGTGAAATAACAGCGCGTGTGCTGTTATGTTTCGGTAAGGGATGCCATAGCCCATTTTTCTATCCTCTCCTAATCCCTTATCCTTAATCCTATTGTAGTCGGCAGCGCACTTGCACCAGTTTAGGCGTTGCAAATCTTTTAAATCCGTATTTAGCACAAATTTCTAGGTTTTTCTTAAATTAAATGAAGGTTTCGTCATTTTAACATTAATGAAACTAGGGATTTAAAAAAAGTCCCCACACAAATAAGCATTTTATCGCAAATCAAGTTTATTCACCCATTTTAGGGTAGGTAGTGGTATTTTCTCATAAAAAAGGGTTACTCATAAAAAATATTGCGTCATAAACTAAAGTGGCGTAAATAGAAAATTTTTTTTACACTTTAGGCACTGTACCACACTAAATCGGTCAAAAAATCTAAAGAAACTATTCAAAAACGCTCACCAAAATCAAATGAAACAATTATCATTAATTGTCATGTTGTTAAGGCTCGTCAACACGCATGATCCTCTGCGCCTTGTATCCAGCCGCTTTCCAGCATCCTTCCAAATCGTCGCACGCCAGGCCAGCCGCTTCCCACGATGCCTTCCAGGTTATCTATGCACAGGACGTCCCACTCCGGCCGCTTCCCGCGATGCCTTCCAGGTCGTCGGTCCACAGGGCGTCCCACGCCACCCGCTGTGTGGTTTAGAAATTAGCGAAGAAAAGTTGCGGGCAGCAACTTTAATTTAGAGTATGTATATTATGGAACGGTAAGATGCTAAAATACCTAGATATATATTTTGCCTTCACACCGCATCGGTATGGCAGAGACGCAATAAAAATTAATGTGTGATCACTCAAAAATACTATAAAAAATTATCGTAATATGAGTTGCCGTAACATACACTATACCTATGTATTACTACGTCTGTAATGGCCATTTTAAATAACTAAAACGTGGATGACGATACGTCTTGTGCGTAATGACTGATTTGATCCGCCATTTTGATTTGTTTGTTCCCATGTCGAACGTGATTCGGAGTAAAAAAAAATGTGGGATTTGTAATCAGGCTCTCTCTAGGGTTGTATATATGCCTAAAATATATCGGAACAGTTTTAAAATAACGAATCTTTTTAAGCAGCCAGCCAGCCCTTAATATAACCCCACTTGAAAACGCCAAGGTTTCTATAATTTTTCTATGCCAAATTAGAACATATCAATATCTTATACAACTTACAAAATCATAGGTCGAGTTGAGCATTAAGGAAATTAATAAATAGAAACATTTCGAATTGTAATTCATACCTGTATCGTATCAGATTCAAATAAGATCAGAATAGGTATTTGCGTTGCGGCATGGCGTGGCGTGCCGGTTAGAAATTAAACTTTACAGCGACTACAAAGAAGGAATAAGAATAAAAAACATTTTTCTGTTTTCGTTAGATCAAAAACATGCGAAAATAATTATCTATATAAACGTGATTAAGTAATAATTACGAATATAAAACAGTGGTTCGACAGCCGCCACATTTATGGCGTTGGTTTGAGTCCAAGGCCTAAAAACAAAATTTAAAGTACATACCTGATTATTTTATTGTCAAAATTGTAATTTTATATTGCTCGGGCTCCGGTTCCGTCACACACAGCACACTCGCCTATTCCACGATTGTAGCACCTCAACCTCAACGCGACGACGAACGAAAACAAAATGGCAGATTGAAAATGACGAATAGAGGTCCTGCCGGGGGCGGCCAGCCAGCTTGGCAATAGGGATGTCCAAAGTGTTCGAATGATTCTTTCGACATCGAATAAGTATCGATACTTTTTTTCATTAGAAAATATTATGATACTCGAGATTATGATTATGATTATTCTCACGAGTCAGCAAATCATGAACTTTTTTAGTTTTGTAAATCTGTCAGTTTTTACTCATTATGTGCTCAAAGGGCGGGGTAATCGCTTCCTATCAAAACAAAAGTGGCGGAATTGTATTAAATTAAACAATTTCAGTAAATGTTAGAGCTAAAGGATATCAATCGGTTTTTTTATAGAGATCAGGCCACTAATTTTATTTTATTTTCGTTTTAACGGTTAAAACTTGTACCATTAGGTAATAATAAATTATACATAGATTTACTGGATAAATATTGTACTATTTGATAATGTTTGGAATTATCAAAAAATCATTTTGGACATAGCACTGAGCCACTGACTCGAATAACGTTTCGAGTACGTGGTTTGCGCTCAATGTATTAATTTTCGAATGACCTCAGTTACAAAATCTAAAATATTCACAGAAAAATACTGAAATTTAGAGACTTTACTAAAGTGTAAGTTAAAAAAAAATAACGGTTTGGTTTTGATTGATGTCCTTGGATAATTGTGGGGCTGCATTTTTTGGGAGAGCAATTGTAGTAATTTTTTTTCACACTCATTTACTTGTATCCTTATTGCTAAACATTAATGACACTAATCTTTGGTACATCGTCAGTCCAAAATACCTTCCTATAAAAAATATCCTTATTTTTTCAAAGATACTATTGCTAAATATATCTTTCTCATTCTTTCTCTATAACAGATATCTATAAATAGAAATTTAGATAGATAGATAGAATTAATTTAAGTGTGTAGTGGGATTTAAATGAGAGAAAAGAAGGCCTTTGGACAATTAGTAAGCTATAATGCTAAATTTGAGTCTCTGAGTAACTACTTTGTGCAAAAAAGGCGGGTTGTTACATATAGCGCGTACCTACTTGTCGTTAATTTCAATTATTTGAATTTGAATGGTTTTGTCAACTTTTTGTATATTTGAAACATTTTTACGTCTTTCTTGGATAAATCTATACATATTATAACATCGAATACGAGCCGTACCTGTACATTATTATTATTATTATTATTATTATTATTATTATTTTCAAAAAACCATTTTTTAACATTGTATTTATGTTACCTAGGTTAAAAAAATAGTATTAAAATTTTTGTCTGTTTGTCTATTTGTCTGAGCGTTTGTATAAGCTAATCTCAGAAATGACTTAACCGATTTGAATGCGGCATTTAGGTATTCAAGTATTGCAGCGAGCTTCCCATAACATTTAGTGTTTGTTTCATTCCAATCGATTAACAAAAGTTACAGGCTATACCGAATACGCGTACGAAGTTGCAGGCTTAATCAGTATAAAATATATTCATTATAATAAGTAAACATTACTATAACTCTTCGCAAAGAATGTAAATCGTTAGGAGGACAAAGACTATTAGGGTCTGGCTTCATATGATTTTTATATAATGGGTAAGTATGAAAATGGTTATTAAATTAAGAATTTTCCTTTCTCCTTGTTAAGCATAAAATCACATTTTCAACGTTTTCATCACATGTCTTCGCCCTTATGTTTGTTTATATTTCTATACTTGTAAAAAGGTTAAAATATATTAATTTACATGGACTGGTTCTTTAATCCTAGGTAGCGGCCTTAAAATTTTGTTACATTTTATAGTACCTAACTATATTTTAGCTAACTTTTTAAAGTTGTAAATAATTATCCAGTCGATAGCCACGTATGTGCTCTTTGCATATTATACTGAAACACTTTTAATAAAAAATAAATCCTAACTGTAAAGTAAATGAAATAAAAGTGGCAGGCTCTTTGAGTTTTATTAATTGCATGTGTTATATAAATTTCATCTGGGAAATTTTATTACCGCCATGCAATCACAGAATATGCAATCATTATCAAACGAAATATAAAAATTAATTAATTATTGTTTAATTAAATAACTTTTTGCTAATAATATGTACCCCATTGGAAAATCTAAATTTAAAATATTAAAAAAGACATTAATGTAGTAATAGTCGTCATTGCCAATTGATTTAAGAAATGTATAAAATAGAAAATATATATCATATATCTTTTGTTTTAATGTGATTAATAACAATTACATGATTTCACATCTTCCACAAAAATATCAATAATTGTTTTGTCAAATAAATTTATTTACACGAATAAATTTCAATTCTTATGTTTGGAACCTTGCGAGTATTCGTGATGAGAAGAGGTGGTTGGACATCACTAGTCAGTCGTTACGAATTTCTAGAAGGTACTTAGAAGCGAATGGTTTTTTCCGTTCGCCGCATAGAAGTCAATGCAGCAATTATTATATATTATTCCTTCAATTATTCTTATATATATTAATCTGATCATTAATTTAATTTTAGTGAATATTTAACTTTTGTAAGCTTTTCCTTTGAGACTTCTATTAAGCCGTAACATGAATTATTATTTATTGATACTTGTCAACTGCCGTCTCCGTAGGTATCAGTTGTACTTGTTGTACAGAATCGGTTCTCTTCTAGAATGTACATAAAGTCAATGCAGTTTATATATTTTCCCTCCTATTGTTCTTATATGTTATAATCTGATCATTAATTTAATTTTAGTCAATATATTTAGCTTTCGCAAACTTTTCCTTTGAGACTTGTATTAAGCCGTAATATGATTATTTATTTATTCCCAAAGAGTATAATTATAATCACTTCGTTTTAATTCCTGTCAAAGCCGTCCCTTCCGTACCTATTTGATGTTTTTTTTCTAGAAGTGCAATTAAGTGAATTGATGAAGGATTGATTGAGCTGAGTATATAGTCTTCTGTTCTGTGGGTTAAATATATTCTGGTGAGTGTGATGGACAATGATAGCCATGTCATTGTGTGCAAACTGCAAACCATGTGCAAACATTGTGTTTAGGTGTGGATGAATGGCGTATGGAAAATGATATTATAATAATTATTAATAAAATATATTTAAATTAAGTACCTACCGTACCTACCTACAATATTTATAACGCACTGTCACGCAACTCTTTTTTGCAACTGACATATACCTACCTAATATTCCATGTACAATTTTAATGTATGATATGTATGTGCTAGTACGCCATTTTTTTGTTTTCGATGTTCATTTCATTACATTCAATTTAAATACGTTTAATAAACTATATTTTTTTTTACATTTCTATTGCACAGAAACAAATTGTTTAATTGGTTATACGTACCTACTTAGTATATAGTAATATTCTTGTATGTAATTGAGGCATTGTAATTATAAGCTTCAAATGGGTACCTATGTTGGTTAGGCACTGTTTTAATTTATTTATTTACTAGCGGCCCGCCCCCGGCTTCGCCCGACGTGCAATTTTTATATACCCTAAAACATTCCCCGTTTATCCCTCTTTCCATTAGCGAAAACCGAATTAAAATCGGTCTACCCGTTCACGCGTGATGCCGTGACCAGGAGAAATAGGCATTCATTTTTATATATAAAGATTTTATTTTATTTATTTATAATTTTAACAATTTAAAAAGATATAAGTAAGACATTTTTATTTAGTTACTTAAATTAGGTAATTTTTTTAGTAATTTTAAATAGGTATTTTTAAGTACCTACGTATACCAGACGTCGCTTATCATCAGGTATTGATTCAATACCTACATAAAATTGTATCTGACCAATACCACAGTCTAACCATACTTACGTCATAGATTGAGCCAATACCATGCAGAGGCGACGTGATGACCCAACTTTGTACACCATTTTCAACCTTAACGTCAGTCGTCATCTAAATCATCTTAACGTCATATTAAAAATCCCATGAACAATTTTGAAAGATTATGGTGTAGGTTAAAACTGCCTATCAATACTACTACGTATTACGTATCCTAATATAAGTTTCCAATATAAGTAAGTTTGATATGTAAGTTAATATGAGATATAATAGTGTAACATAATAATAATGGGTTTGTTTGTACACAGATCAAAAACGACGAGTTCAGCTAGCACACTGGACCATTAATGTTGAATATTAATGCTAGTAAACGCTGTGCTAAGCTGTTGCTGAAGTAAATAAATAAATAAATATTATAAAGTGAGTAGGTATGTGTGTTACAATTTCACGCCTTAACTGGGTAAGTATTCAACGGATCATTAATAAATTTTGTATACACAATGTCTGTCAGGGAAATAGAAAAGAACATAGGGCACATTTCATACAGAAAAAAAGTAGGAATCATCTAAAAATAAAAACGGGACAAGTGCGAGTTGAACTCGCGTGAAGAGGGTTCCGTACGATGTTACCTATCCGCACAATATTGAGTGATTTACCATGTTATTTTAATATCATGGACTTCTTATAGGTTTTCCTATAATCTATAAATGGAAAACTAATTCTGTATTTTTTTCAAAATTTTAGGTTCAGTAGTTTCGGAGATAAGGGTCCCAGGAATGGTCGGACAGACGGACACACGAGTGATCCTATAAGGGTTCCGTTTTTTCATTCAGACCTACGGAACCCTAAAAATAAAATAATTCAACGTCAAATGTTTGTATAAATGTTTTAACACCTAAAGGGCCTGAGGAAAAAGGGGGGCAGACGAAGTTGTGGGCAGAAGCCAGTAACATCGACGTAACAACCTAGGATGTTAATATGTCGGTCGAAATTTTTAGGGAGAGTATGATGAATAATATAATTATTTGGACAGAGGACAATCGTGAAATAACAGTTCGTGAGCTTGAGGATACCAGAACTCATATCAATATTTAAACCTATTTCGTCCAGTATTTCATCTAAGAAACAGCAACAACAATAATTAGGGACATCTGAATTATAAAATAAAAAAATTAAAGTTAAAACTCTCATAAAAAATAAATGTAATTATATAAGTTATAAACTATTTAATAGAAAATTAATTTTTTTCAACAAAATAAACAAACTCTTAAGCTTTATGATATTAGTATATTAAAGTAGAGATGTTTTCATGTAACAACAAAATTATCACATAGCATAACAATATTAAACACGAAATAAAAACTATATGTAAAATCTACAATAAAGGAAATACAAAAGTATTAGGGGGGGGGGGGGGGGGGTTTAGAAATCACACCCTTTTGCACCCCGTTTAATGTGAAGGAGGGGGCTCAACCAGCATACAACCGTATCCGGCTTCCAGTTGGTTGGTTAGTTAACCAATCAATAGTTAGGGGTTGTTAGTAGTTAGTAGGGGTTGTTCGTAACCAACCCTACTAGATAAAAAATTAATTTCAGATTTTAGTTTGCATGGAAACCTTCATATGATATCTCAGAAATTTCATTTTTTTTTAGGAATAAATATTTTGATCAGCATACTAATTATCTATTTGATCCGCAACTTTTTTCGGCTGTCCTAGTATTTACTGACCAAATAGGTTACGTATCTGTTTAATCATTTATTAGTTAGGTTAGTTTTTTTTTACTGGTGGATTAATAGCAGCCTTTTTAGGGTTTCGTACGTCCAAATAAAAAAACGGAACCCTTATAGGATCACTTGTGTGTGTATCCATCTGTCCGTCGTTCACAGTCAATTATCTCTGAATCTACTAGACCGATTAAGTTGAAATTTGGTACACATATCAATTTCTGTGACTCAAACGCAGAGGTGTGACGTGAATAGATGAAATCTGTATATGGGATGTCATTTTTGGGGGGAAGGTGGAAAATTAAAAAAAAATTTTTTTTGAAAACTGCATCGTGTGACATTCAAATGGAAGGTTTAATTGTGAAGATCTTAAATGTATTTTTTTGTAATTTTAAAATAAATATTTTCCGAGTTATTCACGAAAATAGACGAAAATTGACCATTCCCCCCCCCCCCCCTTCCTATCTCCGAAACTACTGAACCTAAAATTTTGAAAAAAAATACAGAAATCAGTTTTCTACTTATAGATTATAGGAAAACCTATAAGAAGTCCATGATATTAAAACAACATGGTAAATCACTCAATATTGTCTGCGGATAGGTAATATCGTACGGAACCTTCTTCTCGCACATTCTCGCACTTGTCCCGGTTTTTTTAAATGCATCTACGACGAGATAACTAAAAGTAACTAAGGGGTAACTAATCATTATTTTTCATGTTTTTGTCATACATTGCAATTTTTATTTTTATTTATAGGTGATTGGGAATATTACTTTTGTCTGAATGAAAGGTATCCTGTGTCCTTTTCTGTATTCTCTCTGTCGGGTAGACATGACCGTTTGAGTAGTTACGGCGTGAAAGTGTAACAAAAATAAACAAACTGACAAACTCAAACTCGCATTGAGAATATTAGTTAGGACTAGTAGGCATGACCTATAACTGAATATATACTGTGACATAACTCTCTGTGGCTCTAACATGAGTTTACGTTTACGATACTAACACTCGCTAGCGAGGGCGTAAAACATTTATATGGAATATTGATAATTTGACATGGACAGTTCACGATTTTCCATACAAAAGTTTTACGTTCTCGCCATTACCTATTTATAAGTTAATGGTAGTTTAAGAAATTGTATTAATATATTTTTTTGTGTATTGTTCTAATGGTAAAAACAAAAAAAAAGCACAATTTCTAGGCCTGTTGAATTGTCTCCGCCGCCAGCGAGTTCTATTGTAAATGTTATTTGCCTTAAGTGAAGCCCTTAACTCAGTTTAGTCCTTCAATCAAGAATGATATAGATAGAATTGCAGTCGCACAATATGGATGCGATTCTTTTGTTTTGCATGTTTTTTCATTTTTGTTGCATTGATATCATCTGCATATCTTTGTAATGTATAGCCTATGTGTTATTATAATGTATATAAACTACCTATATCACTGTGAATTTTTAGTCCGTTCAGTAGTTTTTTTGTGAAAGTGTACCTATACATCCACGATCCATTTGAATCCAACTCTACACTCAGCCGAACTCAGTGCCAAACATTACCTCCACCTGCACTCATCCACTCTAATCTTTCGCATTTTCAATATATTATACTCGTAGGAACATTGATATCTTTAACTAACAATGATAAATAATGATATTGCACGCCGTAAGTACTGCGAAGGTTATGAAACATTTTGCCTGTATAAAAAAAATGAAAGGACAAGCTCAGAACGAACACAATTTTTACCATACTTACAAGATAATTAGGTTTAATAATATATGTATTTATTTAATATATGCAAATTTTTAAAGCTTCTCGGAGATAACCGAACAGATTTAAAATTGGAAGGTTTTTGTTAAGGTCCGGCTCCCGAAAATTATGATTGTTTGCTTTAAGTTTGTAAGTAAACCAAATATCTCATCAATATAAAACTTAAATAATATGTTTTTTAAAACCTTTTTCTAGTAATTTTAAAGACAGAATCACAATGAATTGATGGAAATTGACTCGATACTTTTATTTTTTTAAAATGATACCTTTTTCAAGATTTTTCTCGTTTTTCTCGGAAAAAACTTTAGTTACATATGTAAAATGAATACTCATAGAAAGAAAATACGATTAATTAATTACGTAAAAGACAAAAATTGCCTAGCTAGACCGATTATTATTCTCATAATAAACCAAATATGATTTGAGACTTGCGTCCTCTTCTGTGCAAGAGTACGGTCAAACGGATCATTTGATATTCAACCTTATTGTAACGTACTTTAGGTTGAATATCGAATGATCAGTAGCGCGCTAACGCGCTCTTCGACGGACCTAGACAGAGCCAAACGTAACATTCGATATACAACCTTATTTTGAATTGCATAAGGTTGAATATCGGATGATCAGTAGTACAGTGTTGTGCACGAACACGGAGCATATACAAAGTTACGCACCTATCGCGGTTTTGAACGACCTTGACAGTGCGGTCTAGAATATTGAAAAGGAAATAAAATAAATAGGTACCTACGTAGGCAATTAAAACTTTAGTAGGTTAGGTACAGAAGTTATTTAATAAGCTTAAACATTATGTAGGTACCTATAGTTGTAGCTGAAATTTTTTCTTGGGGACACGAAACCTTTTCTAGGGGCAGTAATTTACTAAGTTTTTTTTTGTACTTACGTAGGTATATAAACATTCGGGTATATTAATTAAAAATTATAAACTAACTCCCGACTTTATGCTGTAAGTTGCTGAGGAGTTGGTTATCCCGCAGACTACTTGATGTTGCAGCATCATGTCAAAGTTACCATGTCACGGATATACCTACCACCAAGTAACAGTATACTAAATTTCACAATTCACATCAATCGAACCATTGGAAGTTAGTGAAATCCCTTCGTCAACTAGGAAATGGCCTAGGAAGGATCTCGATCGCGCCAGCTTTGATTGTTTTTTTTTTTTTTTTTTCAAAATGCCTATAAAAAATCTTATTAAGTATCAAAACGCATGTCAGAAATATATGAGAAATAAAGATTGAATAAATTATTGCTCATATAGTTTTGTCAGGCGTTGATTTTTTAATTTTTCAAAAACGAGCGCGGGTGAAGTGGCGGGCAAAGCTAGTCTATAACTAATATTATAAAGAGAAAAGTTTTGTATGTATGTATTTTTGTATATATAGGTAATGAATAAACTCGAAAGACTACTGGACCAATTTTGAATATTTTTTTTTCAACCATAGAAAGCTACATTATCAGCGAGGAACATAGGCTATTCACTCTCCCCCATTACCTTTACCTCCCCCTCCCTCCATACAAGAATAATATATTTTATAGGACGCGGACGAAGTCGAGTGCAACAGCTAGTGTTAAATAAAATGCTCGCTACAGCGACAACGACGATGTCCGTGTCCGTGAGTGAGTAATAGGTATGGTAGGTACATAGTCAGCACCAGACATCTATATTAGGTACCTATCTATGACCTATCTGTAGTTGTGCGGACGTTAGTTCGCGCAAGTACGTACCTACCTACAGTCAAATAGTTATTTGTCTAAGGGGACAAAGTAATATTTGGTATACCTCGAGGGCGTTATTTTGAATTCCGAGCGAAGCGAAGGATTGAATACCTAGTAGTCCTAGTAGAATCCCGAGCGGATTCTACTAGGACTCAACATCATGCCGCCCGAAAAATTTTTTGGCCCCAAGGTGGGTAAGTATACCGCCTCAGAATCAATCGATGTTGTATTAACTTATTAATTGAATTAAATTCAATTTCTTAAAACAAATGAATACTCCAAATGAATTAAGTAAGTAAACTAAATGTACAACAAAATTCAAATTGAAATCTATTTTTATTACATTTAAATATAAAGGTACATACATCTCTATTTAAGCGAATCGAAATGATACGCGTTTGTTTTTGACTTTTTGTATCTGTTTGATACGACTTTAATTTCTTTCTGATTTATCGCGTTTGGTGGGGGGGGGGAGGTTACGTGTTTCATTCAACAACGATATCAACGCTCCGCCCATAATAGACGGCGCGACGCGAGGACACACCGTGGGTTTTATTGATCTCACATACCTACCGGTCTCCCCATGGTCGATGGGGATCTGGTTCGGGTTCGCAGATTTATCCTTAATCCTACTACGGTAGGCAGAAAACTTGCAGCATCTGTGGCGTTCCTTGTGTTAAAGGCGACGGCAGCCACCCACCATCAAGTGAACCGACAGCCTGTCTGATGCCCAACATTAAAAAAAACTTTTCCAATAGGTACCTACCTACGCGATGAAACTTCTCAAGGCTGAGAAGAACAAAAAAGAAGCATCGAAATCATTCAATCCGTTCTTGAGATATCAACAAAATAGCCTTAGACCTTTTTGGAATATCATACAAAATGTATGAGAAAATGAATTTTCTCCATATATTTTTTTTCCTGAATATTTTTCCTATGTCCTAATAGGTACCTATTTATTTTGCTATTCTCAACCGAGACGAATTCAACAAATCAAAAACCATGAAAAACAATTGGTTTCATCATTTAGAAATTAATTGAATTAGGTATAACATGCTTTTTATAGGGTAGGTATGTTATCGTTATCGAAAAAATGGGCCTCATAAAACTAAATGCGCAAATACTCGTCCGCACAAGTAAAATTCCACTAACGACACGTGTAACGACAGAGAGAGTCGACAATAGTATTCAAACTGTAGAGTGAATGAGATGACCAAAATGAGCCAATCTCTACTTACAAACCGTGCAAGCCGTGTTGTGAAGTTTGGCAGCGTCGCAAAAATTTAAACGGTGAACCGACTTACGCGCGGGAAATTTTTAAAGACTCAAGTCTCATTTCTTTAGTTACTGCTAAAGTTTTTATTTTATTTATTATTAATTAACATTTTATTTAAGCATACCAAAAGCTTTAGGTTTAGATACTGAAATGATAATTTTAACTACATAAATTGTACGTAATATAAGACAGACTGTTTATTGCATATTTTTTTTGAATGCTTGTAACATCGATGGCTTGTAAAAAGTAGTAGGTAGGTACCCTTTAAATATATTCTATCATAGATAAAATACTACTTAACCAGTATAGATGGTCACTCACGTATATTGAATCCGTACCCTATCCAATTTCGCTTATATCTAGATGCCGCCTGTGTAGTTCGTCGCTTATTTGTTGTCATTAAAAATCCGCTAGAGTCGCTGCAGTCGACCATTCAGTCAATTCTCATGTACAAGAGATGGCACTACTAAAATTTATTTAAAATATAAAAAAAGTGGGCACGAACAACGATAAAAGGGCCGTATGAACGGTATAGGTTCTGTTCTAAAAAATAGGGCAATAATATCATACATAAAAGTCACAGATTAATGATAAAAGTACCTCTCAGCAACGTCGCCCTCTAGTTATTACCACGATAATAAGGAACTATAACTGCGTGATTGAATTTATTGGTTATAATTTTTAACAAAATACACATTAATGTTAAATTCGAGACTCTTATTTTAGTGACATCTAGGGAGTGGAAATCCCAATATGAAATTGGCTTCAGATCGTTATATGGATATGGAAGTTGACCATCTATACTGGTTAAGTAGTATTTTATCTATGATTCTATCTAATCATGGAAATTCTATCCTTTAAGAGAACACATAGAAAACACAGATTGGGAATTACATTTTATTTCACAGAATAAACAAAAAAAATATAAAGAGGTTGAAGCAAATATTTAACCCAATAATATTTGAATTCTAGTTTCTAGGTAATTATTTTTAAGTACAAAACTTAGTAGAATAATGAATAGATACAGTAGATATCTTACTAACTTTTTAAAAATTTAAATTTTTTTTCTTTTTTTTTACATGTGTGAAATTAGCGATAAGATAGGGTCCTATGAACAAATGCCGCATGCAATGCAAATTTGCATAGGTTATGTGGGATTTTTACCTACTAAAAACCTGTTTTTTATCTGTTTGTGCGTTTGTTCGCGCTAATCTCAGAAACGGCTTAACCTATTTGAATGCGGTTTTCTCTGATGTATTGCAGCAAGCTTCCCGTAATATTTACTTAGTGTTTGTTTCATTCCAATCGGTTTACAAACAAAAAATTTACTAACTCTATACCTACCGGATACCACGCGTGTACGAAGCTGCAAGCTCAGCTAGTTGTAAATTTATAAGGTATTTTTCTTGGTAAAGTAGGTATATTCGATTATGTACCTAGGTACGTAATGTAATAATTACCTTAAGTATACCGAATCTTCCTATTTTTGGTTCCATCTACTTACGCCGACATCGACGTAGATATTTGTTTGTTATTCTGGCACCTTCAATTTAAGACGACCCTGGTGTGTGATTAATAATAAATATCTTTTATGTGAAGAATGGACAAATAAAACGGAGATCACACCAATAATAGGTGTAGCAAAGAAACAGGGCAAATAATATAGGTACATTTCCATTTTTCCATTATGATTTTAAACCCCATGCCCTGGGGTGGATCGGAGTGCCCTGGGGTGGATCGGAGTTGCCTCGGCAGAGCCCGGTCCGTCAATGCCGCTATGACTTAGCATAGCGTGGAGCACTGGTGACCCCCACACACCCCTAGCCAGCGGTAGGAAATCTGTAAATGGATTACTCCTCTAAAAAAAAAAAAATAAGGTCAACCTTAAAAATTTACTTACCTACTGGAAAGTAGTGGCAAGGCACACTGCGTATCGCAATCATATTGGGCAGTCCGTCTGGCGGCAGTAACCACCCCATTACAGAAGACCACCGTGTGAAATAACAGCACGTGTGCTGTTATGTTTCCGTGAGTGAGTAAGGGATGCCAGAGCCCATTTCCCTATCTCTTCCTAATCCCAAGGATCTTATATTTAATCCTACTGTAGTCGGCAGCAGCACCTTTGGAATTGTTTGTGATGGTAGGTGCGACGGTAACCACCTACCATCAAGTGGACAGTCAGCCTGTCTGCCAGATTCACTTGTTGTTTTGTATCATAAGGCTTCCTAAAAGTTGAAAATCTTTGTCTAAAGCAGTGAGCTATTATGTACTAGGTGGTACTAGTGCATAATAGCTCACTGGTCTATAGTACTTAGGTATGTACCGGCAAAAACCGTACAATTTTGCCTAAATTTGAGAATTTTTTCATTTAATTTTGAATATTTTGAAAAATTGTATTATTTTTTGTCAAATGTACCTAACTTACTTCTCTTTGCATAGAAAAAACAATAATAAAGGTAAAATCTAGGTAAATATAGGTATTATATAGGTATGATAAACACCTTGATTTAGAGAGCGGACCAACAATTAGAACTTTTTACAATTTTGCCCATTTTGCAAAGTCTGATATCTGACCAGTTTTGAACTTTACGATTATGAGAGTTAGTACATTATTACATCTGATTACATCTCAATGCACGAGACCATTTCTGAGGAGTGAGTGAAATATTAGTGAAATAAACAACTAGGTACCTATGTAGGCAATTTGCGTTGCGAAAAGACCACGAAAAGACATACGACCTTGACAACGTCGATACGAATGTCATGTAAGGTTAGCAAAATAATGAGCAATATAAGTTGTTAGTTTTTTTTTTTCATTCTAATAATTATGATTCTAATGTACACTGCGCAGAAAAATATAAACGCAGGGCACAATGCGTATCGCAGTCATATGGGCAGTCCGTCTAACGGCAGTAACCACCCCATTACAGAAGACCACCGTGAAATAACAGCACGTGTGCTGTTGTGCTTCGATGAGCAAGTAAGGGATGCCAGTACCTCTATATCCCCTCCCAATCCCTTATCCTTAATGCTACTGTAGTAGGCAGCGCACTTGCAGCACTTGTGGCGTTGCTTGTGTTGTAGGAGAGGGTAGCCACTTACCATCAAGTGAACCGTCTGCCTGTCTGCCGATCTTAACATTAAAAAAAATCTAGTCAGAAATTAAATAAAATCAAGCGCTTTAAAACATCCTTTATTAAGGATTGGAACTCCCTGTCGGCGTCTGTATTTTCGAGCTCATACAACCCAAATCTATTCAAGGTTCGAATGAATAGGCATCTTCTGGCTGAGCTCGCTCCATCGTCGGCCTTATCCTTCCTACATGGATAGATGCTGGTCATGAGCAAACCCATCTTTAATAAATAAAAAAAAATAGAAAAACAAAATAAAAATTTTTTTTATGATACCTAGTGGTTAAAAGTTTTGTTGATTTATGAGATGTGTTGATAAACTCTTTAATCTTGGAGATCCCAAGGATGTACTATGAAAACATAGGCATCTGCCTATGTTGTAACACAACATAGGCAGGAACCAGAATGGACACCGACATTTACATTCGAGTATGTTCGATTTTAAAACATGCTTTTATATGAACCGTTCTGATTCATAATAAACAGATAATTTATGAAATCAGAACGGTTCATATAACAGCATGTTTTAATTTTTAATTTACATATAATTGTGAGACATGAAAAACTATTTTACTTTTCTTTCTTTCTTTTTTGCTAACGTTACAAACATTATCGACTGAACGGGGGGGGATAACCGCTTGCGTTTGGATGTGGATGGATGCATAGCAGTGCTCATTATTGCCATCTCTTTCACGCTACGGTTTGAATACATTTGTCGTCTCTCTCCCTGTTGTTACACGTGTTCGATATTGGAATTTTAGTTGAAGGACGAATATTTACACATTTAGTTTCATTTTTTCGATTACGTAGGTATGCAATATTGTTACGTAGGATGTTTACGATTACGTAGGATTACATAGGTACCTATCTATTATAATTTGATGGTTCTCGTCTATAGAAAAAAAGGGTTTGTTCAAAGACTAGGTATTTTACCTACTATAAATAAAGAGTACCTATATGATTATAATAGGTAGGTACTTCAATATTTTTCTTTTTAACAAATTCTAATCCTAATTTAAAAAAAAACCCTAAGTAATTACAAATTACGCAGCGTTGAAGCAGTCTTATTTGAAAGTAATCATTCCCCGGGATGTCAAAAAGTTACACTCACAGTGAATGTTTCTTAAATTATTAAGTAAGTAAGTACAATGTTTAGCCTACAAAGTCGAATACTTACTGTTTTGTTTTCCTTCCTTTTTCTTGAATATACAAAAGGCTTATTATTCAGGTACCTTAGTAGCTACCTACACAATCTTATAGGGTAAATTTTGCGTTTCTACCTCTGAATCTTCATAAGTCTGGGATCTGTTGATTCTTTATAAATAAAATACTGTAAAGTTTCCATCATATATGTGTACATATACTTATATTTTCTTCAATAACAAACCATAATAACTAATATAAATAACGATACATTTTACTTATATATGTTAAAATAAAACTATCAAACATAATTTTCTTTCACGGTCTCACAATTCATTCTTATTTATTCTTTTCTAATTCGATATTTTTTGAAAATCAAACCTATTTAGTTGCAGCCGGTATTTAAGTTCAAAAGTTCATTAAACTTTTGAAATCTTGTTGAGTACCTATTAAATACGGTATTTGACTATAATGAAAATATGAAACAAATTGTTACTAGGCTAGACTAACTCTAAATATTTTTTTAAACCAAATTAACTAACACAGTATTTAAAAATAAGTACGATTTTCATAAGAAATCATTATTAAAATAATTAAATTTTCATGTTTGACCACGTGATTAAAAACGCACGCGATTAGTGGCATAAAGAGTTGCATGGTTGCGTCATTTGCATGAGCGTACTACGAAGCGTACTACGCGTACATGAGCGTACTACGACGAAGACAGCTGAATATCACGTGACTTGGCGTTTTGGTAGTTTTATTTATCAATTAAACTTTGATTGTAGTTTTCATAGAAAATACAGCTATTCACAAAGAATGAATCAAATTGCAAGTGTATTACAGTATAATTAACAATTTGAGATATTTTCCTAAAATCTGTCAAATACCTACCCTATTATATAATGTGTCTTTCTCCTGTGATTCCTGTGAAGATGTTTCGAATGTGAAACGGGTGCTTTCATCGCGTGATTGGCGATTACGAAGTTTCTAGATTAGTCAAACATGGACTGGTTTGGACAAATATGCACGAGCTAAATTTGTTCGATGTAGTGAATTATACAAAAGCTGACATTTTTTTATTAATTATTTAATAAAAACAGTAGGTAATTATGTAAATGTATTCAATAATAACTAATATCATTATTTATAATATGTTATAAAATAAATAAATTGAAATACACGACCGTGTGGTCCCGTGCATGTTGAGGTGGCAGAAGCGTGGCGGAAGGTTATTGTGCCAAGAAAAACAACTCGTCTCTAGCTCCGCCGATTCCCCTACCGTGCCCAGGACGCTCGCCGTATTCCCCCTTTGAATTTCCAGCGCAATGCGTTGCATGAAGCATTAATAGGTAATTTGTATTAGTTTCATTCATGCGACCTGAAATGAATCCAATATAAAATTGATTTTTAAATAAGGTGAAATGAACTTTTAAACAAGGTATATATCGACTGCTGACGTAAAATCCACCGTCATCTATGCTGCTGACTATTTTTGTAATTTTTATTATTATGTAAACAATCATTGAATAAATTATTGAGCGACCTGATCACGTTTTTGAATTTTTTCGTTTTGACATAAACAAATTTTTTTATCTCGCCCGTCCACCCTTTCTGAGCCTGCTGACTTTTATAGGTAACACAATATGACTGCTAATAAACATTTAATTTCAATGTGAATTAATCGACTTGAAATGATTGTGTGATTTGCAACGCTGCCTCCCGGACTATATATTAATTTTACCGCTTAAAAATCACGCTGTCAAACTGAAATTCTGACAGTAGCAATTACAGATCCTAGGTCGTTTCAGCACCATCGAAGCTCCTGCAATATTTGTCCAAAGGACTGTTGAAACTCACCCCTGGGCATTGTTCAATGATAGTCATTTTGCTGCTGTCATTTTGCTACATCTATGTAAATAAAAATCACACTATATCTAGAGATATGTATTATTCCTTGACTTGGTCCGAGAGTCCGAGGAGTCAACAGTCAACACCTATACACGCTCTTTTTAACTGTCAGTTATCAATGACAGGAAGAAAGATTGACAGTTAATTGTCAGTTTTCTTACTGACATTCGAAATTGATCGAATATTATGGGGACACTTTTTTAAAAATAGATAACTTTATGGAATTGTCCAGTTTAAAATGTGCGTGTGTGCGAGATTTTTGTCACTCGTCATTATGGATCTGTGGCATAGATAGAGCAACGCGGTCGTTCGCGTCCCACGCCCGTTTTGCTCTAAACAAGCTTGTCATTTGTGTTTTAGAAAAGAAAAAACGTCTCTACACGTTTGATTTACTTACGTTCCCTTCGTTCAGGACATAGGGTTGGTGCAGTTCGGGGAACGAGAGGGCCGACGAACTGGCTAAACTTGCGGCGACCAAATTTAAGGTCGCCAAGAACTACGATAGGTGCCCCTTATCTTATATCAAAGGGCACCTAAGGAGGGAGACCGTCGCCCAGTGGGGGAAAATGTACCAAGAGGGTATCACCGCTGCGGGTACCAAAATCTTCCTACCGGACGCTGTGGCCGCGTACAGTGTGATACGTAAACTGCAGCTGTCACCAACCTTGGTGCAGGTGTTCACGGGACATGGCGGATTTGCAGAATACCTGCACCGATTGAAAAAGGTCTCCAGCCCGGACTGCCCGTGCGGGCACGGGGTAGCGGAAACAGTTCTGCATTTATTGGGGGATTGCCCCAGGTTCGCGCGGGCGAGGTTCGTGCTGGAGCACGACATAGATGTAAATATACTGAAAGAAAATATACCGGAAATTGTGAATAACAAATTTAAAAGGAACAAATTTTTAGACTTTTGCCACAATGTGGCATCGGTGTCGATTAAATCGAACAGGACTTAGATTAACAATAAACTGCATAAGAAAACATGTATACACATATAAAATGAAATACCAGTCAATGATGAATAAGGTCCCTTGCCTATGCAAGGGGTTAACGCATTAATCCCCCCGAGAATTGCTGAAGGTGTAAAAGTGAAATAATAAATAACATGAAATAATAATAACAGGGTAAAAACATGAATTGTAATAGACATAAAATAGATTAAGTAAAAGATAATTGTGGAAATGACAATATACGGCCCACGGGAGTGGTGTAACCCCCGGGGGGAAAATTAAAAAAAAAAAAAAAGTTCGAAGAACTGTAGGTATACCTATATACAAAACAAACCTCGCCATTATGCTCTTGGCATGATGATTCGTGAGACTGGAGGATCGTCGTACCTTAAATAGTGATCGGTACACGAACATTTGTTTGTGGGAACTTATTGACGAACTCCGTAAAAATTACCGTAAACGCCGGATCACATTGCACCACAATAATGTCAGCTAACGATAACTTTTTTTTATTCGTTCCCCGGACTTTTAATGCGCCCCACGTATTAGCACATTAGTCTGAGACCCCATAAATGGTTACATATTCAACATGTTATGGTAAACAACCATGGCCCCGCCTACCTTGCCTCTTGCTCATTGGCCGAATGCCCCCGCCGGGGGCCTCTCTGTGAAGGACCAATGGCGGGCGGTTGTCAGTCACCCACAAAATACCTACCAAAATACAATCTTGTTTTCATATACTTTATTTTGCTTTTGACAGCTCGAATTAGTGACGTCCTAATGCGTTATCGAATCGATATCTTATAACAATCTACTTCTATTTATGAAGAAGTTTTAGTCGATTTAACAAATTGGTATTTTATTTTGATTCACCATTTTGTACTGTTTAATAACCATAAAACAGGTTATTAAAAAACTATATTTTCGATATTAATAATTAATGTTACTGAGAATTCAAGTAGGTAATTATTCCAGTTCATAAATGTAGAATAGTTCAACGATTCATTATTTAATTTAGGTTAAAATATTTTATTCTTTGGTTTTTAGTTGTTTTATTTGCTATTTTTTCCGTATATATATATTCTATACTTATATCCCAAATAAAGATGTGGCACAGTCTAACCTCATACAGTCAGGCAACGAATGTACTTGCGTAGAGCAACGTTCGGCGAACTCGCTTCAGTTTGCAGGCTCGAACATTGAGCGTTGCCCGACTGTATGACGTAAGTGTGGTTAGACTGTGGAGATGTGGTGTTGATAATTGATTGTCGAGACCACATCGATATTGTCTGTGCGTTAGATGATTCACAGGAACTCCGGCCCACGGACGTATATTAACTTCATTAAACCTTAAGTAGAGGTTCATGCTCCGGCCATTATTCGAGTGCCGTTTTGACAGGTGTCAATCTCCTTACATTTTCTATATCATTTAATCGGTAATGGATTTTATGCAACGGACATAATGGTCTAAGAGCCGGTGATGATCGACCTTCACCGATCTGATAACTCGATGAGACATATCAAGTATAATTTAGGTATAACCAAATATGCCTATAATGACTTGCCTATCGAAAAGTGTTCATAGCTATTTTTAATTTAATTAATTTTAATCCATTTTCTTTCATCACCTTCACTCTTTTGATAACCGAATAAGTTTTATCTCAACTGATAGTATTTAACACACAGAGTATGCCTAGGTAGGCTTGCCTACTTATTTCTGTGGATGGCTACCTGGCAAGCAGATGTGAACAGGTAAGTCAATATATGTAACTACACCGATCTGTTAACCAATCGAAATTGATATAATAGGCTTTTTTTTATGTTATGTCGACAGACAGGCTGACTGGATAAGGGATTAGGAGGGGATAAGGAGATGGGCTCTAGAATCCCTTACTCACTCACCGAAACACAACAGCACGTATATGCTGTTATTTCACGGTGGTCTTCTGTAAGGGGGTGGTCACTGCCGCCAGGCGGGCTGCCCAAATGACTGCGAAACGCAGTGTGCCCTACCACTACTAAATTAAGATATTTTAATTACAAAACCAATCATATAGGCTTGCCTGCAAAAAATCGTACTTAAAATATTATTGCCAAGCTATAAAGTTTTAGAATTTTAGCTATTCCGATAGGTGCGAGAGAGAAAGTAGAGCGTCCGAGGTCCGTGTGATAGAACAGGACACAACAAAAGCTGCTGCATGCTACTTGACCGTTCAATGTGTCCGAGTGAGCATTATGGACGAGAGAGACAAATGATTACCAGACTTGGTATGTTGCGTCACAGGAACCGGAACAGAATGGGCTTACTCACTTTAAATTCAATATTAAAGTTTAGAGATTTCTTGTAGAAAAATAATGAGACATCCGCTACTTACGCCATCCCAGAAAACATGTTAAAATAAATAGGAAAAACAAAAAATCAGAACAGTATACCGATGAAGCTGGACCTTCAACATTACAAGAATTATCATTCAATTTGATAGATCTCATATATTTATAATAAAGTATTAAAAGATATTATTATTTAAAACTCAATCTCGTACCTATATTTTTTTGTTTAGCCACTTTTGCAACTTTAACCATAGGTAAATCTGGCCTTTTGAGAATCTGTCTTTTTGCGAATCTGTCTTTTTGCGAAACTGTCCTTATGCGAACAAACCAATTTTTTTAGTATCTAGCAACTTTTTGATATAGCTCTAGCTACCTCCTCCATGACACTTCCATGAGCGAGGTGGCAATACTGTTTGTTTGTAATGCACATTAAATCTAGGGGAATAATCATTCCTTCACACACTTGGCATTCAACTATACAGTTGGGATCAAATTACAATCCGGTAAAATAAACGCGTTCCCTATCATAAGGCGATGTCAAACATAATACATTTTAATTTATTATGACAGCCTATTCCTTGCCAGTTCAAAATAAGCTTTATTAAAATCAATAAATAATTTCATATGGTAACATTGCATTGTTTACGTTTCTCGACTCGACTATGAGGATGAAATGAAAATATAAAAAAAATATTGGACATGAAAATTAGTAATAATTTCGTATTATTACTACAAAGCCAATTAAGAAACTGCAGAATACCCAAGAAAGGCAGAAGGTTCAGCTTAGATCAAAATGTTTTCTAATATGTCTCAAAAGGTACATTAAAAAACAGAGAATTTAAAGAAGAAGAAAATAAAAAAATCTTTGCAAAGAAAAATGCAAATATTAAGCAATATAAATAAAATACAAATTTTTTTAGTCTTTTATTTTCTAAATCAATTAGTATTTTAAACGTTATTGTGTAGTTACCGTGCAAGTTTAAAAATTCCCGCCATCCACGTATTTTCAAAATTCCCGCTATATTTTAACTGAACGAACATTTCATGAATGGTCTCCAGCATAAGCTGAACTCTACTTAAAATGACTGATCATATAGATCTGAGGTCAATTTACATTGGAACTTTAATATTATCGAAACCGTCCATTTTTAACTTTATATAAACTTTCAATCATCATCATTTCATATATAATAATATATTAGTAAACTAAAGTTTCAGCCAATTCAACCGAAGAGTTGTTTTATTGGATTTTTATGGAAAAAATATTGGATGCGATTCTTTAAATTTATATGTCGGCGCTTTTGATTAACGAGAGTAAACAGCAATGACAACTGTCAGTTGTCAACTGGACAGCGGGAGCGGAATGTCATTGTCGTGGACTCTGACACACACAACACCGAACGCTAGCGCAGAGGCATCGTGGCCGAGCATTACCTTACGAGAAGGCAATCGGTTTACATCAAGTGAATTGTGCTACGTGTTTGGTGGAGTGTTATCTGATTTGGTGTGATCGGCCAGTGGACAATGCGATCGAGGACTTATTTTGTGCCGATTATAGCGTTTGGTTTAGAATATATGTCGTGATCAAATAATATGGAGACCAATGATAAAGAGGACCCTAATCATGTCCCTTCATTGCGGAGGACCCTAAGAGAATCCCTTTATATATAACTTTTTTGTTTGTAAACCTATTGGAATGAAACAAACACTTAAGTGTTACGGGAAGTTAAGCCGTTTCTGAGATTAGTGTCCACAAACGCACCAAAAAATTTCTAAAAACGATTTTTTTGACTTCCTAACATAAAAGTAGGGCAATGTGTATATAAACTGTTTTTTGAAAAACTATTTAATGTACAGACAGGGCTCTTTTATGATTTTTATTATATGTATAGATTTCCTGAACAGTGTCTTCCTTCTGACAATTCAAAAAACCAAAACACACCTCCCATCAAATGGACTGTCAGCCTGTCCGTCGAACTTAACATTAAAAAAGTTGGCTGTGTGTACTTACTTTTAATAGCAATTCTATTCACACCGGATGTGTTACTATAATCATCCCACTATACTGAACACCAAGTTAATTCATCGAATGGTAAGCAAAACCAGAACCTGGATTCCACGAAGAAACACCGAATAAATAATTTTATTTATTCGGTGTTTCTTCGTGGAATTCAGGTATTTAATCACTGCTGGTGAAATCTTCGCATACAAGTCGTATCAGTCAGTAAACCAATTTTTTAAACAGTACTCTCAAATGCTTTGACCAAATATTGTTTCAGTCGACGCTTACAGCCCTCCGAGAGAAGAGTTCCTATTTACCAGCTGGAATATAGTTCAGTCCAGGCACATAATAGGAATTTCTATTAGGGCTTAGGGTCAATTCAGTTGCTAGCGACTGCGTGTCGCTGCTCCTCCAATATGAATTGACCCTAAGGAACTACTGGTTCGAATTGAAAAATTCTTTTTGTTTTGAATAGTCCATTTATCGAGGAAGGTTATAGGCTATATAACATCACGCTACGATAAATAGTATTTTATATAAGCAGCGCGCGCCGGCCGCCGCCGTATGGGCCGCATTGAAGCGTGGCAGAGTTCAGCTAGTAGAAAATATAGAAGAGGCGCGCCTCTTGGTCGCCCCCGAAGCGACGCGCCTTTACTCTTCCTCAGAGCCCATTTCCCTTATCCTTAATCCTACTGTAGTCGGCAGCGCACTTGCAGTACCTGTGGCGTTACTTGTGGTATAGGTGACGGTAACCATCTCTCACCAAGTGGACCTTCAGCCTTTCTGCCGACTTTAACATAAATAAAATTTAAAAAAAAGTGTGTGCGTCAATTCCGGCTCACGACTGGATCTCGTGTCAATAGATAACTGGATACCTAATTAATTTTTACAGTGTACTGTTCACGGATTTAGAGCAAATCTAAAAAAAAATTTAATTAACAGTCAGAAAAAAGAGGAGAATTTAAGAATAGAGAGTAGTTTTTTGTAAATTCCAAGACCAACCTCCTCGCACTCAGCCAAAAAATTAAAATGATTTCATTATTGTTATTGTTTTTATTATTTATTTATTTATTTTTGAGCTTTTTAAATATCGTCTAATAATAGCATTAATATTTACTTATGTGCGGCAGGGAACTGGAGAAATGTTTTCAATATTCGTGCAAGCAGTTGTGTTTCTTGACAACAAATAAATTTAAATAAATATTTTTTATTTCATTTGTTAGCGGGTACACGCATGGTGTGTGACCGTGTTTGTGTTTTAACTAAGGGTTCCTACGGAAGATCAGTGCTGGCCTATGCCAGCAAAATGCTGAGTAGGGACCTTTTTGTAACTTTCTTTCTTGCTGTTACTGTTATTTCTTTTTTCTCTGTGTCTGTTAAAAGTATGTTTTATAAGTTACAAATAAATTGAAATTGATTGATTTGGTTACATTCTGCATACTCAGATGTCACGTGTTCCAACAAAAGTTACGTTCGGTATACACAGATGTCACTACGTTTTATAAGTTTAAATAGTTCAATTTTCGGCGACAGATGTCGCTGCGCGGGCAGGTTATAACGCACTATCGTTTGGTTCCTCAACGCGGACTACACTTTTCATACAAAGATTTCGACGTTTGATTTTAGAATGCGTCAGCTGTCGCATGGCGCGATGTATCTTCGCGATAAAATCTGAAACTACTGAACCGACTTTGATCAAACTTCGTAAGTATCTGTTATGATAGATCTTATCTTAATTATTGACCTAAATATTTGTTATTGTAAATTAAATGTTTATTATACAACATTAGTGCCTACTTATAGGTTAGTTCGATGAATTATTAATAGATGGCTCTGCTTTGCTACCATGAACGGCATCCGAAGTTTACCCTCTGTGTCCCACTTGCAACTTCTTACATAAGAGAGAAAACTTGGAATGACATTCATGGTAGACCTGCTGTAGATTAATTTATCGATACAACATTCGGGTACAGTGAAATAATTTCTTTTTTTTGTATAGTAAGATAAGACTAACGATGTACTCATTTATGCCATCATTAATAGTATAGGGGATCAGGGGATCGGACAGTAATCAGATTAAAATCTAAAATGTACTTAGAAAGAAAATATATAATTTTTTACGATTACTTATCGAATAATAATTTAATATAATTCATTTCAAGATTTTTAAATGAAGAAATAAAAATTTATTATTTACAATATTTTTAATCTATACTGAAACACCAATCACAGTGCGTGACGTCATATGTGGGAAATCATTGTCTTATGCCAATGCAGCTGTTTTGTTATGATATGACCACAAATGACGCAATGACCACACGTTACGCGCTCTCAGATGAACTATCGTGGCGTTTTGGCGGCATTTTCAAACAAACAATATCAAAACATGATTTTGAGTACCTAAAAGCCTATAAATAAATAAAATAGTATTTTTTATGGGAATAAATATCCATGAAGATTAATTTAAAACACTTTCTGAAAATTTGTCCGATCCCCTATTCCTGTGATTGAACGAAAACTGAACGCCCCACTATTACATTGAACATGGCAACACTATTTCACAAAGTGACATCGATATTTTTTTTGTATATTTGGTAGATACGAGAATAGGTCTTCACTATACCATATGGTTTGAAAATAAAATTGGACCCGATAGGTGGCGCCATAATCAGTTTACGGAATTATTTTCGGGTTCTGGCAGGGCAACGTCTGCTGGGTCAGCTAGTATGAAAATATATTCTTATGGAGTAAACTCAAAAAAAGTGAGAGGAGTCCCTAAAGAAGCATCCGTACTGCGTATCGCGAAGCTGCTGACTGCCAACAGCAACACCACTTTCGCGTACTCATTGAACTATGTTACCCGAGTATAAATAAGGAAAAATAAAACAACACTTGAAAATTTTTATCTTATTTATCAATACAAAATGCATATACCAAAAAACAATGTAAAAAATTTACTTATTAGCTAGCGTTTGAAAATTCACCTGTAGAGTAAATTCGGAAAGAAAAGTGTGAGAGAGACGAAGCTATACTGGAATGAAACGCGTTTACATTATTTAATTTAATTTATTTCAACCATCACATTATGCTTATTATGCTAGTGCCAATCCCAATGTAAGAAGGGGTGGCGACAATCTGGAAAAGCTGGTCGTTGATGGAAATGGCGAAGGTAAAAGATTGCGAGGCAGATCACCAATGAGGTGGACAGATCAAGTGAAGGATGCCACACCTCTTCTGATACATTTGTAACCTCAGTAATGAGGGACTGATCGGGGAGAGAGAGTGCCAATCCAGCACTGGATGAATTTACTGGATCAATGTAAAGAGATTAGAGAGAGACATTCAGGGAGTACATATAACAGTTTTTTATACCCTTACTCTTCAGTCGGTTTGGCATATTTCCGTTTCTGACTGCACTGCATTTCCCATTGCTTTGCAACGGTGATGTACAGTTGCATCGCAACTTTTGCATCCTCAACCGAGTTGTGCTCCCCCGAATGTATATCAATCCCCAAAACTTCTTTGGCTAATCGTTTTAAAGATGGCGTATTACCTTTTGTTATCTGGAATTTAAAAAAAAAATACATTAATTACTTATATTATTGTTAACTATCCAACTTCGTCCTTTTTGTAGTCCTATAAAAGAGAAACAATGCCATCATAGATAGAAAGCTCCCAGAAGATGGCTTGATTTTTTCCGAGAACTTTGAAATCAACATGTCAATTTTTAGTTTTATTTATTGGCTTACATAATGGAGACTAAATTAATAATAAATTAAGTCGCAATGAATTTTTTAAAATAAAAGAAAAAGTGACATTATGTAAGAAATGTAGTACAGTGACATAAGCTCCTCGACAATAATATTACTAATATGTATTTTGTTTTCTAAAGGTACATTTGAGATGTATTAAGTATACCATTTTAAATTCTATATTAAATAGGAAAGTTTTTAAGATAGTCGGCCATTTTATGCTTAGTATATATTTTTTATTTGACTGTAGTTCAAAGAAAAAAGATTTAGAAATTAAAAATAATTGCAAATTGTTTTTTTTTTTTTTCATTTAGCTGCTCATGAGCCTGCTATATTAGCTAGTGACTCGAGCCATAGGATACCTTTCATTCAGAAAAAGGACTGTTCCCGAGGGATTATTTCCTTTAATAAAAAATTCAACACCTGACAAAAAACATCCATTTGACAGGGCATGCTGCATTTTGCAGTCATTTTGGCAGCCCACCCACAGAAGTCCCTTACAGAAGACCATTGTGAAATCACAGTATGTCATGTGTGCTGTTGTGTTTCGCTGAGTAAGGGATGCCAGAGTCCATTTCTCTGTTCCTTATCCTACATTTGCAACACCTACGGCATTGCTTATTATATAAGCCACCTACCATCAAGTAGATCATCAGCCTGTCCGTTGACATTGAATTTTTTTATATACATAGTACTAACCTGTTTAAACGGTTTATATTTTGATGTATCTCTAATATTTCTCTTTGGATGCGACAAATATAACACATTGAAATCATTCCTTAAAGAGTGTCCCACCAAAATTCGACCCTTCAATATCTCGGACACCTCTTTCTGAACTATCCCAAATTCCTCTCCATTCAACAAATCCTCTCTTCTGACTCCACTAACGTCAGTTCTGTAGTCTTTCACCTCTTCTTGTGGCTTCACGAACTTATCATAAATACAGTCTCCGAATTTATTCACAAGAGAAACGCGGGCTATCATGTTATCGGTGCCATCATAACCCACACCAACCATCTCACAATCGATGGCTACGACTTTTGTTAATGTAGATTTTGACCTCTGTTTATCCTGTGGTTTACTTTCTGTATTGAATTGTTTCTGTGTCACGCCGACTCCTACGCCATTGAGGTTATGTTGACCCGCCTCCTTTTCAATTTTTTTGCGTGTTCTTCTAAAAGTACCCGTGTATTGTTGTTTACTAGTATTTTTGGTGTTTTCACCCTTTTTATTGTCCGTTATAATATTACTAGATAAAAACTGTTGCCAGTTAGCGTTTACACAACCACGATTTACAATAGTCTGACTGGAGAGTTCTTTCGTGTTTATCTTGCGCGTTTTCGTCGGTTCCGTCATATTTATATTAAAAGTCAACTGTAGGAACAATTTTATAATGTAAATCGTAATGAAACACAAACTGTACACAATGTTTAACAAAAATTCTATAATAACTAACAGCAAAATGCATATGTTAAGCCAGAAGCCATTTGTCATTTTTTTGTTTTTGACAATTTGTTTGATTGACACACAGAACGCCCACTCGCTAGAGAGTATATGTGTTCTGTGCACAGAACTTACTCTCTAGCGAGCATAGAAAAATAACTAAACATAGAACCCAAGCTAAAATATGCTTTTGCATAAAGACCATAAGTCAAAAAGAGATAAACATACAAACTTTGTTCTTATTTTTGATCGGCGTATCGAGGTCAAAGCCAAATTTGGTCCCTTTACGTACTTGGTCCCGATTTATAATACCGATTTAAAGAGGCTAGCTAAACGTTAGCTAAATGATTTGCGTAGTGTCAACTTAACTTATCTGTATTTTTGCTTTGTACGTATGTTCTGTGACATGAGTGACGTTTTTGTTTATTTTTTGATTTCTGTATCAAAATATAATAAATCTAGCATCAAATCAATTATGGCACTAGAATTCTGTGATTATAACAATGTCTTGTTCTGTGCCAGGATGTAAATCTAATGCGTCCAGAAAATAAAATGAGGATATGTTTATAAGTTACCATCGGTAAGTGATTTTGTTTATTTGCATTATCAGAGTCATGCAGTAAATATACTGAGATATACTTGTTTGTATAATAAAGACCACTAATAAATTATGTTTCTTGAATTTACGTAATATTTTAAGAAAAAGATAAAAACAGTATAGGTTATGTTGGTGATGTGCCGACGATATCGTCTTTTCTAAATTTGTATATATGGATAATTTGTATAGGTCACCCTGGTACGGAACAGCCAGACGAACATCTAGTGAAAGTATATTTGTCTCTCTTTAACTTATGGCCTTAATGCAAAGGTGTACGAAGCGACACACTATAAATATTGGTTTTTATTTTAGCGTGGGTTCTATGCTTTAGTTATTTTTCTATGCTAAAAGTCCTTCGAAGTCTTTGTACAAATATTTGTTTACGTATGGCGCCGCAGTTAGACATATTCATTCATTGAGGTACAGCACACAAAAAATCGAACTGTCAAAAGAAAGACTGTAAATTATGCCTTATCTCAGTTATATTGCAACAGTCACCCAGCAACTATAAAGGTTGCGAGTATACCAGGAAATACTTAGGAGAAAACAAAGAACAAAAAAGGGATAACTACCACACAGATAGTAAGACACAGATGTAATAAAACAAAGCACGGATAAAAACTTTAAAACTAATTTAGAAGATCTAGGATCTCTGAAACTAAGTTAGGACCTATTTAGAGGTTCTTAAACAAAAACTACACTGTGATAATCACATTGAGACCAAACAAGTCTTCAGAAATTAATTAAAGTTCAAACTGAAAAGATTGATGTGCTGCTGTAGACTAGGCACTTAAGTCTAGACTACACTAACAAACATCTTCCTTTGTCTCGTCTAGCGTCCACACTACGATGTGAATTTCTCGGTATCATATTTGAAGGATGTTTTTAAATTATGGAATTTATTGTAGGTATTAAGTGTTCGGCTTTACGGTCACTTACTTAATAAAGGTACATTGAAAATCCTAATAACTGGTATGAATTTTTATCTCCGGCACTTATTTTACAGCCAGGAGTTTTCCTTAAGATGTTGCACTAACATGACCTACGAAACATTGTTCGAATATTTAACGGCCCTACGCCAGTAGCACCTTTTTCAACATGTTTTTTTTTCTAACACAGTCAACTATAATTTCTGTTTGTGAAGCTATATAAATTCAGAAAGTCTTGATTATGAGTAATTTGTTTTTATTGATCTTAAATGCGAATATATTATGTCAAAATGCATGACAAAATTTAATCAATTCCTAGAGGCACGATATACAATTTTAAGAAACCACCATGGTCATGACACAAAATTATCGGTTAAGCACGATTAAGGTCGTAAACAGATACGTCTTCGGTTGATACTCAAGAATTTCCATTATTAATGTTATATGTGCGTACAGTAATGAAACGCAGTTTCATGATCAACGTATATTTCCGACTGACTTACAATATTATTTGATACCCTATATATAATAATAATAATAATAACTACCCTACATTACATTCCTCCACCTTAAATTGACACTAGATAATGAATAACAAAATAAAATAATAACAAAGAATAAAGTTTATACACATATCAATTTATACCTTATAGTTTACATGCTTTAGCCTACACTTTCGAATAGGTCGGGCGACGGGCGATATAGGGGCGGCAGGTGGCGTACTGTAATCCTCTTTATTATCACGAGCCGGTGAAGGAGGCGCCACGCGAGCCGGAGACGCCGAGCCCGCGCGTGGGCGCTCCGGCTGTTCCTCGCCTGCGCTCTCATCCCGCCTATCTATGCAGGGACTAGCGACCGAATGCGGTAATGGTGACGGAAGCGATGACGAACCCGTAGGGACTACAAGCGAGCTCCGCGACCTACGTTTTAGCTGGTCGACATGCCTATGCAATCTATTCCCCTCACTATCTATAACGCTATAGTCGTTTAACCCTGCCGAACTTACTACAGTTCCCGGAGCCCATTTTTCTCCCTTAATGTACTGACGATACCATACGTCCTCCCCCTCTCTCATCTCCCTGCTCGTCCCCCCCGCACATTCTACCTGCTTCTGTTGCGCATTTCCTACCCTCGCTTCTCTATCAGGTTTCAGTGCGTCCAGTCTTGTCCTCAATCGCCTCCCCAAAAGTATCACGGAAGGGGGTTCTCCCGTTGTAGCATGTTCCGTATTCCTATAATACATCAGATATGTGTTTAATGCTTCATTTATATCAGTTCTTTGTGATATAGCTTTTTTAATTACCCTTTTTAAGGTTTTGACGGCATTTTCAGCCGCACCGTTCGATGATGGGTGATATGGAGCAGTATACACATGTCTGATTCCACAATATTTAATAAAATTCGCGAATTCTATACTCGTAAATGGCGGTCCGTTGTCGGTAACTATCTGCCTAGGTATACCCCATCTACTCCATAGTTCTCTAAGTTTCCCTATGGTGCTACTCGCGGCCGTACTGGGAACTGCAAAAACTTCTAACCATTTAGACGTCGCGTCTACGACTACAAGGTAAACTTTACCAGCGATCGGGCCCATAAAGTCTAAATGCAACCGAGTCCAGGGCCGCGTATGCCAGGGCCAGGGCCTCGGCGGCGCGCGCGCCGGTGCGTCCGCCACGGCAGCGCACACCTCGCAGGCGCGGCACTCGCGCTCCACCGCCTCGTCCACGCCGGGCCACCACACGTAGCTACGCGCCAACGACTTCGACCTTACGATGCCCATGTGCGGTTCATGAATTATTTTCAATACTTTACTGTAGCAAGCCTCCGGAATGACAACCCTGTGACCCCACATTACGCAACTAAGTTCCTCATACAGCTCTTTTTTGCGATTAAAGTAAGGCATTAAATTTCTTATTTCGCATGCCTGCGGCCAACCATCCCTAATGTAACTCAACACCCTACTTAATATCGGATCTTTTTCAGTTTCCGTTTTTAACTCATTATAGTCCAATAACAAGGCGTCCTGAGCGAAATGTAAATAAGTTTGCTCCGGAACGGCGTCGCTAACTACTGTCCGATCTCTCGTGCTCACCGGTAGGCGCGAGAGGCCGTCTGCGCAGTTCTCGTCGGTTCTAATATATTCTATATCGTAATTGTACGCCGAAAGAATTACTGCCCACCGTTGCATTCGACTGGCCGTCATTGTAGGTATACCTGTATGGGGTCCGAATATAGATACTAGCGGTTTATGATCCGTGCGTAATACAAATTTCCTTCCGTAAACATATTGATGAAATTTTTGCATACAAAACACTATCGCTAATGCTTCCCGATGTATCTGTGAATAGTTAGCCTCCGCCGGTGTGAGCGAGCGCGACGCGTAGGCGACCGGGCGCTCCCCACTCCCGCCGGGCTGTGATAACACTCCACCGATTCCTCGCGCGCTCGCATCGCACGTTACTATCAGAGGTCGCTTTGGCTCATAATGCGCCAGTACATCGGTACTAGTTAAAACCCGCTTTATTTCCGTAAATGCCTCATTACATTCCTGGCTCCAATACCACTCGACTCCCTTTTGTAATAATTTGTTTAAAGGTAATAACAAGGAACTGAAATTTCTTACGAATCTAGAAAAGAAATTTACCAACCCGAGAAAAGAACGCAACTCACTAACGTTCTCGGGTGGTTCAATTTTAACAATTGCTTTTATTTTTGACTGATCAGCTTTTATTCCTTGTTTAGAAACAATATAACCCAAATATTTTACTTCGTCGACTAAGAAAACACATTTTTGTCTTTTTAATTTTAATCCGCTTCCCGACACCCTTCTAAAAACCTCTTCGAGTGCCTTTAAATGTTCCTTCTTAGTCTTACCGCCTACGATCACGTCGTCCAGGAAGACCTGGACGTCTGGAATTCCCTGGAAAAGATTAGTCATAATCCGCTGGAAAATACCTACGCTCGAGGATAAGCCATACACTAATCTATTGTAACGGAATAACCCCCTATGTGTATTTATAACTGTGTACATTTTAGACTCGTCTAACTCCACCTGGTTATATGCCTGCGAAAAATCAATTTTACTGAAATATTGTGCCCCATTTAACCCTACCAGTACATCTTCGATTCGAGGTAGCGGAAATCGGTCGATCAGCAAAACGGGATTAACGGTCGCTTTGTAGTCCGCACAAATTCGCAACGTACCGTCCGCCTTATTGACAGGCACCAGCGGCGAGGCCCAGTCGGAGCAGTCGACGGGCTCGATGACGCCGGCGTCCAGCATGGCGTCCAGCTCTGCGTCGACGCGTTCGCGCAATGCGTACGGCAGCGGCCGCGCGCGGTGAAACACAGGCACCGCCCCCTCTCTCACGCGCAGTGTCGCCTTGCCGCCCGTGTACCGCCCGAGCCCGCCACTAAACACTTCTTTATATCTGTCGAGTATAGTACACACATCTTTGTGAATATGTTCAACACACAAATTATTTAATCTTGAAACTTTTTTAAACGTGGGAATATTAATGTTTAATTCTGCTAACCATTGTCTACCTATTAAAGGAGTGGCGCCTTGGTTCATTATAAACAATTCTAATTGTTTTCCTTGTTGATCTTGGTACTGAACATAGGACCGTATTATACCTAACGGCTTGACCTTTGTGCCATCGTAAAATCTCAAAACTGTATTGTCTTTAATAATGGGAAATTTCGAAAAATGTCTATCGTAGGTCTCCTTGTTTATGCACGACACTGCCGTCCCGGTGTCTATTTCCATGTATATATTTGTGTTGTTTATAGAAATGGGCACACTTACTGCCTTATAATTGTTTAGAGCCAGAAGGTTCAGTCTCTCTTCGGCATCGTGGTCATCCTCACTGGACTCGAGATCCACGCCGCCGAAGTGGAATTGCCGCCGCTGACCTTGACCCCTCGCCCCACCGCGTCCGCTTGGTCTCTCGCGTTCCGTGCAAACGCGACGCAAATGCCCGACGTGTCGACACTTACTGCATACAAACTTCCGGTAACGACAGGTGCTATAGGCGTGATCGGTGGCTCCACACGCCCCGCAACCCATCGTCTCGGTTCTCGTGTGATCAGTGGGACTCGTTAATCCCGCACTGCCGTTCTTGAGTGCGCGTAAGCGCTCCTTCCCGCAGCTCGCCGTGCCCCTCCAGCCGTCCGAGCTCTTCGGCCTCCGCCCGTGATTCAGTGCATGCACCGCACTGGAACCCACGGATGACACTGGTGCTCCCTCGACCTCCGCTGCATCTCTCTCCGCAGCTTCCAAGGAACTCGCCAGAAGCACCGCCCGAGCGAACGTGATCGAGTCATCCTCCGCAAACAACCTTTGCCTGATCAAATCACTTTTGAGTCCGCACACAAATTGGTCACGTAAATTTTCGTTTAGGTTGGCGGCGAATTTGCAGTTACGTGACATCTTCTTTAAGTCTGCTACATAGGCCGCCACGTCTTCCGATGCAGCTTGGCGCTTTTGCCTGAATCGGAATCTCTCCGCTAGCGCTGATGGTGTTGGTTGTAAATGGTCCTTCATTAACTTAATGACTTCTGCATATGTCAATTCTGAAGGCTTATTCGGGCTTGCGAGGCTTACCAGCAGCTCATAAGCTTCGTCTCCAATGCTGGCTATTAGCGAGGGTAAGTGCAATTCACTCGCCACATTATTGGCCTTAAAGTACCTTATTATTTGATACCCTATATATAATAATAATAATAATAACTACCCTACATTACAATTAATACTAAAGCATTATATATAATAGAAGCCTATCCTCTCCCCAAACTTGACTAAGAAATTACTTTTGGAAAAATTGATGGAATTGCTCCAGATTTGAATTTTTTTCGAGCCAATGTCACTATGTTTAAGAGATGTCCATGTTGTAATTAATTCAGTTTGTAATCCACATGACATGTAATACATGTTTATTTTTATATTATAATTTTAGATTTATCAAATTAAAAAAAAGACCTAGTAAACTTCACCAATTAAAAGTGAAACAATTTTTTAATCTGGCAATTGTATGAAAGAGACACACGAACGTTTTATGCCGTCTCTCTCTGCATTTTTTCTTAGATTTTTGAATAGTATAAAAACAGTCTTACGCAATTGACAATGAGTTAATTTTTGCTTGTCAAGACTTTTGCTACGAACCTTCCAGTTTTACATGGTATATATTACTTCCATGGTCTGAATTGATTATTGTTCATTGCTCTGTGACTATCACTGTCACAGTTATTTGTCAAATGTCATAAGCGCAAGATCCAACCAAATGGAAGTGGAATGAAATATCTCAATATTATTATTTATTTTGACGTTAAATTGAATTACTAGAAATTCTTGTAAAGTAAATAAAGTGGTCGTATGATGATTTATTAACTAAAAAATAGATAAATGAAAGTAACTATTACTTAATATCATTTACACTATCGTTTCGTGTGTATTAAGAAAATTAGTGTTGTTTAAGTAAATACAAAAGAATTTATTAACACAATAATAATGTCAGGTGGGAGCCGACGTGTTTTTACTTCGATTTGTGGTGGGAGATCGGTGCAGAAATGCGGCATGCCGCGCCCGACCGAACTATGAAACAGTATTCACTTTCTAATCGCGCCGATCGGTAACGATAACATATATTTTACAGTCACGATAAAATAGTCCGTCATAATTCCTCAAGACGTTGCACTAACATGACCTACGAAACATTGTTCGAATATTTAACGGCCCACGGCCAGGAGCACCTTTTGAAATTCTGGCCGGAACTGGATGAAAATGAGCGGGAAATTTTGGCGGGAGAAATCCGGAAGTGGGATATGGCCGAGGTGAACGAGATATTTCGTCGCGCTATGGACACAACGAAAACAATATTAGAAAAGCAAGACGACGATTTAAAACCAATACCGCAGACGCACTACGAGTCCGTGCCGGGATTAACAAAGGAAAAAAAAGATGAATATGAAAAAATTGGCTTTGAAGCGATTTCTGCGGGTGAAGTTGGCGTTTTATTGCTAGCTGGGGGTCAAGCCACAAGACTGGGGTTTGGACATCCCAAAGGCATGTACAATATTGGACTACCCTCTCAAAAAACTTTATTCCAAATTCAAGCTGAAAGAATTGTTCGTTTACAACAGATGGCTGCAGAAAATACCGTAACGGCAGGAAAAATTACTTGGTATATAATGACATCTGAACACACTATGACACCGACAGCAGAGTTCTTTAAAGCGCACGGTTTCTTTGGATTAAATGAAAAAGACATTGTTTTCTTTGAACAAGGTAGACTGCCATGCTTCGATTTTGATGGAAAAATTTTATTGGACCAAAAGAATCATATAGCTTCTGCGCCAGATGGCAATGGAGGACTGTATAGAGCGTTGAAAACTCAAGGAATACTCGATGATGTAACCAGAAGAGGAATTAAACACCTGCATGCTCACTCTGTAGATAACATTCTCATTAAAGTAGCGGACCCAGTTTTTATTGGGTATTGTAAAAGTAAAAATGCCGATTGTGCCGCTAAAGTTGTGCAGAAGTCATCTCCGAGTGAAGCCGTGGGTGTTGTGTGCAGGGTGAACGGACATTATAAAGTTGTGGAGTACTCTGAACTTACAGACGAGGCAGCCGAAAGAAAAAATGAAGACGGTCGATTGACTTTTTCAGCGGGCAACATTTGTAATCACTATTTTTCAGCGGAATTTTTAAATAAATTCAGCAATTACGAGACTAAATTGAAGCTTCACATTGCCAAGAAGAAGATACCTTATGTAGACAGCGATGGGGTTCGGCAGAAGCCGCAGGAGCCGAATGGGATTAAAATGGAAAAATTCATCTTTGACGTGTTTGAGTTTGCCGAGAATTTTATTTGCTTGGAAGTCGCGAGAGATGTGGAATTTTCAGCGTTGAAGAATTCTGATGCTGCGAAGAAAGACTGTCCTTCGACCGCCAAACAAGACCTGCTTAATCTTCACAGAAAGTACATAAGAGAATGCGGAGGTGAAATTGCTGATAACATTGATGTGGAAATTTCCCCGTTGTTATCCTACGGTGGGGAGAACATTGAGGAACTAGTTAAAGGAGAAGTATTTACTATAACCCCATTCCATTTAAAAAGTATTAACGAAGCCTCTTCAAACGGAGTGAATGGAAATCATTGAATGTTTAAAAAAAAAAAATTTATTTTATTTTTATTCAAGTGAAAAATTACAAGTGTAAATTACTGCCAGTGATTAAGGAAAATGTATAATAATAATGTATGTATGAAATTGATATTTAATTTATATTTTTATTTAAGGCAAGGAGAAGCGTTATTTTAGTCGCCTGATTTGACTTGTTAGAATAAAATTTAAACTTAGATAAAAATGTAGAGCACAATATTTAAAAAAAAGTTTGAATCGGGCAGATTTATACAAAAAAATATGGTTTCTGAGAAAAAATTTCCCAAAAAAAGTGTTCTCGTTACAGCTAATAAAAGTTTTCAACAACAGACAACTACGTTATTTTTTAAGCTTATTAATTAATTTAAGTTCTGTACTAAAGTTTTCGGCTACTTTATTTCTTTTTTCACATTTTACACAATATCTAAGAAAAACCTTTCAATTTTAAATCTAATGGTTGTCTCCGAGAAGCTTCAAAAATTTTTTGTGCAATATTGTGCACCTTAATTCACAGTTTTTTAGGTAGCACTCATTTTGGTAGAAATTGTGTTCGGTCTAACGTTAGCCCTTGTCTTAAGTGAAAAAATATGTTATATTTTTAAATATTTTTCAGTGAGATAATAATAATAGCCTTTAATTAACAATATTAAATACAAGAGTATCAAATTACAAAATCCTATTAATTATTTACACCGGTACAGAGGTTGTCTTGCATTCCCGCAAAGCCTAGAGCTTACCATTCTTTTCTATCATAAGTCATCTTCCAGGTAACACCATTTAGCTGGTGTAATGATTTGCTTAAAATATTTTATGTTCAGGTCCTGTTTCATGGTAAAACAACTATAAATTGTTTTTTTTTTAATTTAAAATTTGAATCTATATTTTTTTTCCTGAAAATTTCTTTTATGGCTGTGATTTATAGGTTTCTTCTTGTAAACCAGCATTTGATCATTTGTAATCTTGTCAATACATTATTACAGATGATAAATATGAAATTAGAGGGGTAATTTTTATAGTATTTTTATTTTGCATTTGAAATGCTTTAAAAAATAATTATTTTCTATTTTATTTGAAATAATTTATATTTCAAATGAATCGGTCATTTCAAAAACCTCATAAGTCACTTAATCAGAATATTTCAGAAATCAATAAAAACTGTTTCATACACAAACAAATGAGTTTTAAAGGACTTTTTTATGTTCAATTTAGTATTTGAGTGGTAAAAAATTAAAATAGCGAATAACCTTTACAGCTTATTAATAGAAATAATGAAAAAAACCTGAAAAACAGTTCTTGACTTATGTTGTTTTAGCGAGAAATAGGGTTAGTGGTATCATAGATAAAATACTACTTAATAAGTAGTATTTTATCTATGGTGGTATATAATTTAACCAAAACAATAGTAGTAATCTTATTTTTTATTGCTTTTAATTGAAAATTACACTTAAAAATAATCTTATTATCATTTTACATGTATTAATTTGTCATGTTTTAATATCTTTATGGTACATAGTCATATTCTCCATCATTCTCATCTGGATTATCTTCAGCATTTGCAGTTGGCCATCTAAAAATGTTGTTATAAAATGGCATATGCTCTTCCAGAATGCTGTCTTGATACGCATCTCTCTTTAAGAAACCATTTTCAGTAAAAAAAGCATGTTGGAAAAAAATGTGACTTAAGAGGTTTTTGAAATGACCGATTCAAATAAAATAAATGCAAATGGTTTGTTAATTTTTTTATTTCACATTTCATTATTTTTTATTCTTAAATTCAAAATTACACCTTAAATGTACTACTACTTAGCTGCTTCTATTGAAGGATTATTTTCATTTGTTATGAGGCCACATAGACGGAACATGAAAGGTGAACTCTTTGAACAAATACTAGTGCTAAAACAATAAAATAATATATATTACTTGAGAGAACTATTATGAAAATACATATTTTGCATTTAAGTACTTTCATTTAAAATCATTTTGTATATTTATTTGAAACTAGCTGAGCCCGCAAAGGTACGCGTGATATTCGGTATTAAATTTTTAATTGTAAACCGATTGGAACGAAGCTTGCTACAATACTTCAGTGAAAATCGCATTCGAATCGGTTAAGCCGATTCTGAGATTAGCGTGCACAAAGACAAACGCACAGAATTCTAAAAAAATTTTGGCCTCTAACATAAGTAATATGTGTGCAAATTGTTTTTTTTTGAAAAAATATTTACCTAATGTGTAAACACGGGTCGTTTACGATTTTATTATACCTATATGTATAGATGAATAAAGAATTTTATACCTATGGGATGAAACATCATGAGATGAATACGGAACAATTCAATTTATGAAGTTTACATTGGAAATTTTATGTCAGCGTGTTATTAAAAACTATTTTAAATTTAGAATGTGCTAATCAAACCTACTTTCGCAAATGAATTTGAAATGGAGTACTCTGTTGAAAAAAAAACTATACATGCAATTATTTTTTACTATTTCATGAGCATTAAAAGAACATTTTGGTGTAATTTAAGTTTTTATTTAAATTAGAAAGAATTGTAGAAATAGGAAAAATTAAAAGAAAATGAAGAGCCAATGAGGTCGGTACCTTACTACAATTTTTAGTAAGTTAATTAGGCAATATTTACCATTCATCTTCAATCAGAGAAAAATTTGGAAAATTTAAAACCGACAAAATGTTGCATGAAAAAAATAATAATTTATGAAATTAAATTTTAATAGGTCTATCATTCACAGGCCATATTATAAAATATATTTCACCTTTTTTCGCACTTTGTGTAGGTACCCAAAACATTGCAACACTTCTAATATATCTGATGTCTATACAGGGAAAATTAATTAACTATCCCATGAAACAAAATTATAAAAAAGACATACCTAGTGTTAATTTTTAATTTTTTCATTAAGAAAATAAAATAATAATTATTAGTCATTATTTTCTCTTAAAATTAAAATAAATTTAGCAATAAAATCACATAATTGTACATTATAATATAATTTTATTATTATAAATACTTGATACTATCATAGATTAATGATTGATCGCCGCTTGCGCTCCAACCAGATACCGTCTTTCTAGCATAAAAATAGTCCAAGATGTGCGGCAAATAATTTATCGAGTGTGCTTTGACTATTTGACCTGATGCTTATTTGTGTGAGTAAAAAAAGGTAAAACGTAATAATTGTTACCCAAATTGTGGAAATTAAATATCCATAAATGAAATTGATTATTTTTTACGCCAACAAAGTGTAACTTTGTATGTCCCTAACTAGAGCCGGGTACGCCGACTCCACCGTAGTATTAAATACCGCATAATTTATGTGCACGAGCGATATCTGGTCGGAGCGCTAGCGGAGACCAATTGTTAATAATCTATGTATACCATGTAATATTAAAAAGTCGCATTTTAAAAAGTAATCATTCTTAATTCTAAATTACAATAGTTAATTTAATTTAGAACGAGTTTATGGATTATTTAAAACATAAAAATCGACCATAGATTAAGATTACGAGGATCCATAGACATTAATAAGTATACTAACGTAATAGACGAACTGAGAGTGCAAGCGAGAACGCAGTCTCCTATGGCACGTATACGAGTGCGAAAGAGACAGAGAAACAAAAACCGTTAGAACTAGTTCCATACCATTTACATCAAGAGATAATTCACATTAATCATTATTTTATGCCTGTCACTTAATTAGAAATATGATTGAGGACAAGAAAATTAATTGAGGTTAGTCAGTAAATTAACAAATAGGCACATTAATTATTTAAAACAAAACATGAAGTATGATTAGCAACTCAATTGCTTTCGAGATCTGTTGCAGCAGTCATTGACTGTAATAACTCTTTAAATTTACCCCAATAGGGTATTTGACAGATTTTAGGAAAATATCTCAAATTGTTAATTATACTATAATACACTTGCAATTTGATTCATTCTTTGCGAATTGCTTTATTTTCTATGAAAATTACAATCAAAGTTTAAATTATAAATAAGACCGCCAAAACGCTAAGTCACGTGATCAATACTCGTATATACGTCACTTGCTTGCAAACAAACATTATCAAAATTTAGCTTATGTACTTGTACTCGTGCAGTGAATAAAAGTCTTTCTTTCTTTCTTTCTTTCTTTCTTACTCTGTACATTTTATTTATCGATATTTACCTGTCGATAACGTAGCGACGCCAATAAAATTTACTCACACACTTATAAATCACGCACACGCAGACATTTCTGTTTTGGCTACGCGGGAAACAGGAGTTTGTTTGTCTATTACGTTAGTATATGTCTATGCGAGGACCTAACACTAGCTGTTACAATTTAAAAGTGGAACACTCGTTATTTGAATATTTTGAGATTTTTATATTTTTAATAACTGAACTACTAGTCTATGTTGCATAATCGATTTTTTAAAGTCAAAAGCACGTATAATGGTGGATTGGTCTACCTAGACACATTTTTTAAATATATATTACATAAAGATTTTAATTATTATTCTTTTTGTTCTTTCTGATTATTCTTTTATTATAATTTTTAAATATATGTTTTAAAATTTTATTACAATTTATTTATGTCAATGTTAAAAATGTATTGATTGTACTTAAATTTTAATAAGAATATGTTTTACTTTAAACTACATTAAACTACTATGTATATGTATCTTATTTACCTCTCTTTTATTTACCTAATTTGTTTTTATGGTTCCGTACGTCCGAATAAAAAACCGAACCCTTATAGGATTACTCGTGTGTCCGTCTGTCCAACCATCCCCCCCCCCCTATCTCCGAAACTACTAAACCTAAAATTTTGAAAAAAAATACAGAAATTAGTTTTCTACTTATAGATTATAGGAAAACCTATAAGAAGTCCATGATATTAAAATAACATGGTAAATCACTCAATATTGTACGGATAGGTAACATCGTACGGAACCCTCTTCACGCGAGTTCAACTCGCACTTGATGTTTTTTTTATTAATGTAGACGATATGGTGCGGGAATTTCAGAAACTCTTCGGAAATTCTGTCATCCAGTAAAGACTATTAATGCTCGTAAAATATAAGAATTCTGTTACACCTTTTTCTGCGTGAGGAAAAAAAAATGAGCTCTGGCATCCCTTACTCACTCGCCGAAATACAACAGCGGTCTCTTCTGTAAGGGATGGTTACTGCCGCAAGACAGACTGCCGTACCACTACTTTCCAGATCCAGACCAGAGCCAACTACTTATGAAAAGCACTCTTCCAAAGTTGATCCTGCCATGAATCGACCCCTAACAAAAGAAGGGGCTCGCCAAATATAATTTATTTATTTATTTATTCTTAAATAGTTTTTCCAGCATTAGTAGAGCTCATGTGCAGTTGTTTAAAAGGCAAACAAAATAGTAAAGGAACCGGTTTAATTTTGCTTCTGTGCCAACAAGTTCTTGCAAAAGTGGGTGTCAGATTACGACACAAAAATTGCATTATTACATCGCACTAACAACGCGGCGTTGTTAACGCGAAATGGTCTCTTAAAAGAATTCGTGTTGGGAAACATTAGAATTCTTATAATAATAATGTTATAATAATAATTATAATTATCTGTTCTTATAATAATAAAACATTACAAAAATAAATAAATTTATGAAAAATAGTTAGTTCATAAATTTCATATAACACTAGCTGAACCCAGTGCAGTGATGGCAGTGAGCTATTATATACACTGAACGAGATTCTTCGCTGCGGCGTGCGCGTGAGTGAGGCTCGCGCGTACTGAACACTGCTTACATACATACATGTCTGTATTAATACTAATAACATAAGAATAAATAGTGGAGACAACATCTCGCCGAAGAAGACAATCGACAGCGTCGGAATTCGGAAGCGTTGGCTGTGACGGCTGCTGCTGGCTCCCATTCATCCTCCGTCGTGAATCAAGCTATAGTGGTTAAACCACGCTGATAAATAGCTCTTTTCAGAGCTATCCCAATACATCCGTTAATGGGTTGTTTATATATTTATTTCCACACCTTCTCTTGGTACGGTAGCTACACAGTATACGGGATCTTAATTCGTATACAGCATTTACGGTACAAAGCCAGCAGTACAAGCATTTACAGTTTTTCTCTCTCTTATTTACTGCAATCTGTCTCCTTGATCGGACATTCAACAGTATGTTCGAAAGGCTATTATAAGGTCACTGATTATTTAAGCGACAATGAAGCCTGGAATTAAAGCCTGGATTCGGAGCTCATACTATGTTTACTATTGTATATGTACTTCTTTTTTTTTTTTTTTTTTTTTTATGAAATCGAGGTAGCGCTTGACCACTATCTCACCTGATTTAAGTATTACTTAAGCGTATATAATTGTTGTAATTTTATATTTTAAAGATGACAAAAAGAATAGTATCCTGAGTTTCTTTCGGGGTTTCTTCTCAGGATCGTCATCTTGGCTTTTTTCCGAAACCCTGGTAAATTTAAATTTAACTGATAATTAAATTTAACGATCATAAGAGTTTCTTGGAGATTTTGATTTTGATTTTTTGATTTATGCTGGCAAGTGACGTGGACATGTTCAGAGTGCTACCCGTGTCGCATCCTGCCAATATTTTGTGATGTTCAATTTATCACATCCCGGGGCATATTGCGCTTGAGTTTTCGTTTAAGTGGTCTCGTATATTTCCCCTTGTCTTGATACGGTAGCTACAATTTGTGTATTACATATAATTTGCAGAAAAAATGCATCCTTACGAAGCCTATTAAAGCTAGTACTAGTAAAAACTACATTATTAAAGCGATGCGAGGGCGTCTCGAGTTCGCATATTAGAATGTTTCAATTTTGAAGTCTTTGACGTGACCTTTTGTTTGTTCCTTTCACTTTGTGAATTGCTTATAGGCTTACCTTAGCTGCTAGACTTTTTGTCTAGTGTTTCAGTTTCTTTGTTCGCTTAGAAAAAAAAAACAACTTGTTTTAGATTTCTAGGACGTCTAAACCTGTTAACTGTCTAGTCTGATTAGCAAGGAAGGCACTGATTTGTGGTGATTAACACAAGGTGTTGCAAGTGTAAGGATTTAACGATAAAGGATAAAGAAGGGATAGGCTCTGGCATCCCTTACTCACTCATTGAAACACAAAAGCACACATCACATGCTGTTATTTCACGGTGGTCTTCTATAAGGGGGTTGTTTTTTTATGCTTATTGGTTTTTTTTTAAGATCGGCAGACAGGCTGATGACGGTCCACTTGATGGTAGGTGGCTACCGTCGCCTTTAACACAAGCAAGTGCGCTACCGACTACAATTTGATTAAGGATAGGGATTGGATAGGAAAATGGGCCTTGGCATCACTTATTCGCTCACCAAAACACAATAACACACATGCTGTTATTTCAGGGCGGTCTTCTGTAAAGGGGCTGGTTACTGCCGCCAGACGGGCTTCCCAAATGACTGCGAAACGCAGTGTGCTCTGTGCTGTGTAATACAAGCAATGTCACAGCTGCAAGAGCGCTGCCGATTGCAATAGGATTAAGGATAAGGGATTAGGAGGTTAGGGAAATGGGCTCTGGCATCCCTTACTTACTCACCGAAACAAAACAGCACACGTGCTGTTATTTCACGCTGATCTTCTGTTACTGCTGCCAAACGGGCTGCCCAAATTACTGCGAAGCGCAGTATGTCGTGTCACTATTTTCCAGATTCAGACCAGAGCAAAATATGAAAAGTTGATTTTTCAAAGTTGACCCTACCGGGAATCGAACCCGGGAACCCTAGAACAGAGGCGTTAAGGCTAGCACCCTAACCACCAATCCAACAGGCTCGTCAACTGCCTCTCGCAACAACCATGAAATCATAATAGCTAGAAAGAATTAATTTTGATGAGTCCATAATGGTCGAATGGTTAATATGTTTGCCTTATAGCGTTGACTCAGGAGTCCCAAGTTAGTTTCTAGACATAGTAAATGAACTTTCAAAATTGGCTCTGGTCTGGGTGTTTCAGTGGTGGCGGGATATACTGCGTTTCGCAGTGATTGTTTGTTTGTTCGCCTGTAACACAAGTGACCACCACAGATGCAACAATTGTTTTGCCGACCAGAGTATAAATAAGGTTTCGGAAGGGATACGAAACCATAATAATAATATCCTTGTCCCGATAGTCACTTCTGCGAATCAGCAACTTGCCCTTCGATACGGTTTTATCGAGTCTGAGGTGCCGTACTGCAAGTACCTACCTGCGCCCGTTCTCGAAAATGGTCATGCCACGCTCTACCGGGATCTTTCAATAATCACGGACAGGCAAGACTATTGTCGCCAATAAGCCTGACATCGTGGTTATTGTCGCCAATAAGCCTGACATCGCTGTCCCGCATGACGAAAACCTCGTGAAAACCGAAAAAGAAAAGCTTACCAAGTACACTGACTTGGCTCAGGAGGTGACCGCCATGATGACAATTATCGGGCCGATAGTCGTCTCGGCGAACAGTCTTATAGAGAAGAGCCTCGACCAACATCTCAAGAGGCTCTCGCTAGATGGCTGGATCAAGGGACAGATACAGAAGGCGGTACTTCCTGTCAGGAGGTTCCTCACTCTGCAGCCCTAACCACCGGTAGCTCGGGCCTTGCCCCGCTTTGAGTTTGGCTTTGGCTTTGAGCCAGCCATCTAGTGAGAGCCTCTTCGGGTGGTTGTGAATCAACTTACTTAGTTTATCCTTTGTGGCTTTCATGAGATTTTCGTAATGTTGCCTTATTATACCGATTGATCGTTGAGAGCGGTTTAATAATAGTAATTATCATCGATCTTTTGCCACCATTAAGGTATCTGCAGTCTTAGAATAAAAGGGCACCATAAGTGATGATGGGAAGAGACCTGACGGGATATCGTTGATTCCTTGGAAATGTAGACACACTGGCTCCTTTCCATCTTCCAAGTACCTTAGTTAAAGCTGGTACCGCGGAAGAGAATGCGGAGGAGCGAAAAATTTGTAAGTATAAAAACATAAGCACTTCTTACTCTTTTGTTCTTCTTGGCTGTGACGCTGAGCCCGTGGGGTCCCAATGCTCTTCACTTCATTAAAGACATATCCAAGCGCTTGATAGACAAAACTAGCGATGATAGTGGGCATTACCTTCTCTCAGAGATTAAGTCTAGCAATCCAGAGAGGAAATGCGGCCAGCATATTGGGTACCCACCTTGACAGAATTTAAATTGTTTTAATAATTATTTATTTATAGTAAATTTCATTTTATTGTATATTTTTTATTTATTAGGTTAATTTTTAAGATTTTATATTATTATTGTAATTTAATTATTGTATTTACATATATAATATAAATCTTATGAATAAACTCAGAAAACTCAGAAATACACGAGCAATTGAAAGCCTTTTGAACACACAAAATGACATGGCACGCCTGGAGAGACCCAAATCTTTTCAAGGTTCGAGTGAATAGGTATCATCTGGGTGAACTCGCTCCATCGTCGGCCTCATCTTTCCTACATGGATAGATGCTAGTCTAGAGCAAACCCATCTTTAATAAAATAAAAAATATATATTATTAAAATATATCAAAAAATAAAAAGGATTGCTTTTTTTTATAAGGTTTCGCTTCGTCACACCATCCTCATGGATGTCTTGCGTGCTGTGGAATGTGTGGAATGTAAGTAAGGTTGCTCAGTACCATATTACGAAGCTGGCCACGTCATGCATGAATTATTTTGTCTTGAACCTATTTCAATGTACTATTTTCTGTAGGATTAAAAGTCGATCTGATATTGTTTTAAACGGAAAATAAATAAAAAATGTAGAATACGGTATTTGACTATAATGAAAATATGAAACAAATTGTTACTTTTTTTTTAATGTTATGTCGACGGACAGGCTGACGGTCCACTTGATGGTAGCTACCGTCGCCTATAACACAAGCAACGCTACAGGTGCTGCAAGTGCGCTGCCGACTACATTAGGATTAAGGATAAGGGATTAGGAGGAGATAAGGAGATGGGCTCTGGCATCCCTTACTCACTCACCGAAACACAACAGCACGTATATGCTGTTATTTCACGGTGGTCACTGCCGCCAGGCGGGCTGCCCAAATGACTGCGAAACGCAGTGTGCCCCACCACTAATTTTCAAATCCAGACCAGAGTCAATTTTGAAAATTACATTAAAATTTCCAATGACTTGACCCCGCCGGGAATCGAACCCGGGGCCCCTGAGACGTTAGGCAAGCATCCTTGCCACTCATCCAACGGGCCGTCGAAACTACTGACTAACTGTAAAAAAAATTTTAAACCAAATTAACTAACACAGTATTTACAAATATGTACGATTTTCATAAGAAATCATTATCAAAATAATAAAATTTTCATGTTTGACCACGTGATTAAAAACGCACGCGATTGGTGGCATATAGGTGCATATAGAGTTGCGTCATTTGCTTTGTTTACAATCGATGCTTAGTATACGATTTGACAGCTAAATGTTTGTTTGCAAGCAAGTGACGTATTGATATCACGTGACCCACATGTATGGCGTCTTTAGCGTTTTGGCGGTCTCATTTATAATTTATAAACTTTGATTGTAATTTTCATAGAAAATAAAGCAATTCGCAAAGAATGAATCAAATTGCAAGTGTATTATAGTATAATTAACAATTTGAGATATTTTCCTAAAATCTGTCAAATACCTACCCTATTGTTAAAACTGCATTGTTACTGCATTGTTCTTTAAGTTCTTCAATTGCACTGCGCAAACACACAACAAAAGTTTTCGACCAGTTTGTGTTGCCAGTGATGTTATAGGTCGCTGAAACATGGTCTATAACTATGGGTCTAAGAAAGCTCAACGTCGCTCAACTAACTTTGGAGAGGGCTATGCTCGAGGTTACACTGCGAGATCGAATCAGTAATGAGGAGATTCGTAGACGAACAAAAGTTACCGACATGACCCGGCAGATTGGTAAATTGAAATGGCAGTGGGGAGGACACATAGTATGGAGAGCCGACGACCGTTGAGGCCGGAAGGTTCTCGAATAGAGGCCATGGACCGGCAAGCGCAGTGTAGGACATTCACCCACAAGATGCACAGACGACCTATCGACGGTGGATCCAGGCTGCTCTAACCAGTCATTTTGAAAATTAGGGGGGGAGTCCTTTGTTCAGCAGTGGATGTGCTAGGGGCTGAGATGATGATGATGATGACGTACTAGTGAAAAGTGAAAAGGAATAAGTTGGATGAGTGGTTAGGGAGCTTGCCTAATAGTGCTCTGTTCTAGGGTTCCCAGGTTCGATTCCCGGCAGGCTCTTGTCTGGATCTGGAAAACAGTGGCAGGGCACACTGCGTTTCACATTCATTTGGGCAGCCCGTCTTGCGGTAGTAACTACCACCTTACAGAAGACCATCGTGAAATAACAGCATTTATGTGCTGTTGTGTTTCGGTGAGTGAGTAAGGGATGCCAGAGCCCATTTCCCTATCCCCTCCTAATCGCTTATCCTTATTCCTACTGTAGTCGGCACCACACTTGCAGTACCTACCTATTTTATAGGCGACGGTAGCCTACCATCAGGTGGACCGTCAGCCTGTCTGATAAGGGTTGCAGATTGATGGTGGATCCAGGCTGCTCTAACCAGTCCTTTTGAAAATTAGGGGGGAGACCTTTGTCCAGCAGTGGACGTCTTACAGCTGAGAGGATGATGACGTACTCGTGAAAAGGAATGAATAATTGGAAAATCTATACCAATATTATAAAGCTGAAGAGTTTGTATGTTTGTTTGAACGCGCTAATCTCCGGAATTACTGGGTCAAATTGAAAAATTCTTTTTGTGTCGAATAGTCCATTTATCGAGGAAGGTTATAAGCTATATAACATCACGCTACGATCAATAGTATTATATATAAGCAGTGTCCAGGCGTGCGCGTGAGGCGGCGGCGTCCGCATCACGGGCACGCCGCCCGCCGCCGCCGCTATACGGGCGTGGCCGACTTCAGCTTAGTCTATATAAAATTCTCGTGTAACAAGACTCCTTCGAAACGGCTTGACCGATTCTTATGAAATTTTGTGTGTGTATTCAGTAGGTCTGAGAATAGGACGTAAACTATTATTCATCCTCCTACCCCCACCCCTATTCATTAATTGGGATTTTAGTATTTTTGTTTGAACAATATTAAAATAATTTAACTGACGTTCATTGACTTGAAGCGTCGCGTCACTTTGACATATTGTTTGAAAATAAAATTGGACCCGATTGGTGGCACCACAATCGAATTATTTTCGAGTTCTGGCAGGACAACGTCTGCTGGACATCTGGCCTCCTAAAAAATACCAAACGTTGATGCGCGGCTACTCACAGGGGTTCCAGTGGGCAGCCGCAACCAACGTGATGGCGACACTCAAGCGCCAAGTGATGGGTTCAGCTTGTGGACCACCGCTGATGATGGAATCCGGAGGGGTCTTAGTGGTTATTTCCAACGCATACTGTGCCGGGTTAGTCCCACACACCCCTCGTCGAGGGATAGTGCGTAAACGCATTTCCCCTCCTAAAAAAATCTGCTGGGTCAGCTAGTAATAATTAAAAAACTTTCAATTTCGTTTCCGTATAACAAGACTCGATATTGGTAGTACAGGTTTAGACGGCAAAAGCGAATAAACATAAAAAAGAGAATGCGTATTTTGTGACCTTGGCATTTTTCGGCAGACGAGTCGAGCAATCGGTTGACATTTAAAAAGGCGCAAAAGGTCCGACCGATTGCTTCTCTGTAATAAGTCAAAGTGTCAAACTTGACAATACTTTTTCAATATATGTTTTTAGGTTTGATTTAATTTTTTTATATTCATTAAACACCATATTTTTCTCCGATACGCTTTTAAATAATATCTTATTAATGTCTGTAAACCTTTGGTTATGAGGAAACCCTTGGTTGAATAGCTGAGGTGCTTGTTTTAACGCCCTGACTCAAATGAAAGCAAAAGTGGTCGTCTGGAGAACATATGCCGTTTATTATGCTTATAAGAATCGCTCATTATGATGCAAAAACCAGTTTTTTTTTTAAATTGATTTCGTCGCAATGTAACAGCATTGTATGAAGTCAAGGTCTTTTAATTTATTTTTTTATAAATAAGTCTTCATATTATCTTTTAAGACTATGAAGACCTATTATCTTCATTCAGAGAACACGAAAACAAGTCGATGCTTTCCGCGACTAGGTTGAGGATACGCAGTGCGCGTCATAGATGCCATGCCGAGCAGGTTGGTGTGTCCGCGCGGCATGGCCAGCTACCGTGGTCGGCGCCAGCACCACACGTAGGACCAGGGAAGGGAAGGGAAGGGAAGGGAAGGGAAGGGAAGGGAAGGGACGGGACGGGAAGAGATTATTATTGTAGAAAATGTACATTTATTATTGAATTATCTTGCAATAAGTATTTATTATCTTTTTATTACACACTTATACGATTATAAGATAAAAAATATTATCGAGTAGCAAATAAAATCTCCGTGGTTATGTCAATAAATAAATATTGTACTTGTGCTTTTAATTTCAGTAATACTAACTTTTTTTTCCGGTTTCGTCAGTGTTTCGACAGTTGTTTTCCTTTGTTTCACAAGGTCATATCATACGAAAGTAATACTTGCGTATAATATATTTTTTAATGTTAAGGTCAGCAGATAGTCTGATGGTCCACTTGATGGTAGGTGGCTACCGTCGCCTCCCTTTGGATGAGTGGTTAGGGTGCTTGCCTTAACGCTCTGGTTCTAGGGTTCCGGGTTCGAATCCTGGATTTGGAAAGTAGTGGCATTGGGCACAATGCGTTTTCGCATTCACTTGGGCAGCCTGTCTGGCGGCAGTAACCACCCCCTTGCAGAAGACCACCGTGAAATAATAGCACTTGTGCTGTTGTGTTTCGGTGAGTGAGTAAGGGATGCCAGAGCCCATTTCCCTATCCACTCCTAATCCCTCATCCTTAATCCTACTGCAGTCGGCAGCGCACTTGCAGCAGCTTTGGCGTTGCTTGTGTTATAGGCGACGTTAGCCACCTATCATCAAGTGGACCGTCAGCCTGTCTGCCGATCTTAACATAAAAAAAAACCACTTGCAACAACAAACATTGAAACACACAAACATACATACTTTCGCATTTATAATATTAGTAGGAAAATCGTGTAGACGTGCGTTCGGGAAACATCTTCTCGTCCAAAATTCCTCGCGTTTTAAAACAAACGTTTTCGACCAATGTGTGTTACCAGTGATTACATATGGCGCTGAAACGTGGTCTTTAACTATGGGCCTCGTAAAAAGCTCAACGTCACTCAACGAGCTATGGAGAGGGCTTAGGCTCGGGGTTACACTGCGAGATCGAATTAGAATTGAGGAGACCTGTAGACGAACGAAAGTTACCGACATGACCCGGCGGATTAATCAGTTGAATTGGCAGTAGGCAGGATACATAGTACGGAGATCCGATGGCCGCTGGGGCCGGAAAGTTCCTGGGTGGAGGTCGCACGGACTGGCAAGCGCAGCGTAGGACGTCCATCCAGCCCTGGATTTGTCAATAGGCCGTATAGGCCATGGCCTACGGGCGGCAGCGGCCTGGGGGCGGCGGATTTTAGAGGGTTTTCGCACGCTTTAAGAAGCCATCAAATTCTTGTGCGATAATAAATGCAATAATAATAACAATTACCTAATAAAGGCCTAGGTCTACCTAGGCCACGAGGAAGAGGCGGCACAAAGTGAAGGGGCCTATACTCAAACAAAGTATAAATCCGGAACTGCGTCCATCCACAGACGACTTGATGAGGGCTGCGGGTCGAAGGTGGTTTCTCTGACAGGTCCCTTTGGAAAATTAGATCTACGGCTTATATGATGGTGATTATTAATCATTGTTTATTTTCTCGTAAATTCTCACACATAATTTTCTCTTCACATAGTACTCTGTCAGGCCTCTGTCGCTCCGAGTGTGCCGTGATATAATTGCCTAAGGTCGCTCACATTGAATGTGAAAGCAGCGCAACTTCTGTACGCTAGTACTATTATTTATTCTGTGGTACTGTAAAAGAAGACTGGTGCAAAACACTAGGGGCGGCTTTTACCAAACAGTTAAACACGTTTTAAATTCTATTTAAGTACTAAACTTGTTTAGCGGTCTTGCACGAGAAGTAAAACGCGATTAAAGAACTGTCAAAATTAAACGGCCAAAAATGGTATGTTTGGCTGCGGCTGTTTGGTATGTTTGAGGTTATATGAACTTCGTTTTATTGGGTATTACTTGTGTGGTTGTTACCCATTTCTGTGATTTTTTTTTAAAATTTTGATTGCAAAGTTATGAATTTGGTCGAGTATATTTTTGTAATTTTGGAAAGTTGAAAAGTTGGGTCCGCGTACCCAGTTATTTTTCATGATGACGAAATCACGGCTTTAATAAATAATAAATAACCACGTGAACTATTTTGTTTCCCGAAATGACAGTGACAGAATAGACAGATCAATCACAATCACAGACACTTTGGACACAATAGGATTCATTTTAAGCAAAAAAAAAAAAACCCGCCCTACAACACGACAAGGAAAAAATGTCACAACAATGATTAAATCGTAAAACGAAACGCACAAACCACAGACAAATCTGTGTTTAGTTAAATACGACTTAAATTGACAAGGTGCAAGACATACTTAAACACGTTTAGGGTAATCATGTTTTCGAGACAAAACATATTTAACTAAATCGATTTAAGGTCATTTTAAATTAATTTTGGTAAAAGTCGCCCTAGGTATTTAAAATTTGATTTTTATCCAATGCCCGATCTAGTGAATAATGAATTACAAACTGTTATCAAATTAGATGTTATTTCCTGAATGTGTGATAATGACACTGATTTTTTCAATGACGTAATCCTTATCGGAATAAACTCGACCGAAAGGTGACAACAAAAAAAATAAGGTTTGTCGGTTTTTTTCCAAACTAGCGATCCGCTCTCGGCTTAGCACGAGTGCAAATATTTTCAGTAAATCTAAACTAATATTATAAAGAACGACATTGAAAGAGAACGCAGACCGTTGGCGTATGTAATATTATGTTGGCTCGCAGATTTTCTTCTTGTACAGATCAAGTTAAAATTACTTTATTTAAAACATATTGTCAAGATCTGTACACAAGTAATCTGTGAACCAACTATCTAAGAAATCCATCAACGTATTGCGAATTCAATACAACAACGGTTTTAGGATGCTGATTATTTTTATGTTAAGGTCGGCAGACAGGCTGACGGTCCACTTGATGGTAGGTGGCTACCGTCGCCTATAACACAAGCAACGCCTAAGCTGCTGCAAGTGCGCTGCCGACTGCAGTAGGATTAAGGATAAGGGATTAGGAGTAGATAGGGAAATGGGCTCTGGCATCCCTTACTCACTCACCGAAACATAACAGCGCACATGCTGTTATTTCACGGTGGTCTTCTGTAAGGGGGTGGTTACTGCCGCCAGACGGGCTGCCCAAATAACCGCGAAACGCAGTGTGCCCTGCCACTACTTTTCCAAATCCAGAACACAGCCAAATTTGAAAAGTTGATTTTTCAAAGTTGACCCAGCCGGTATTCAAACCCGGGAACCCTAGAACAGAGCGTTAAGGCAAGCATTAACCACTCATCCAACGGGCTCGTCAAACGAGCAGTGACTTCAATTTAGGTCTTAAAATCAGTTAATTCACACTTTTAAAAGCAGCCTGGCACAGTCTAAGTAAGGTGGTTTTTTAAATCTGTTGTGTGTATTTTATCCTTCGGAATATTATGACAATTTATCCTGAATACAAAAATAAAATGAACCCTAAATAGACTGAATGCCAATTTTCTTAAAAATAAAGGCTGAATCCACATGATGGTATGTGGTTACCGTCGTCTATAAAACAAGCAACGCCACGGGTGCTTCAAGTGCGCTGCCGACCGTAGTAGAATTTAGGATAAGGGATTGAGAAATGGGCTCTGGTATCCCTTACTCACTAAAAAGAAACACAAAAACACACATTCCGTTATTTCACGGTGGTCTTCTATCAGGGGGTGGTTTCTACCGACACAGTCGGGCTGCGCAAATGACTGCGAAACGCATTGAGCCCTTCTTACCTAAATCCAGAACTTACTTACCAGATCCAGACCAGAGCCAACTCTAAAAAGTTCATTTTCAAAGTTTTTCCTGACGGGAATTGAACCGAGGACACCTGAACAGGGCGTTAATGCAAGCACCTTAACCTTTTTTATTTTTAGGGTTCCGTACGTCCGAATAAAAAAACGGAAACATTATAGGATCACTCCGTCTGTCCGACCATTCCCCCCCTATCTCCGAAACTACTGAACTTAAAAAAAAATACAGAAATTAGTTTTCTACTTATAGATTATAGGAAAACCTATAAAAAGTCCACGATATTAAAATAACATGGTAAATCACTCAATATTGTGCGGATAGGTAACATCGTGCGGAACCCTCTTCAAGCGAGTTCAACTCGCACTTGTCCGTGTTTTGTTATTTTTTTTGTCTGATTGGATCAAAGTAATTTTACATTTATTCAAGAAACAACTACAATAATTAAAATTATAATATTAATATCGAAACTTAAAAACTACCTGATAAATTTTAACTAAGGCTGTGTCAATATAGAAATGGACCCTGCGGCATTGTACCAAGTACGCTGGCAGCATTTCCTCGTTGAATGGTCAAACTAATACGTTGGCCGTTCCTACATTAATTTGTTATTAGTGTGTGATCATAGTCTTATATTCTCTTGCCTTTAAGCCACCAAGGGATCCTACTGAACGCTGCATAGCAATCGCCTGAGAGGATTCTGATGAATCAAAGACTTCACCAGGATCCCCTAGGACATTCAGTCAGGGTCCTAGCGACTCGACCTTTTATTCAATGCGAATAATTATAATTATTTTTCTTTTACTTACTGGGTTCTCTGATAATTTAAATTTTTTCTTGTATGTTTTCTTTTAAAACATTCCGATAAAATTGTATTTTCGATAAAGTTTTAAAATGCGCAATACCACAGATAACGAAACGTTGCTACGAAACGGAAATGCACGTAATTATTTTATTTATTTACTAGCCGAACCCGCAACTTCGTACGCGTGGTATTCGGTACAGAACGTAACTTTTTTGTTTTTAAACCGATTTTCTTAAATTTTTATTAAAGATGGGTTTGCTCTTGACCAGCATCTATCCATGTAGGAAGGATGAGGCCGACGGTGGAGCGAGCTCACCCAGAAGATGCCTATTCACTCGAACCTTGAAAAGATTTGGGTTGTTCCAATCCTTAGCAGTGCGCATCCCAAAAGATGTTTTAAAGCGCTTGGTCCGAATTAGAGGGATTTCGAATTCCGATTGAATGAAACTAAATGTCACGGAAAGCTAGCTAAAATACATAGGTGAAAACGGCATTCAAATCGGTTAAGCCGGATTAGGCGTGTATAAACGCACAGACAGACAAAAATTCTAAAAACTGTTTTTTTTGACCTCGGTAATATAAGTGCAGCGTGTACAAATTGTTTTTCTTGAACGGTTTTTTACGATTTTATTATACCTAGTAATAGTAAGATATATAGTAATAGAAAGATATATAGTAAGATATATTATAGTAATATTATAGATAGTAAGCATCCGCTATGAAAATTTCAACTCCGCGCGAAATCGAGGTCGGGTCGCTAGTCCAATATACGTATAAATTGAAGGGCTGAACAGATTGGGATGAAATTTGGGACACAGATAGTTTATTAATTATATTAACATATAGGATACTTTTTGTCCTGAAAAAACGTTAGGTTCCTGTGGGATGTCAAAAAAATTGGATTTTTTTTCAAAATTTTCGAACAAAAATTTCAACAAATTGAAAAATAATTTAAAAAATGTGGGTTTTTCACCGCGTACGTCGTCGCTGGCACAGCTTATGATGGGTATACATATGGAAGTTTAGTTGAGCCCATAACTTCGTAAGCTTGGTATTCGGTATATTGCGTAACTTTTTTTTGTTAAGGTCGGCAGACAGGCTGACGGTCCACATGACGGTAGGTGGCTACCGTCGCCTATAACACAAGTAACGCCAAAGCTGCTGCAAGTGCGCTGCCGACTGCAGTAGGATTAAGGATAAGGGATTAGGAGTGGATAGGGAAATGGGGTCTGGCATCCCTTACTCACTCACCGAAACACAACAGCACACGTGCTGTTATTTCAGGGTGGTCTTCTGTAAGGGGGTGGTTACTGCCGCCAGACGGGCTGTCCAAATGACTGGGTGTCCTGCCACTAATTTCCAAATCCAGACCAGAGCCAAATTTGAAAAGTCGATTTTTCAAAGTTGACCCTGCCGGGAATCGAACCCGGCAACCCTAGAACAGAGCGTTAAGGTAAGCACCCTAACCGCTCATCCAACGGACTCGTCAAAACGGGGTTATTTGAAAGAAAGAAAGAATTGTAAACCGATTGGAATGAAACAAACATTATTATAAATGTTACGGGAAGCTTGCTACAATGCATTAGTGAAAATCGCATTAAATCGGTTAAGCCGTTTCTGAGCAGTGTACACTAACGAACAGACAAATGGACAAAACTTCGGTAACATAGGTACCTACAACGTGTACAAATTGTTTTTTTGAAGAAATATTTAATGTACAAACACGGCTCGTTTACGATTTTATTATTATATGTACTTATATCGACAAATTTTAATATCGTATGTAGACAGATTTATGCTTGATAAAGTGGGTCATACTGCAAACACTTCAGTGTTTAATAGATTTCTTTGTTTGATAACAAAATACTTCAGTGTAATTACTATTGAAGCAAGACACTTTAAACAGTGTCTTAAGTCTCTTGCTTGCCGTTGCTCAATACCTTCAATTAGGTCCCTTCAAAAAGACCTAAAGATTGTTAACCTAAAAATGATATAAGCTAAATCATGATTATTAATAAAATAATATTTAATGACGAGTCCGTTGGATGAGTGGTTAGGGTGCTTGCTTTAACGCTCTGTTCTAGGGATCCCGGGTTCGATTTACGGCAGGGTCAACTTTGAAAAATGTACTTTTCAAATTGGTCTCTGGTCTGGATATGGTGGGCAGCTCGTCTGGCGGCAGTAACCACCTCCTTACAGAAGATCGCCGTGAAATAACAGCACGTGTGCTGTTGTGTTACGGTGAGTGAGTAAGGGATGCCAGAGCCCATTTTCCTATCCCTTCCTAATCCCTTATCCTTAAATCCTACTGTAGTGCAGCGCACTCGCAGCACTTGTGACTTGATTGTGTTATAGGCGACGGTAGCCACCTACCATCAAGTGGACCGTCAGCCTGTCTACCAACCTTAACGAAAAACGTACCCAAAATGCTATAGATAGACCGTGTCGTCTATCAAGCGCTTGGATAAGTCTTTAATGAGAGCATTAAATAATAAATATAAGTTGCTTAACATTGTTCTTCAGCTACGAATTACTTAACCAATCGAATTGAAGAGCCCATTGGTCGAATAGTTAGGTCCATTGGTTCATTGATTGCCAGTGCTCTAACTTAGGGAAAGAAAGAAAGAAAAAAAGAAAGACTTTTATTCACTGCACGAAAGGCACATTATGTACAAGAACAGGGAATAAATTAATAATAATAAAAAAAAAATGTTTGTGTGTCCTCGCGGCAGCGAATCGGATACTGGCTCAGCATTGTGCTGAGGTGATGACAAACACCTACAGCGCTGATTTTCAGCCAGTGGACACCATACAAACTCATTGGACACCATACAAACTTACTTTATAAATTACTATATACATACATACACATATACATACATACACACACATAAACATAAACATACACATACACATATACACAACATATATACTTATAAAATTACTTATTAAATTATTAGGGGTCGCGGGTATTCGATTCTCTGGCAAGTAGTGGTGTGTAACCGTCTGGCGGCATAACAACCCTTTAAAAGACGACCATCAAATGACTTTGAAAAGTGATTTGTAAATTTCATTATATTATAGTTTTTAGTGTGTGACCAAAGCGTATTTTTAATTATCATACATATTGTTACGTGCGGTGTGAGTTAAAATGCCGTGTAAGGGCGAAACGAACGATTTATTTTCACAAACCAAGATGACTACCAAAATCACCAAACTTGTTCGATGAAACCGTCAAACTTGGCAAAAGTCGTCAATGATTCTCTTAATGTGTCGCCGGTTCACTATCGCAGGTGAAGTCGCAAAAGCTAAAAGAGTCGTTTGTTATCGCACAACTCACTCATCTCGCCCGCCTGCTCTCTTATTTATACTTGGCGCTAAACGCCTCGATATATTTCGTATTTTCCTAAAAATGTAAACAAGATCGTAAATCGTAAACAAGCCATTGAAAATTCTAGAAAGTAATTTCTGTTGAAATGTAAACTCTATGTTGTAAACAAAAGAACCAATTTCCTTTGACACTAGTCGGGAAAGGGTGTGGCTACCATCGATAGGGTGGGACGTTCGAGACTTTCGGCCGACGCGGATGCCTTTTCCAGAAAATTCCATAGTTAGTCGTAACAGCACAATAAGAATCGTTCTGTTTATCTATGCGTTTGTGCACGCTAATCTTAGAAACGTCTTCACTGATTTTTTTGTAGCAAGAATCCCATAACACTGTGTTTGTTTCATTGCAATCGGTTTACAAACATAAATGTTATGCGAATTTCCGAGTAGGTTACGTACGAAGTACCAGACAAAATCGTGGTAAAATATATTTTTTGAAAATTAATATTTTTGTAAAAAAAAAAACCACGACAACTATATAACATAGATAGTAGGCAGCCCGTCTGGCGGCAGTAACCACTCCCTTAGAGAATACCACATTATACACAGAAATAACAGCATTATGTGTTGTTGTGTTTCCGCGAGTAAGGGATGCCAGAGTTTATTACCCTATCCCTTCCTTATCCCTTTGCTTGTGTTATAGACGACGTTATCGTCGTCTACCATCAAGTGGATCGTCAACCTGTCTGTCGACCTTAACATAAAATAATTGAGTGTGTTTACAATTAACTGAGGCACTTGGGAACTTTAATAAGAAAAGTGGAAAATTTCTGCACAATCAGAACTAGCATTAAAAAATCTGAGCCGAGGCATAGATTTGCTTAAAAAAAAAAATTCAGAAGTTTTGTACGAGGTGAATGCTAATTTCGGTCTTTTTTAAGGAACCAAAGTTTAGGGCCGGCGCACGTTAGACGACCGCATGGCAAAGTATTTAAACTTTTTCATAGAATTTTGAACCTTAAGAGCTTTTTAATATAATTCAAATTTTATTGTGTTAGGCTAATGCGGATTTTTGTCCTAGCATAATATATAAAATGAAACACAACAGCACATATGCTGATATTTCACGGTGGTCTTTTGTAAAGGAGTGGTTACTGACGCCAGACGGGCTACACAAGTGACGGAGTATGTCCTGCTACTACTTTACAAATTAATTTTGAAAAGTTAATTTCTATAGATGACCCCGCCGGGAATCGAACTCGGCACCCCTGAGATAGAGCATTAAGGCAAGCTCCCTAACCACTCATCAGACAGGCTCGTCAATTTGGAATATAAATTTGTTTTATAAAGTACGTAAGCATCCGTTAGGAAAGAATTTTTGAAAAAGTTTTGTACGAGGTGAGTGCTAATTTAGGCTCTTTTATTAAGGAAACGGCAAATCAAAGTTTAGGGTCGGCGCACATTAGACGACCGCATGGTAAAGTATTTTTAAACTTTTTCATAGAATTTTGAACCTTAAGAGTTTTTTAATATAATAAGCATGATGACGGTATTAAAGAATCAAGGAATAAATGGTTTTGGTAAAAAATGTTGAAAGGAATAAAAAAAATTACTTATTTTTTGTATTAAAATTGAGATTAATAATATTTTCAATAAAATATAAGTATAAATAACTGCAATCGGCCATGTTAATTGAAACACCAATGAGAGCGAATGACGTCACGCCCAGGTAAGTGCCATCGTGTTGCCTGACTTTGCTTTGACAGAATGAAAAATCTGATAAGACGTCGGCTTGTGACGTCACGTCTCATCAGACGCGACGCCATGACACCTAAGAGCGTTTTCGCGCGTAATTCAAAATGGATTTAAAAAACATTCAATAATTCGCGTTGAAATTTAGTTTTTTGCTGAAATATTGTTTTTTTTTTGGATATGGTAGACGTGTATCTACATTATGGAAGGGAATTTCAAAATCTGTCATCATGCCTATTCAAATGTTACCGTGTTGCGCTGATGCGGATTGTTATCCTAGCATAATATTATGTAAAATGAAATTTGAATTATATTAAAAGCGTTTAAGGTACAAATTTCTATGAAAAAAATTATATATATCGCGCCTGCATTGTAACGCGTATTGTCAATGTTAAGGAAAGGGAGTCGGCTCGAGGTGTTCGACCTCGCGCCTTTTGAAAGTGAACGGCCTTGCATTTGTGAACTTTTGAACGCGCGGAAATGTTTTTAGACATTTCATATAAGTAACGTTTTAATTAATTTAATTTAATATCTATACATATAATAAAAATGTAAACGAGCCGTGTTTGTATGCATATTAAAGATTTTTTCAAAAAAAAAAAAAAAAATTGTACGCGTTGTACTTGTGTTAAAAAATAGTTTTTACAATTTTTGTCTGTTTGTCTGTGCGTTTGTGCACGCTAATCTCAGAAACGGCTTAACCGATTTGAACGCGGTTTTCATTGATGTATTATAGCAAGCTTCCCGTAACGTTTAGTGTTTGTTTTATTCCAATCGGTTAACAAACAAAAAAATTACGCGCTATACCAAATATTATCTTCGATTCTTTAGAAAATGGGCAGGTCGTTAGTAATAATACTAATAATAATCTGCGAATGGTCTTAATAAAGCCACAAGGCCACAAGTCTACCCACAAGGTAGACTTGTGTGCCCTGCCACTTCTTGCCAAACCCAGACCAGAGCCAAATTTGAAAAGTTCATTTCCATTTTAGCTCTGTCGGAAATAGAACTCGGGACCCCTGAGACAAAGCGCTAAAGGCAAGTCCTTTAATCACTCGACAATGGGCTTTAAAAATACCTTTCATACGCGCAGTATTCATAATAGCGCCAAACTTTTTTGTTTGTAAGCCTAATGGAATGGAACTCACACTAAAGTTACGGGAAGCTCGCTATAATACACCAGTGAAAACCGCATTCAGATCGGTTAAGCCGTTTCTGAGATTAGCGTGCACAACCGTACAGACAAACAGACAAAAATACTAAAATCAAATTTTTTGCCATCAGTAACATAAGTAAAACCTCTACAAATTTTTTTTTTGAAGAAATATTTAATGTACAGACAGTTCGTTTACGATTTTATTTATATGTAAGATGTATAGACTAGCTGAGTCCGCAACTACGTAAGCGTGGTTTTCGGTATGGCGCGTAACTTTTTTGTTTGTTAAATTATTTTAATGAAACAAACACTAAGTTTTACGAGAAGCTTGCTACAACACATAAGTGAAAACCGCATTCAAATCGATTAAGCCGTTCAGAGATTAGCGTGCACAAACGCACAGACAAACAGACAAAAATACATACTAAAAACTAGACCTCGGTAACATAAGTAAAACCTGTAAAAATGTTTTTTTTTTTTTTTTTTTTTTTTAAATATTTAATGTACAAACACGGCTCGTTTACGACTTTATTTACTTATATGTGGAAAAAAAAACAAAAAAAGGATTTTTTGAACCTATACTTAGCATTAAAATTCAATGGCTGCGTTCTTCGTATGTATATGTGTTTTGAATACAAAAAACAGGACAAGTGCGAGTTGAACTCGCGTAACGAGGGTTCGGTACGATGTTACCTATCCGCGCAATATTGAGTGATTTACCATGTTATTTTAATATCATGGACTTCTTATAGGTTTTCCTATAATCTATAAGTAGAAAACTAATTTCTGTATTATTTTTTTCAAATTTTTAGGTTCAGTAGTTTCGGATCTTCACAACAAGACCTTCCATTTGATATGTCACACGATGAAGTTTTCAAATATATTTTTTTAATTTTCCACCTTCCCCCCAAAAATTACCTCTCATATACAGATTTCATCTATTCACGTCTCACCTCTGCGTTTGGGTCACAGAAATTGATATGTGTACCAAATTTCAACTTAATCGGTCTAGTAGATTCCCAGATATGACTGTGAGCGACGGACAGACGGAAACACGAGTGATCCTATAAGGGTTTCGTTTTCTTATTCGGACGTACGGAACCCTAAAAATGACTTCTGAACGAATCATCAAAATTAAGAATAAAAAAGTTGAAATCTTGTGGCTTGCTAAGTTCAAGGAATAATGAACCCAAACATTTGGCGGGAGCGTGGAAGTCCAATTTAGCTAGGAGATCAGGACAATCGATAATACCGTCAGCTATTTATGGAGGAACAGCACGCCAGCAACGTTAGGTCGTAGCTCCAGGGGAATGAGACGATGCTTCTTACATACCTACGTTTAGGTAGGTGCCGGAATGTAGACCTGCCCAGAGCGGTAACAGAGACATTTATTAAAACGCTTTTGGAGTGATTCAATTCGCGAAATGTACTGACGTGAGTACAATATAATATTTTAAAGGTTTTTATGTTTTTGAAGTCTTTTTGACCTCATCACAAGTGAGAAATTAGTAGAAAAGCATTATTTTCCTAACCTACCTAAAATAATTAGTATTATCATAGATAAAATACTACTTAACCAGTATAGATGGTCAACCTCCATATAACGATCTGAAGCCAATTTCATATTGGGATTTCCACTCCCTAGATGTCACTAAGAGTCTCGAATTTAACATTAATGTGTATTTTGTTAAAAATTATAACCAACAAATTCAATCACGCAGTTATAGTTCCTTATTATCGTGGTAATAACTAGAGGGCGACGTTGCTGAGAGGTACTTTTATCATTAATCTATGACTTTTATGTATGATATTATTGCCGTATTTTTTAACAGAACCTATACCGTTCATACGGCCCTTTTATCGTTGTTCGTGCCCACTTCTTTTATATTTTAAATAAATTTTAGTAGTGCCATCTCTTGTACATGAGAATTGACTGAATGGTCGACTGCAGCGACTCTAGCGGATTTTTAATGACAACAAATAAGCGACAAACTACACAGGCGGCATCTAGATATAAGCGAAATTGGATAGGGTACGGATTCAATGTACGTGAGTGACCATCTAATGGTATTATATTAGTTTGAAAGGGCAATGGAGTACTAATTAATTATATGTACTGAATTTCACCAGCGTCATTCAATTCGCTTGAGAATCAAAGGTTTTATATTTAATCTTTTTGTTGACAATCAACAAAAACATTACCAAGGTTACCAACGACAATAATAATTGAAAGAGTATAGAATCAAGTTAAAGCGCCATCTTATGACAATGTTGAAAAATTATTATAACCTTAATTAGGTATTGTATACCTTCCTTTCGTATAGGTACGTTTAAAAAGCTTCCATATTTGATGGACAGATGACGCGGCATGTTCACTTAAATAATGTAAAGTAAAGTAGGTAGGTACTTGTCAAATTAACAAATTTACAATGGAACAATTTTCTTTATTGTTATGTTAAAAAATATTATTATTGAGTTAAAATATTTATTTATTTTTATCAATCTAAAAATAGCGCCAAAAAGGCGTTCAATAAACTCTAAACACATGCGCGTTGAGATTTCTAGTAATTCAATCGACTGAATTCAATTGGTGATTAGTTGGCTATAATCATCGAGTGGTTCGTGACGTTTGACTTTGGTAGCATTATAATAGTACGTGTCTCTTGTCTCGCTCGCGCATACAATATCTACGTTTCCTGTCTCTGTCTTACGGATAGCGAAAAAATTGAATGGCCGATAAATGGCGAGTGTTCTTTCTTTGACGTTTATCCCTGTATTTATCAAAACCATTAAAAAATGTAAATGAAACCCTATTTATTCAGGTTTAATGAATAAAACATGACAATTTTAATGTTATATAAAATGAAAAAATTGTGTTACGTGCGACGTGTTGTGTTTATATGAAATTGTATGTTAAAACTTATGATTTCTCGCGAGACCTATTTGAGAACTTATTTCTTCATAAATTCATAGAAAATGTCTATTTATTTTAGTGATATTTAAGTGTTTAACAATCTATACCGGTTATAGATGTAAATAAAATATATTTCTGTATTACTTTTGTGTGGAAAATACCTATTACGATTGCAGTTTTTGTGACCCATTTTTAGCGAAGTGATATTTTATCATTTTACAACTCTTTCCGCCTAATATCTTTTTGAATACTGCAAAGGCGTTGTAATTTTGAAAATAAAGAACTTATCTGTTCACAATGTAAATATTTACGCTAATTAGTACTCATAAAGTGTTCCACTTGGGTGATTTTGTTTATTCGATATAAAGTTGCAGTAGAGCAAAGGAAAAATCGCCATGGATTTTATTTAATTTAAACTGTGAATACGTGAGACATTGTAAATTACAATGGTTACGATGAATTCTTCCGAGAAGGCGGCACAGAAGGCCTGTCAACAGGGGCCATCTAGGTGAGTTACTAAATAAAGGAACTCCTTCCATTTTTTTTAAATTTTAATTTATACTTTGGGAGTTTTTGGTAATAAAATTCTTTCTTAATTTCAGTAAGTTCCTGTGAATATTTCACATTTTGTAAAAGGGGATAACATTTAAAAATTAAAAAACTTATTACTCACTTGGAACAATTGGATTTTTTAATACATTCAAACTTTAATATCTATGAAACCCCATAAACAAATTACAAGATATTTTCCCAGTAAAATCTATAAGTAATTCCTTCTTACCAAATGATTACCATACAAAACTTCTTACCATACAAAACTGATTGGTCTCCTTTAGTTATGATCTTTCATTTCTACCCGTGTTTTGATTGATTAATTTGAACAAAAAACGGTTTTTGTGTCTTAACTATAATAGTAGAATATAGGTTTTCTCGGCCGGTATCTATATGAGTTGTAGGTTTCCGGGATGATGGCCCAGGTCATCCCGGATTATGGATTTAAATATAGAAACATTCCAGTCGACGAATCAGTCTCGCTCGAGAAGTCGAAAAGTGCAGAAGTGAAGTGCAGTGCAGTATGTCACAGTTTGGTGCATTGCGGTGCAGTGATGTGATGTACTTTTTCTGCTAATACGGACTACACCACTGAGGATGTCAACTGCAGTTGTTGACGAAACGTTTGGAAGAAATTCCAACAGGCCTGGGCCATCATCCCGGAAACCTACAACTCATATTAACTATAATAGCCGTGGGTTGTGGTTGTTTGTGGGTAAATTTTTTGCAGAGCATGCCAAATAATGAATTATAGGCAGATTTTTTAATACCTCGGGTTACATATTACCTTATTGTAATTTTCGTGGGGATTTCTTAATTTTTTTAAAATTAAATACAGCCCTTTGATTAATCTTTGAAAATGTCGATTTCTATAGGTGAAAGAATTTTTAAAATCGGTCCAGTAGTTTTTGAAAAATTTTTTTTTACTCTTTATAATATTAGTGAAGATTAAAATTTCACTCTTATTCAGTAGGTAGTTTATTGTTTATATATAAGTTTTGAAGTATTTCTAATAAAAAGTTTTTAGACTAAAGCGGTGTCAGTGTGCAAAAAATTTCAACAAAACATTGTTCTTGAACAATTTAAGATTGAACATTTCCCGTCCTCTGTGAGAATTGTGCATTGAACAAAGCTTTCTAACAAATCTTCTCATTTGAAAAATGAGCTTCAACGAGGAAGATCTGAACTTTGTTTTCTCTGTGGTGGATTTAGTTTTCGGAAGAAGATAAAGAAATAGTTTCCATGTCAAACCTTACCTGCAGCCACGCACTTTTAACATACCTATACCAAGAACTGCAAATTGAAGACAGATTTGGAATATTTTTTTTTACGTTAAAATTGGCAGACAGGCTGACGATCCACTTGATGGTAGATGGCTACCGTCGCCTATAACACAAGCAACGCCAAAGCTGCTGCAAGTGCACTGCCAACTACAGTGGGATTAAGGATAAGGGATTAGGAGGTGATAAGGAAATGGGCTGCTCTGGCATCGCTTACTCACTCACCAAAACACAAGAGCACATATTCTGTTATTTCACAGTGGTCTTCCGTAAGGTGGTGGTTACTGACAACGGATGGGTTGCCCAAATGATTGTGAAAAAAACATTATTTGAAAATAAACTAAAGTTATATTCTGAATAGCCATAATAAAAAAATATTGCCATAACCAAATGCATTTTTTTGATATTCCAACATTTGATCTTATTGAATAGTTCACTGCCTTATCTATAGCATAAGGCAAAAAACTGCTTATCAACACTATTTGTCGAACTACGACCTCTTAATAAAATATTATGCTATGTGCAATGCAGCACCTAGAATCTTTATATGCAAAATTTACTCCGTTATCAAAATAATAAATAAACTTTTAAATTTTTATGTTTAAAAGACCAATAAGTTTACGTATAACACACCTAGGTTGGGGGTGTTATAAGTTTGATGTGTGTGTCTGTTTATGTGTGTAACTGTATTGTCACTTCAGTAGTATTTTCACGACATGGTAACCTTGATCTGATGCTGGACCATCAATTAGTCTGCGGAACACCAATTCCTTAGCAACTTACAGCAGATATAGTGTATTTAGGCTCAAATAGAAAGTCGGGGGATTAGTGTATAATTTTAATTATAACTTGTGTAAGTTGGTTGGTTTGGTTGCTGGCGCCAGATTGGCCGTCAACTTTATGACTGACGAGAAAAGGGGTTAAAAATGCAAATGCATACAATCAGGTCTTTAGTTATCAAGTAAGATTCATATTTTATGGATTTTATAAAAACATCAATGGGGAAACTTTTTATTATAGATATTTAATTTTGTTTTTGTTTGTTTATAGGGATAACTCAAAATGCACCAAAGAAGAAAAGGAGAAAGAGAAGAAAGAGATAGCTATATCAAATTTTCCGCCGAATGTACAGGCTCTAATGGCGACCATACCGTCACCGGAAGAATCGCCGAATTATCTCGTTTACAAAAAAGTATGTATTATAGAATAAGATTTTTTTTTAATGTATTAAAAATAATGAGTAATTGGTTTATTTAATCGGTATCATTTATTTATTTATTTCTTACAAAGACTAGTAGCTCGCGCTAGTGCATCTGATTCTGCATTAGAGCTTCTATCTAAGTCGTTGGACTCACCTACAATTGAGTTGTAATAAATTTTCAGATGGAAGCAATAATAGAGAAGATGCAAGACGAGAACACGGGTGTTCCTGTGAGGACTGTGAAAAGTTTTATGAGTAAAATACCATCGGTGAGTAAGAAGATTATTGCGATATTGACATTTATAATCTCAGCAAATTGATAACTCATAGGAACCTTGTCACATTAATATCTAAGTTTTATTTTAAACGTTAAGATCGGCAGACAGGCTGACGGTCCACTTGATGGTAGGTGGCTAACGTCGCCTATAACACAAGCAACGCTAAAGCTGCTGCAAGTGCGCTGCCGACTACAGTAGGGTAAGGGATTAGGAGGGGGGAATAGGGAAATGGGCTCTGGCATTCCTTACTCTTTCACCGAAACACAACAGCACACGTGCTGTTATTTCACGGTGGTCTTCTGTAAGGGGGTGGTTACTGTCGCCAGACGGGCTGCCAAACTGCGAAACGCAGTGTGCCCTGCCACTACTTTCCTGATCCAGACCAGAGCCAAATTTGAAAAGTTCATTTTGAAAATCGAACCCGGGAACCCTAGAACAGAGCGTTAAGGTAACCACTCATCCAACGAGCTCGTCAATCCCAACTTAAAACTCGCTAGCCAGTGTTGCTAAAGGTGCGTCATCAACATGGCGGTCAGGCACATGAGCAATTAGCGGGGCTTTTATTATACTATACGATATTCGGCAATTAAGTGTTATATAATGTTATATGTTATATATAGTGTTATATAATAAAAAAAGGTAACAGGGTACCCTTTTTTTTAGATGAAAGTACTAATCCTAAGGATCGTCTAGAAAGAAAAAAAACGGAACGAGTGCGAGCTGAACTCGCGTGAAGAGGGTTCCGTACGATGTTACCTATCCGCACAATATTGAGTGATTTACCATGTTATTTTTATATCATGGACTTGTTATAGGTTTTCCTATAATCTATAAGTAGAAAATTAATTTCTGTATTTTCGGAGATAAGGGGGGGGGGGAATGGTCGGACAGACGGACACACGAGTGATCCTATAAGGGTTCCGTTTTTTTTTTATTCGGACGTACGGAACCCTAAAAATAAGAACAATTCAACGCCTTAGGATAAAGGATACGAAAGAAGTCGCGGGCAGAAGCTAGTAGAAGTTACAAGTTCATAGGAATTTGGAATGTGGCACTAACTAATGTGTTAGCTTTAAGAAAAGAAATTGCGGGTAATTGTAAAGTAATGTATTTTTTTAAATAACCTTTTTTAAGTAAATACCAAAAAGACTAAAAAGACTAAATATATAGAGAGGGTATGCTACATAGCCTTTTGCGAGTGACTGAGCGATTTTGTACCACGTGGTTCTAAATGTCACATTACGGATTCTTTCGTCTTGCCCGATCTATACAGTTGAAAATCTTTGGGGAATACAAACCTTATAGTATTTAGTATTATAGTTATAGTATTTCTATAGTATTTTTTAGCATTAGCTTTATTAGAACATTGCATCGTCGACACTTTTTGTCCCAATCAGGAGTCAATGGGATATTAATCCTATAGCGTACGACTTAAGGTTGTTTTTACTTTTTCGTGTACTTTCTTTAGACGGGCTTCAACGGCTAGTTAAGGGCCGGCGCCACATTGGAGGACGGCACGGCAAAGTGTTTACTTTTTTTCATAGAATTTTTAACCTTAAGAGCTTTCAATAAAATCCGAATTTCACTGTCTTATGCTACTGCGGAATGCCGCAGCACGCCCCGATGTGTGGGAGACACCGCCTGGGCTAATATCTATATTGTTGTGATGACCAGGTGTTCACCGGATCGGATCTGGTGGCGTGGCTGATGAAGCATCTCAACTTGGAGGAGACATGGGAGGCTTTACACTTGGCTCATTTGTTGGCTGCCCATGGGTATCTGTTTCCCATTGATGATCATTGCTTGACAGTTAAGAACGACAATACTTATTACAGGTAAGAACTGTTGTTGTTTTTGAAGTAAAAATTTATTTAGGGGAGTTTTTGTTGAGGAGTGAACGTAAGTAAACCGTCACGCTCGGGGTCGGTGACGTTAAATCGGGTTCACTCGGTTCCACTCGATATCAAGCGCGCTCGGATCGGTGACACACAGAATCGTGTATACTTGGCTCCAGTCGTCATCAGTCACGTTTTGTATCACATTTATAAATTACTAGCTGAACCACGCATCGCTGCGCCGTACGCGTGGGGCGCCCGCCTTCTTTGATAAAAACCGCGATAACTCTGCAAATATAAATAAGATATTCATGAATTAAACACGTAAACCATCCTCTTAGAAATTCCTCTTTCCATCGATACAGTCAGAACAAAATCCGTTCAAAACTTTCCGAGATTAGCGCAAACATACAGACAGACAGAGAAAAAGGAGGACTTTATGCTATGTTCCGATAGATGGTATGTTCTAACGGGTGGTCATAAGTAAACACCCCTTTTTTATCTATATTTCCGTAATCAAGCTGACGGTCTATTTGACGGTAGGTGGTTGCCATCGCCTGTTAACACAAGGTGCTTTACGCCTTAGGTGCTGTAAGTGCGCTGTTGACCTTTATAGAATTGTGCAGGGGTGCTAAGACTTGAACAGCTGGTGACTACCTCAAAATTGTTAGACTACAAGCGATTGATACATTATGCTTAAGCAGTGTAGGTAGGTAGGGTGGCATCATGGAGTAGGTGGGAAGGTCACAGGTCAGGCACGTATCCAGTCTTTTGGTTCGGGGGGGGGGGGGGGGGGGACAAACATTGAAACAACCATGTGAACTGTGTAAAAATCGCTATAATCACTGTACTTTACTCTAATTTTTCTGAAAAATCTTTCACAGGTTTTTAGAGAAATCAAGAAACTACTTTTTTCCATCGCAGCACAAACAGAACTGTTGCCCAAACTACATTCATATGTAGACGCAGTTTGGGCAACAGTTCTGTTTGTGCAGGATAGTTCTCTCAATGTAATGACAATAAGTTTGAGTAACTCATTTTTTTATTCCTTTCTGAATGAATGACATCTATCGTTTTTTTTTCAGTCAGATTTCGGGGGGGGATAAATCCCAACTATCCCCCCATCTGTATACGTGCTTGTCACAGGTGTAGGTCACCGCTAAAAGTTACCAGAAGAATCGACGGGAATCAAATAGGTGTTGCGCCGCGGCTCTTCTTTGACAAATACCGTGCGCTCCTTTGACAAAGTCGTCTTTCGGTTGTCTTGGCGAGGGTTTATTCCGATATAAAAAGTAATAAGGGGTTATTCTGGCTTAACTGTGAATCAAATGTGAATCACATCATCAAACAAAAATTGCGAATAGACCGTTTGAGCACCCATAGGACAGAGGATAACGGATAACCCCCTTACAGAAGACCACCGTGAAATAACAGCACGTGTGCTGTTGTGTTTCGGTGAGTGAGTAAGGGACGCCAGAGCCCATTTGTCTATCCCCTCATTAATCCTACTGTAGTCGGCAGCGCACTTGCAGCAGCTTTGGCGTTGATCGGCAGACAGGCTGACAGTCCACTTGATGGTAGGTGGCTACCTATATCTCAAGCAACGCCAAAGCTGCTGCAAGTACGCTCCCGACTACAGTAAGATTAAGGATAAGGGATTGGGAGGTGATAGGGAAATGGACTTTGAAATCGCTCACTCACTTACCGAAACAACATAACACACAACGCTGTTTCATCACGTTGGTCTTCTAAAGGCGGTGAAAACTGCCACATAATTATACACAATAGGGGATCGGACAAATTTTCAGAAAGTGTTTTAAATTAATCTTCATGGATTAAATATTCCATAAAAAATACTATTTTATTTATTTATAGCCTTTTAGGTACTCAAAATCATGTTTTAATCATGTTTGAAAATGCCGCCAAAACGCCACGGTAGTTTATCTGAGAGCGCGTAACGTCATTTGTGGTCATATAACAAAACAGCTGCATTAGCATAAGACAATGATTGCCCACAAATGACGTCACGCACTGTGATTGGTGTTTTAGTATAGATTAAAAATATTGTAAATAATAAAATTTTATTTTTTCATTTAAAAATATTTAAATGAATAATTATATGAATTATTGTTCGATAAATAATCCTAAAAAATTATATATTTTCTTTCTAAGTACTTTTTAGATTTTAATCTGATTACTGTCCGATCCCCTATTGAAAAGATGTCCTTTATTTTTAAGGACTTTCTAAGCCAGAAAGTAAAATCAGTTTTATTCGCTTACAAATAAAACACTTTATTCATTGCAGGTTTCAAACTCCATATTTTTGGCCATCGAACCAATGGGAACCGGAGAACACTGATTATGGTATGCCAATTTACACTTTATTGTTTAATTGTTCATTCCATAGATAGAAGCAAAAAAAAAAATGGTATGTTAATCGATAAATAGGCCAGATAAAACTATAATTCCAATATCGAACACATGTAATAATAGAGAGAGATAGGCAAACGTATTGAAGCAGTAGCGTGAATGAGATAACCATATGAGTCATTGCTACGCACAGAGCAAAGAATCTTTCCGTGCACTCGAAAGCGCTACGACCCAAAGAAGTTTTTAAGACCCCCGAGTTTATACCGTTACCAGCAGTGAAGTCAATGTTTGGAAGACGTTTCGGCCCTTATCTGCCAATCTATATTTATAATAATGTGGTTATATTATGTCCCATTAAATCTTGCTCAGTAAAGGAATCTAAAATCAAACCTATTTTAGAAAGTGTTTAATAAATTATTTGAATATTTGAATTTTAAATATTCGTGCCTTGCAATTGCGTTGAGCGCAACTCAAGGTTCATTTCACCGCTAGTTTCTATTTGCACGTTACGGAGTAAACATTATCAAAATAAGCGATAGAATGCCTCATTGTGCTGTGATTTGGTGTAAAATCGAAGTAAAAACGTGAATAAGCAAAATTCTGGTGTATGGAAAAAAAAATCATTTAATTATTTCACAAGCAAGTAATTAAATGCAATTTTTTGCTTTTAAAAAATGCGAGTCGTAATTCTTTTGGAACGCAAAACGGTGCCTAAACCGTCCGTGTACTGGTACTGAATAAACGGTAACGGTCCCTGACACAGTGGATCTGTATGGAAAACATCGACCATACCATTTCTAGTAGAGGGCGGCGGCGAGGCGAATCTTTGCTCTGTGGTGCTACGCATCCACATCCAATTGTGTCCATCCAATCCAATCCACATCCGTTGACGAGCCCGTTGGATGAGTGGTTAGGGTGCTTGCCTTAACGCTCTGTTCTAGGGTTCCCGGGTTCGATTCCCGGCTGGGTCAACTTTGAAAAATGAACTTTTCAAATTTGGCTCTGGTCTGGATTTGGAAAGTAGTGGCAGGCACACTGCGTTTTCGCAGTCATTTGGGTAGCCCGTCTGGCGGCAGTAACCACCCCTTACAGAAGACCACCGTGAAATAACAGCACGTGTGCTGTTGTGTTTCGGTGAGTGAGTAAGGGATGCCAGAGCCAATTAGACTATCCACTCCTAATCCCTTTTCCTTAATCCTACAGCAGGTGACGGTAGCCACTTACCATCAAGTGGACTGTCAGCCTGTCTGCTGACCTTAACATAAAAAAAAACAAAAGAAAGCGGTTATTCCCCTTCCAGTTTTTATTTATTTATTTGTTTATTTCAACGTATATAATTAAAGTGGTTGCTTAATTATAAATTAAACCAAATATGGTACTCAACCATCTCAGTGAATTCATTCAGTTGGTACAAATGTTCTCATGTGAACGAGTAACTCTTATATGTACTTTGTTAAGAATTTATTAAATTTTAATGTACTTACGAACGGTGAGTAGTAGTGATAGAGTTAGTAGTGAGGATAGTTGTCATCTAAAAAAAAGTGTGTGTGTCATGTGTGTGTGTGTGTCAAGTGTGTTTACTCCTAAGGATAAGTAAACCCCCTTAAGAAGTAAACTCTTGATTGACTATGCAATTGGAAAAGAGGGTAAATAAACGCCCCATTTATTTATTACAATAGAATTAGGCGAAGCGGCGGGGGATTTATGTAGAACTGCTTGGTGAACTCCAAAAATATAACATTATTGATGGCGCCATCTATTACAATGCAATAGAATTAGGTGACGCGGCGGCGGATTTGGGTAGAGCTGCTTATGAGAACATAACGATTTTTAGTTAACGCTTGTATTATTTTTACTGCTCATAAAATCTCCATACCGGGGTCCTTACATGAAAATGGATTCTCAATAAAAAATTTCAACGCCTTAGAAAAATGTACGAGCAGTAAAGCATAAATCTCGGTGTGTTCTGTTACAGCTGTCTATCTGTGCAAGCGAACGATGCAGAACAAGGCTCGCCTGGAGCTGGCCGATTACGAGGCGGAGTCTCTGGCGAGACTGCAGAAAATGTTCAGCAGAAAATGGGAGTTTATTTTTATGCAGGCCGAAGCGCAAAGCAAGGTAACATAATCTATACTAATATTATAAAAAGGTAAAGTTTGTACGTTTGTTTGTTTGTTTGTTGTTTTTTGTATTCGTAACCACTTATCCGATTTAAAAAGTTCTTTCATTAATAATTAGAATCAATGACTAAAGAACAACACATGGACCGGGCATACCTACACAACCGGCGCGACTAAAATTTGGCACATAAGATGGTCGCCTTTTATATGGATATACTCTGAGATCGAATATCCATATTTTGTGTAGTGCAACAAGTAGACAGCGATGGTAATAAATTAAATAAAAAAGAAAAATTTGCAGAAAATTATTTTGAGGCAACATGGCGGCACCGGTCACGCTTTGATAAAGCCATGAAGTCGTCAAAAAGTGTTGCCAAAATCTGCGCTCAACAGATACCATTCATCTCTTTTTTCTTATGCAACTGTCACCAAGTTAAAATGAGACAAAATGCTTTTTGACATTAACGTATCAATTTAACAGTTATTTAAATAAGCTACGGTTCATATAGTAGAAATAGGGCGCCTCCATAGTTTATTTTTTACTCATTGATTAGAATAAATAAAATTTCAAGGTAAATTTGATTGTTGAGTGTCTGATACATTTGGTGTCTAGAGAAATAAACGAATCGATAACGAAATAACGATAAAATAACGAACGGACAGAGAAATAAGCGTTCAAGCATCCTTTCATAGCATAATGCGTGACATGCAAACATAAATCTTATGTCAATGTGTTATAGGCAAACTCCGAAGCTCCGGCGCTCCTAGGTTGGACTGGTCAATCCTCAGGTCAGACTGAATGACTTAGTCAAAGCCCTAACAAATGTAAATTTTCGGCCTTTGACTAAACAATTTTCGTCAAACCTGGGAGAGACTAATTTGGTCAGGCAAACGTCAAAACACAATTTTATTAAATCGGGGTTTGACGAGTCAAACTCCAATATAGGTATGAAGTGTCTTATCTTCGTATATTTGGAAGCATTTTATCATTTAAGCAGCTTTCAAGTCTTAAGAACCGCTTAACTCTGCCAGTTCTGACACCTGATTGGTCAGCTTACGTGATTTTCACTTTTATATTTGAGATGCTTTGAGAGAATGCCGTGTGGCATTAGGCCCGCCTTTTGTACGATGTGCAATAAAGTATAAAATAAATAAATAAATGCTTTGGAATATACGGAGGTTAGTTTGTAAGATTAGGTATAAAAAAATGTTATTGTTATATAAACAAATGTTTATTGTTTTAATAATTTCTTAAGTAATTAAAATGGAAAATTAATCATTTTTCTGACATTGTGAGGCATTAACTTTAATGTTAATTGTTTTAATAATTTCTTAGGTAATTAAAGTGGCAAATTAATCATTTTTCTGACATGGTGAGGCATTAATGTTAATGTTAATTGTTTTAATAATTTCTTAGGTAATTAAAATGAATAATTAATCTTTATTCTGGCATGGTGAGGCATTATGACATTTAGAATTGCACAATACATTAGATCTTTTACATTTGCATAATTTTGAAGAGCATTTTTTATTGCAGTGGCATTTTATAAAGCCTTGGCCACCAAATTTTGAATCCTTTGCACTGATTTCTCTAAGAGACAGCCGAACGTCAGGCACATCTTCGATCTTAAGAAATTTTTCTTTGCATTCTTTTATTTGATTCCTCGAAAAAAGTGTGTTTATTGTCCCGTGTTTCGTGCCTACTCTGTATAAACCATCATCTGTTTTATCTTGTATGATACCCAAAACATTTCGAGCATCTCCTTTGGCTCTGTCACAGCTGGGAATAGGTAAGGTTACAGTTTTTCCAATCGCGATTGGCGGAAATTTTTGATCAGATAATTGTTTCATAATATCAGCCTGAGCTTGAAGACCTTCTATCGCCTTTTCTTTATTTTTTTTTATATTTTCTGTCTGCGCACAACGTATGCATGTAACTTTACTTCCGAAGCCTTCATAATCTGCGCCAAGTGTGCTGTCAGTGCAAATAACATGCACGACCTGATTACAAATAATGCACGTATGTGCGCCGGAGCTCTCTTTTTGGCAAATACAACAAACGATGTCTGAAGAAGTTATCTCAACTGTTGGAGAGTTTATTTCCTTTCTTAGTGGCAACAATCCAGGAACTTTGTCAATATGGTGATCCTTATTTTTTTCTGTGACAGAAGTATCTTCTTTCACAGTTGACGACGACGGTCCAGGTATTTCCATCTCATTTCTTTGTACTAAAATAAAATTTATATAAGTAATTAATGGAATCAGGCGTTATTTTGCAGAAGTCCATCATAATATAAAATAGAAAAATATTTAGCTACTTCCACACGAAAAATGACAATTTAGTTATGCATTTGTTAAGTGCACCGCCCGCCCGCCCGCAATTTAATACAATACAAAGCGATACAATGCACCTGCACCACCACCACCGTTAACTTCTCTACACGTGTTTCGCCCCTACACGGGGCATCCTCGGCAGCAGTTAGACCGTTATTAGGGCCGAAACACGTGTAGATGGCAGACAAGTGCGGGCCTATTTTATAATTTAAAAAAAACTTCGCGTTGCATTGCAGCTGCCTGACTGACGCACTATGGGCCGGCCGGCCGCTCATAGAACGCGACGCAAGCGTACCGTTTGCGCAGCGCTCGCGTCGCGTAATTTATGTTCGAGGAACGCCTACTCTCAGCTGACATTTAAAAATATAGTAATTTGAAACGGTTTTTGTTGCTACTTACTAGTGTCATCAGTATTATTCTGCTTCTCACCAGACGAGTTAATAGCGTTTTCTAACTCTTCCTCGGTCTGAAGAACCTTTTTTATTGAATCTGGTAGTGTTTCAATTCCAACATGAGCTTTTCGTCCTAAAAAAAAGAATTCATAAAATGTTAAGTTTATTCTATTTTCGCAGTTAAACTATTAGATGGTTTGGTCATGTTGAAAAGATGAATGAAAGGACTTTCTCATAGTAAGTTTCGGCTAGCTACCCGTTACACCCTGTAAGGGCATGTTCAGATTCTTGACCCGCGTCGTATCGTACCCGCGCAGAACCCGCACACGCGTTGTACAGTACGCGCGCTCGCCCCGCGGCAGCCCCACGCACAGCCCGCGCACAACCCGCGCACAGGCGCGGGTCAAGCGCGGGGCGGGCGCGGGTGGACTTCGATAAATTCAATTTGAGATCTAATTGAAGTGTCATAAGACTCAAATTACATACAACACAAAGGGGCTTAGACGCGGCTTAAACGCGGGTGCTGATACGCTGGGCGAGCGCGAAGCGGGCGCGGGTCATCAGAACGCGCCCTAATATACTCACCAAACATCACTTCAAATGGAGATTGTTTTATGCCATGATGGTATGCGCAATTTTTCTTCAGTTGACAGAATCGGAGGCCCTCACTCCAACGATTAGTTTTATTATCTTCCATCCATGCGAACAATATTTGCTGTACATGCTGATTTGCACGCTCCACGCTTCCCTGACTTTGAGAATGACGTGGTTTGCCATGCACTATGGACAATTCGGGCCACATTACTTTTAACTCTTCTACGACACGGTTGGCGAATTCTCGTCCGTTGTCTGATTGAAGCACAGAAGGCGCACCTATAGTACAAAATATATCAAGGAGATTGTGTGCTACTTCCTGTGCTGTTTTTGTGTGTAGGGGACGAAGAATCACAAATTTTGTCAAATGATCTTGGTAGTTTAAAATATACTTGTAATCACGGTCAGGACACGTCTGCATGTCTACAAGATCCACTTGTCCCCGTGCGTGAGTCTCTTTAAATAATAACGGTTTAACGACGAGTCCCTTTTTAGGCTGACTCTTTTTCTTGTGACACGTTTCACATAAATCCAAGTAATAGTTTACGCACTCTTTTGTGACATTTGCATACTTTTTATTTAAAGCTTTCAATGTGAGATCTCTACCACCATGACCACATTCCTGATGAGCACATTCAATCACATCGAATAACTCGTCATCCGTAACGTAGTATTGTATATTTTTTGTATCTGACAATGGCTTAATCAATTTTTTTTCGTCCCCAAAACAAACAACGTCGTAGCGTTTGAGACGGCGATACTGCAAAGACGTTTTCTTTTCAGCTACTTTAGCGGATTCTACCTCACTGATAATCTGCTCATACAACTGTTTGTTTTTTATGTGAAATGAACACTTATTTTTATTCAAATTAGAAATTTTCTCTTTAAACTTTACTTTTAAAGCTTCTTTATCCACGTTTTTAGTAACAACAACACCGTTTGATTCACTCATCTTCAATTTTACACAATTACACGCCTGCACGCTCAATGAACGAACATGAAATGACAAAACAATCGGTCGGAACACCGCGAGAGACATTATGAACCTGTTTAAACATGTTCAGATCAACGTTTGACCGAGTTTTGCAGTCGCTTCTAGGATTGACTAGGCCAAAACCGAAACAGAATAATTTACTTTCGACGTTTGACTGAAAAGTTAGGAGCTCCTGGGTTTGACTAAAAATACTTCAGGCAAAGGGCGAAATTGAAATGTATTTCGGGGATTGCCTGATGGCTTTGGCCAAACCTAGGATAAACCAGTCCTTCCGCGAAGAGACTGTGTATCGGACTTTGACTATAACAAATGCACTAATCTTCAGTTTCAAGTACCATTCTAAATAATGCTCTCCCCTCTCCACTCCGCTCTCTGTGAAGGAACACTTCTTTGTTTTCCGAACGCAGAATGTTCTGTTATCACTAAATTAATTAGTAATTAATTATGATTTTTACAATTTCAGGTGGACAAGAAGCGTGACAAGCTCGAAAGAAAAGTTCTCGACAGTCAAGAAAGGGCATTTTGGGATGTCCATCGTCCAATGGTTAGTGTAATTAAATGTGACTGCGTATACCATACATTCCCAAACACTTGGTGCAAGTATTTATTTTTGTTCAGAGTAACGAGCAATTATTTTCATTTGTGTATGAACTAGGATATGGCCTGTTTGTAAATGGGTATGTTTGGGATGAAAGCAGCGTTAAATCAATAGTGTTCTATGGCGTCAGTTCAATTTCTGGCCGACGCCATGCATGCACGCCATGGCTGACCATGGATTATTGCGTGGTCTGTGGCGTGAGATTGTGTGTGGTCTATGCGTGCATTGCGATTTTGCTCGTCTTTAAGTTCAACAGAATTGATAAAAATTGTAATGACCAATTTTAAAGAAAATAAAAATAGTCTTGTACTGGTGGCAGCTGTTCTAATTAAGATAAGGAGGATCCATGGGACCAATCCTTGCAATTCCCGCCATCGAGCGTGAAAAGTTATATTAGTTATTTTACAACGCCGACGAAGTAGCGGATACCAGCTGGTAATTTCATTAGACCTTCGTAAGATGTAACTGTTCTAACATTGTAAATAATAAGGTGAAGTTTTGGTTCTTGTTTTCCTTGGCTTCGAGGGCTGTGGTCGTAATCTTCCTCGGGGTAATCTTCCGTAATCTTCCCTGCGTATTCTTTTTCGGGTTCCGTACGTCCGAATAAAAAAACGGAACCCTTATAGGTTCACTCGTGTGTCCGTCTGTCCGACCATTCCCTCCCCTATTTCCGAAACTACTGAGACTAAAATTTTGAAAAAAAAATACAGAAATTAGTTTTCTACTTGTAGATTATAGGAAAACCTATAAGAAGTCCATGATATTAAAATAACATGGTAAATCACTCAATATTGTGCGGATAGGTAACATCGTACGGAACCCTCTTCACGCGAGTTCAACTCGCACTTGTGCCGTTTTTTTTTCTTCTGATCATTTTCTGATGTTTTTGATTAGAAGAAGGTCGTGATGCTAATTGTTATTTATTCATTTCATGGTTTTCTTTGTTATTTGTGTTTTTATTATTACTTCTGACACACCTGTGTTCTGTTGTCCTCTTGATGCTGCTGATTGATCTCCAGAAATATAAGCCTTTATTAAGAGGTACTAAAGTGTAGTTTAAATATTTTCAGCCCGGCTGCGTGAACACGACGGAGCTGGACCTCCGGAAGTTGTCGCGAATAAACCTGCTGAAGGAGAAGCGGAAACAGTGCCAAGAGATGATACAGCAGAACAACTCCAAGGTGAGTTCTTAACGCCATTCTCAATTCAAATGCATGTCTAGGTTATTATACTCTTATAATATTCACTCGTGTGTTGATAAAGAGTTCATGTGCACTTGGCGGACAATGAAATCTTGAATTAATTCTTAGATTTTATGAAATACTAGCGACCCGCCCCCGCCTTCGCCCGGCGTGCAATTTTTATATATATGAACATTCCCCGTTTACCCCTCTTTCCACTAGTGAAAACCGAATTAAAATCGGTCTACCCGTTCACGCTTGATGCCGTGACCAAGGGAAATAGGGATTCATTTTTATATATAGAAGATACGTAGATTAAATTAAGATTAAAGATATTTTGAATTAGTTCGCACGCACTTAACGACGAGTGGCCAGCGTACAATCTTGATTGACGCGACCAGACCTAAATGAAACAAACAGACATTGTTCATGTATACACTAATTAATACAGCATGAATATCTATACATATAATCAAATCGTAAACGAGCCATGTCTGTATTTACATTAAATATAATAATAATAAAAAAAAAAACTTGTACACATTGTGCTTATGTTACCGATGTCAAATAAATAGTTTTTATAATTTTCGTCTGTTTGTCTTAACCGACTTGAATGCAGTTTTCACTGATGTATTGTAGCAAGCTTCCCATGACATTTAGTGTTTGTTTCATTCCAATCGGTTTGTAAACAATAAACTTCGCGCTATATCGAAGTTGCGGGCTCAGCCAGTATATAGTAAAAACACTCAGGTAATGTATTTACGTTTTGCTTGTTACAGAATAATCCCATCGTCACAATAACTAACCCCCAGGAGAGCGAAGAAGAGATACAGAAGAAGAGTTGTGAGAGTGATGTCGTTGAGAATGGTATGTGTTCGTATTATTTTAACATGGTACCGCATTGACATATTTAAGGCGACGCAGCGATAAACAATTAATACGGCTCTGATTGCATACAAAAACGAGAGCGCGTTTGCTTATGTCGTAAGGTCGTATGCGACAAAACGATTTTTATTTAAAAAACTATAATGTATTTTAAGAGATCCAACTGTAAAATTAAAGTATATGTTTATACTAATGTACATAGAAAACTTGGAGGTATAAATTGGTCCCGTTTGCCCGTAAATGTAAATCTGTGTTTTAAAAGAGGTTTCTTTGAAATTTTTTTCTCTGTTATAAAAGTTTACCAGTCATGTAATCCAACTGACAAAATGAAGTCAGTAACATGAAGAAACAGATTACCAAACACCACTTTCATATGTTTTGTCATTGCTGAGAGAAATCTAAATCCCTGCCACTAAAATTTCCAATTCGTCGCCTTAAACGCGTATACACATGCTGTTGCACGCGACTTCGTCTGTGTACCTTTATAAAATAGTATTAAAGTGTAGGGCTGTTCGCTCACACCGCGGCATTTCTTTTAGCTTTTTTTTGCCATTATGTCCGTTAGTGTTTTGTTCACGTATGTCTTTGATAAATATATACATACATATAAATAACACATCGGAGCATACTCCTTAACAATCGATTTTCATTTAAATGCTCCCCGTTAGGAAATTTCATGAGGAGTAAAATTAATACAAGCCCTAAAAAGCCTTCCTTACGTTAGCTGTCACTTTGACATTTGTGCGACAGCTGACTCATGTATTTGTGTTCCCCAATTCTTATAGAAATAAGCCCAGAGAATAGAGCAAACGTATGAAAAGTGTAGTCTGCATTGAGGAACGAAACGATAGCGCGTTATAACCTGCCGCCACAGCGACATCTGTCGCCGCAAAAATGAACTATGTGAACATATAAAACATAGTGACATCTGTTCATATCGAACGTAACTAATATAACTTTATGTCTGCTTTTTTTTGTGGCGCTGTCTCTCTCTCCGTTCGGTCCCTCATTACTGAGGATCGTGGTTACAAAGTCCCAGTTTCGACTGTACCACCCGCCTCCATCGGACCCTATGGTCGCCTTCACTTGCAAAGTGAGCCTTCACCTCCTGGCAGAAGAGGTGGCATCCTTCACTAGATCCTTCCACCTCGTTGGCGTCTGCTTCTCAATCTTTTGCCTTCGACATTTCCAACAACGGCCAGCTTTTCTAGATTGTCGATGTAGTATGTGATGTGGCGCTAGAATAGTATTTTATTTGTAGTGGTATCATGAACTACGCGAACCAACCAATCATACCAATTCACCAATTCTAGACAATTGCTATTCTGACCAATTTATGAACCACTATTTAATGATTGCACAGCTTGATCGCTTCAACCAGCTCGATCCAGCTTGAATAGGCAGCGTTCGGGAAGCTCCGAGACATTTTCTCGTCCAAAATTCCTCAGTGTCTTAAAACAAAAGTTTTCGATCAATGCCAGCGATGCCAGTGATGCTGAAATGGCGCTGAAATGTGGTCTCTAACTATGGGCCTCCTAAGAAAGCTTAACGAGTTATGGAGAGGGGAGGCCATGGACAGGCAAGCGCAGCGTAGGACGTCTACTCACAGGGTGGACAGACGATCTGATAAGGGCCGCGGTTCGGCGGTGGGTCCAGGTTGCTTCTGATTGGTTTTTTTGGAAAATTAGGGGAGAGGCCTTTGTCCAGTATTGGACGTCCTACGGCTGAGATGATGATGATAGGTTGACAGTTCTTCGGTATAAAAGTTACTCCTCCTTACATCCACGTGTCCGATGCAGTGTGTCTTGTAGTTAAGAAGCGCTAAAGTTGTTGTGTTGTTGTTAAGGCGAGGCGTGCTCTAGCTCGTCGACAACTGGAGTGAGCGCCGACGAAATCGCATTGGCGAGACGTCAGGTGGCAGTGCTGCGTGCGCGCCTCGAAAGGCGCAACGTGCGAGTCAGCAAAGTGGCGCAAATGTGAGTATGAAGCTACCATTTCATTGTTTTGTATGAAGGTGACGTCGCTCAGTTCGCGTAATGACTGGTTTACACGAGCTTATTATATGTAGTTTGTAACATTTAAAGAGCGCACCTCAACAGGGACCCATAAAAAACAAAGTCGGGTGAGTTCCTACCTGAATGTCATTGTATTGTTAAATACCATTGTTATTCATTGACCTACATTGTTATATTTCAAGTCGAGCCCGTCAATACTAAGCACTAAGTACTAATGACAAGTACTAAGTTCGTGTAAACATGGCATTATGCAACCACAAATATTCGAGATAAAATATTAGAGGTTTTAATTCATTTATTTTACGGTACTTATTCCCAAGTTTAAAGTCGCCTGTAATGTTGCCAGACTGCGTTTTCCAATTTTTTCAATTATATTCCCAATCTTTAACGAATGCTCCAAATGAATTGTTGCAAGTTTGGCAACACTAGCATCTTCTTTGGTTTCGCCTACATCTAGGCGAACAGCGGTAGCCAGAGGCCACCTACCCCTCAAGAAATAATGTGTTATATTCTTATTTACAGGTTCATATCGTACTGCGAGCAGTATGCGGAATACGACGCTTTCCTAACACCACCCGAATGGCCCAATCCTTGGATCAGCGACACGACAGAGCTATGGGATCAGGAGAAAAACTCGTAAGAATTAGATAAATTTAATTTATGTCGTGTAGGTAAAGGACAAATCTATATTATAAAATAAAGTCCCCCGCCGCGTCTGTCTGTATGTATGTTCGCGATAATCTCAAAAACTACCGAACGGATCAACCGAGTGATTCCTGAGGATCCATAGACGTATAATTCGTTAACGTTTTACCCTTAGGTTCCCAAGGGTTTGCAAATTGAAGCATACTTTTTTTTAATGTTAAGGTCGGCAGACAGGCTGACGGTCCACTTGACGGTAGGTGGCTACCGTCGCCTATAACACAAGCAACGCTAAAGCTGCTGTAAGTGCGCTGCCGACTACAGTTGGATTAAGGATAAGGGATTAGGAGTAGATAGGGAAATGGGCTCTGGCATCCCTTACCTACTCACCGAAACACGTGCTGTTATTTCATGGTGGTCTTCTGTGTCTGTGTCGGGACATACAAGCATAGTTGGACAGATCTGTGCCAAAACATAAGGGGACATACGAGGGGTTAATAGCTGGTGCCTGCGACTATGTCCGCATTGAAAAATGAAAAATATAACACACGAGAAAACATATGTGTAATATAACGAATGACATCTTTATCGCTGTCACGGCGGCGGTGACTCCGCCACTGTTGACGACAAATATTTTTAGACGATCCCTCGGGAACCTAACATTTTTCCACGATAAAAGGTATCCTACATGTTAATCCAGTTAATAAACTAGCTGTGTGCAAAGCGTCATCCAAATCGGTTTAGCCGTTTTTGCGCGATTGAGTAACAAACATACAAACTTTCGCATTTATATTTTTTTTTTAAATTATTTAATAACCAGCCGGTGCCTGCGAGTTCGTCCGCTTTGAAAAATAAAAAAATATAACACTATTTAACGAGCCCATTGGATGAGTGGTTAAGGTGCTTGCCTTAACGCTCTGTTCTAGGGTTCCCGGGTTCGATTCCCGGCTGGGTCAATTTTGAAAAAGGAACTTTTCAAATTTGGCTCTGGTCTGGATTTTGGAAAGTAGTGGCAGGGCATACTGCGTTTCGCAGTCATTTGGGCAGCCCGTCTGGCGGCAGTAACCACCCCCTTACAGAAGACCGCAATGAAATAACAGCACGTGTGCTGTTGTGTTTCGGTGAGTGAGTAAGGTATGCCAGAGCCCATTTTCCTATAGTCGGCAGCGCACTTGCAGCAGCTGCGGCGTTGCTTGTGTAATAGGCGACGGTAGCCACCTACCTTCAAATGGACCGTCAGCCTATGTGCTGATCTTACCATAAAAAAAAACACAACAGATGAAAAAAGCCATCTTAAACGAGAGCAGTGCCGGGCTGCTTTTAAAAAGTGTTTTACATACATATTTTTACATTTATGTTTTACATACATAAAATGAAATAACCGCGTAATAATAAATGTATCAATTCCAGCAAAGACCCACTGCCCCTTCGTCGCGTGCGTCGCTGGTCCTTTGGTCTTCGGGAGCTGTTGCAGGATCCGGCAGGGCAGGATCACTTCGCCAAGTTCCTCTCCAAGGAGTTCTCCGGGGAGAATCTCAAGTTAGTAACAACCGCGATCCCATATCCACGTGATAACACCTGTCTTATAATTACATGTTCCTTGTTTTAAATGACAAATAATTATTTATTTGTCATTTAAAACAATAATTATTTATTTGTTTATCCTGACTGACTATCAACGCACAGCCAAAACGATTAAGTCGAGAAAGCCGATTTTTTTTTATTTTTTATGTTAAGGTCGGCAGACAGGCAGACGGTCCACTTGATGGTAGGTGGCTACCGTCGCCTATAACACAAGCAACGCCAAAGCTGCTGCAAGTGCGCTGCCGACTGCAATACGATTGAGGATAAGGGATTAGAAGTGGATAGGGAAATGGGCTCTGGCATCCCTTACTCACTCAACGAAACACAAGAAGCACACGTGCTGTTATTTCACGGTGGTCTTCTGTAAGGGGGCGGTTACTGCCGCCAGACGGGCTGCCCAAATGACTGCGAAAATGTGTGCCCTGCCACTACTTTCCAAATCCAGACCAGAGCCAAATTTGAAAAGTTTATTTTTCAAAGTTGACCCTGCCGGGAATCGAAACCGAGAACCCTAGAACATAGCGTTAAGGCAAGCACCCTAAGCACTCATCTAACGGGCAGAGCTTATTTATGGAACATAGCTTTATTTTTTGACGTAAGCATTCGTTAAAATGGATTTCAATAAAATTCGTATGGAATGTCAAAATAACTGGTTTTTACTAATACGGCTAATCTTCGACACGGCTGGAACGATTTGGCAGGGACTTAGGCTACTTTTATTAAGTTTTATTAACTTGGGCTATTCTTTCTTGTTAGATTCTGGCTGGCGGTGCAGGATTTGAAAGCACAACCCATACGTCGCGTTTCGTCCAGAGCCAAAGAGATATGGAAGGAGTTTCTCGCTTCTGACGCACCGTCACCTGTCAACATTGACGCCGTCAGCAGGTATGTTGAACATACTTCGATTGATCTTGTTGAGGATCCCGGCTTCGATTCCTAGCATAATGTGTGTGTTTTTCTGACAAATTTAATCTACACGTAAATATCATAATGAGGAAAGATTTAATTTTTTGTATGTTTATATCTTATTTCTTGTGCAATGGATAAGATGAACTGAAAAAAGCTTGTTTTTGCCGTTTTTTGCTGGCAAAAAACCCAATCAGTTATTTTTGTAATTGTCACTTTCGAATTACAGGGAGCAAACTCGTGTGAAAGTCGAATCTGGGACGGCGGATAGATATTGTTTCGATCAAGCTCAGGTAATCTTATATCTGTATATATTATGCAATGCGTCTTAAAAGGAAGTCTTAAAAAATCTAAAGCTCGTACAATTTTATCGATAGAAAATGCGTATGGCGTAAAATGGCTTAGGCTCATAAAACTAACTTTGACGAAATGTGCACTTTTTGTAAACGTACAATTGTATAGAAGGATCACTTTCTCGGAAGGTGCAAAAAGTCTCAAAAAGTGCACTTCCCAATTGGAACACTTTCTCAAATAGAGCACATTCCCTCACTCACTTTCCCAAAGAGTGTGCTTTTAGAAAAAGTGCACATTTCGGGAAAGTGAGTTTTATGAGCCTAACTGCCGCGCTCGGAGACGTTCATTAAATTAGTACTAATAGACACTTAACTAAATACAATTAAATATGTTAATGAGCCGCGGCTCCCAGAGACGAAAATAAATGGTTCGTTAGTTAAATACCACTTTAAGTAAGCATAGGACTGTGCGTTCTATCGAAATGCATATCGATAACGTGCAGTGTTGTCATAAGAAAAAACTCAATGACACGATATCATTATAAAGCAATTTATGTATAGAAAATCAGTTAAACATGTATTTTCTTATTATTATCCCTTAAAATTAACAAAATAGACGTAATTCTAATTAAATAAATTAAAAAGTCAAGATTTTTTTTAAATACAGCAACATTTCACATCATTGTCAATTTCTCAATTGACACTTTACTTTTTTCGTAAAGTACATATTTTGTTTTTATCATTTTGTCAAGGTATAATTTTAGTTTTTAAATTTAAATTGTTTTTTTAAATAATTTTAGCTATCTATGTAACAACTCCACGAACATTAGATTATTACCTCACTTTCGAAATGTCAAATTCTCCATTTAAGAAGCTTAAGTAAGGGTTGAGCTGTCATTAAAGTTAATTGTCATTAAGGACCACCAACATTAGCTGTCTCTGAGAGTAAACATTTTTAAATATTTACTAAAGACTCGCTAAGTATTCGTTAAAACGACTCTGAGTGCGGCTGTAAGCCTCTTAAAATCGGCGTGTCGTTTAATTTTTTTATGGCACTTTTAATTTTTTTGAGGACAGAAAACGACTTGGTTTGAAAGTTGCTCCCTAACTCTTGAAATATTTTACCGTCGTCAATGATAGTCGCGCAAGAAATATTTAGTTTCAAAAGTAAATATGAGATGTATTGTACCATTTTGAATACTGTATATTAAATAGGTAAGTTTTTAAGATAGGCGGCCATTTTCAGCTTTTACATAACTGAAGCTCGGAGTCAGCGGTTAAAAAAAATTTGCGTCAACTACCTAAAGATTTTTTTTTCGTTTTTGAAAAAATAATAAGTTATTAAAAAAAAAGAGTGGTCCAATAGTACCACTTTTTGAAAATATTTAACAGAAAACAGTTTGGAGATATTCCTTTTTTTGTGGAAACGGCGTGTAAATTATAATGTATAATATATGTAATTATAATATATAATTACATATATTGAAGGCTAAAACCGAGAAGAGGAGGAAGTACCTCGACTTGGCCCACGAGATCGTCGACATGTGGGCTGTGGCCTCCGCTGAAATCATCCCAGTTGTTCTGTTCGTGAATAAACCATTCACCATCCCAATCAGCCTCAGGGACAACCTGAGGCGGTTGGGATTCCGTGGCGGTTCCCTCCCGGGCCAGATGCAGAGAGCGGTGCTGTTCGATACGGCCAGAATAGTATGTCGGTTTCTGTCCTTGTCGCCCTGAACCCCGACTGTGCTTCTGTCGGGGGCTACACCGTCTTCCCCTCATTTTGGCTTTTAGAGGGGGAGACGAGTCAAAATTTAATATAAAAATAATAATAATTTTTTTGTAAATAAGTGATAAAGGATGTCGATTTTCCAAAAAAAAAAAAATTAATAATCTGATCCAAGGTTATCCATTAATTACCGGATTGTATACAAGAATTGCTAGTTTAAAGTTGGTAGATTACAAAAATGTACTGCTTCTTTTTTAAAATCAGCCGTCAATATGCAAAAAATTATATATGTTGCAGGCTCACGTGTATCATTTAATGAAGTCTGACAGCTACTCGAGATATCTTCGCTCCGACATGTACAAGGATTACCTAAACGGAGCGAAGAAGAAGGTAATTATATATTTTTTAATAGATATTTTTTTAATTTTTTTTTTTCAAAGATTCAAATCGAGAGATACGCCCAAATACACCCTTACAATAACCAATAACCACCCCCTTACAGAAGACCACCGTGAAATAACAGCACGCGTGCAGTTGTGTTTCGGTGAGTGAGGAACGGATGCCAGATGCCATTTCCCTATCCCCTCCTAATCCCTTATCCTTAATCCTATTGTAGTCGACAGTGCACTTGCAGCAGCTTTGGCGTTGCTTGTGTTACAGGCGACGGTGGACACCTACCATCAAGTGGACCATCAGCCTGTCTGCCGATATTAACATAAAAAAATAGACCCGCTTCATACTTAAAGTCCAGCACAGTAGTAATTATAATTTTATTTTTAACTAGCTGTGCCCACGACCTCGTACGCGTGGTATTCGGAATAACGCGTGACTTTTTTGTTTGTAAACCGATTGGAACGAAACTAAGATTACATGTTACGGGAAGCTTGCTAAAATACATAAGTGAAAATCACATTCAAATCGGTTAAGCCATTTCCGAGATTAGCGTGCACAAACGCACAGATAAACAGACAAAAATTCTGAAAACTATCTTTTTGACTTCAGTAACATAAGTACAACAAATATAAATTTTTTATTTTTTTTATGTCAAAGTCGGCAGACAGGCTGACGGTCCACTTGATGGTAGGTGGCTACTGTCGCCTATAACACGAGCAACGCCAAAGCTGTTATTTCACGGTAGTCTTCTGTAAGGGGGTGGTTACTGCCGCCAGACGGGCTGCCCAAATGACTGCGAAAACGCAATGTGCCCTGCCACTACTTTACAAATCCAGACCAGAGCCAAATTGGAAAAGTTCATTTTTCAAAGTTGACCCTGCCGAGAATGGAACCCGGGAACCCTAGAACAGAGCGTTAAGGCAAACACCCTAACCACTCATCCAAAGGGCTCCAAATTGTTTTTTTTTTTTTTTTTTGAAAAAATATGACACGGCTAAATATTAAAAATATTAAAAAATGTACACATTGTTCTTATGTTACCGAGATCAAAAAGTTGATTTTATAGTTTTTGTCTGTTTATCTGTTTTCTGTGCGTTTGTGCACGCTAATCTCAGAAACGAGTTAACCGATTAACCAAAACTGTTTACAAACAAAAAAGTTGGGCGCTATACCGTATACCGCGCGTACGAAGTTGCGTGCTCAGGCTAGTTATAAAATAATTCCCCTCTCTTTCCTCTCTACTCGCTTTCTCCTCTAACTTCGTCTAAACCACGCATCGTATTTTGATACAGTTTTCACCAACGGAAATAGCGATAAACGGGGAAGGTTTGTGTTATAATTTGCATTAAAAGAGGCAACGTTTATTATTATTAATAACTCTGTTGTTTTATTTCAATTTCTTGTTTCAGACATCAGTAAAAGGCATCCGTTCCATAGTATCGTTTACGGGTAGGAAAGAAACATCAACAAACTGAATTGAAGCAGAAATCGCCTTTGTGGTTAAGGTAATACGGTTCAATATTTGTTAACACGCGGTAAATCAAAATGTCGTCTCAAATTCGACGTTGTTATGCGTAAAAATACATTATAGTTATTGGTTTCTTCAATCTTCGCATGTCTGTTAAATAAGAGCTGTAAATGTTGAGCGGCTCAGTATTGAGTCAACTCGGAAGAGAGCTTTTATAGAAATTATATTTCAGTATTAAAATTTGAATTAAATTTATTAATTTACAAGTAATTGGATTGCTAATTGTAATGTATTTAGGTGTAGGGAAGGATTTTTATTTTAATGTTAATGCAATATCAACCTTAGTTTCCGAATAGTAAGGTTCAATCTCATAGAATCGCTTATTTTCTTTTTTGAGTCGATGTGACGCGAACTGAAATAGAGTACTGCAATCTATATTAAAGTATTCTATTTTTTAATACAAATCTATTAAATCTGTGTGCCAACCGTCATCCGAAACTTATAATTAAGGTTGATATTACAAATTTGGTCATGACTCAATTAAATTTAACAAGGGAATACTCATTTTTACATTTAAAATTAATAAAAAACATTGTTGTAATTTTTATTTAAAAGAAATAGTTATTGATAACTAATGTGTGTCGAGCAATTGTGGACTTAAGTGCATTTTATCAGTACATGTAATTTTGATTGATCTGTTTTGAAAATCTTTTTAAGAGTACTTTTTAAGAGCTCCTAATAATAGTAGAAATATGTGTTCTTTTTTTAAATTATTTTTGTTGAATGAATGGATATTTTTGCAAACATTCCTACAGTTAAAGAAAAACACTTTGAAAATAAATGGGTAATTTTTTAGTGGATCAATTTGTTCGCCATTAAATTAAAATTTCATTAAATTTTGTATTTCGAGTGATATAATTTCTCTCTTTTTTTTTAAAGAAACATGCATGTGAATCGAAAAATTGAGCTAAATTTTACAATACTGGTTTTAAATTCAATAAATGCACTTTTAAAAATGTCGCCAAACGTAAATATATACCTATGTAATATTTACATATTATGTTTAGTTAATAAAAAAAATATTATTTTTAATAAAGTCGCAATCCTACGTGTTGAGTGAAGATCAAATTGAGCATACATTAAGCAAAAAGTTAAGATAATTGATACATTATCTATGGTCATGTTGAGTAAGTACATTCATTCTTTATAAATCCATTAACATCCGTAGAAAATAAAATTGCCAAACCAGGTTCTTTTTTTTTAAACGTAAGGGTCGTCAGACAGGCTGGGCTGCCTGTCCACTCAAAGATAGGTCGCCTTATAATACAAACAACGCCACGGAGTGCGAAACTTGCGCGGTTTACTGCAAGTGCGCTGTCGACTTTAGTAGGATTAAGGATAAGAGATTAGGGACGGACAGGGATATAGGCTCTGGCATCCCTATTATTTTAATTATTTATAAATTTATAACAGTGACATTCGTTTGTGAAAAATGTGTTGATGCATTAAATAATGTAATGCTAAATTTCTAAAATGCGTTTCGCAGTAATTTGGACAGCCCGTCTGGCGGCAGTAACCACCCCCTTACAGAAGACCACCGTGAAATAACAGCATATGTGCTGTTGTGTTTCGGTGAGTGAAGTAATGGATGCCTGAGCCCATTTCCCTATCCCTTCCCAATCATTGTAGTCGGCAGCGCACTTGCAGCAGTTTTGGCGTTGCTTGTATTTCAGGCGACGGTAGCCACCTACCATCAAGTGGACCGTCAGCCTGTCTGCCGATCTTAACATTAAAAAAAAAATACTAAAAAATTTTGCTCTCGCATTCGTCTCTCCATGTCAGTCATAGGACTTCCACTGCTGGAAACTCCCCTACAATTTTCCATTAGGACCGGTTGGAAGCAGCCGGAATTCACCGTCGACCCGCTGCCCTTATCAGATTGTCTGTCCATCTTGCGCAGTGTAGGCATTGCGCTTGCCGGTCCGTGGTCTCCATTCGAAAACCTTTCCGGTCCCAATACGCCACAGCGGCCGTCTGATCTCTGTACTCTGCATTTACGCACTCACCCCGTGGGATACACCGGAAGTACCCACTAAAACCCCTCCGGGTTCCACCATCGGCGGTGGTGTGGGACCGAGGTTACAGCTAGGCCATGTCCTCGAATCCCTCATACCGCTGTGTCCGTGAGCGGACTCATCTCTTGGCGCTTTCTGGCGCCTTAATGTGTTCTGCCCCCCTTAATGTGTTCTGTCCCCCTTAATGTGTTCTGCCCCCTTAATGTGTTCTGCCCCCCTTAATGTGTTCTGCCCCCCTTAATGTGTTCTGCCCCCCTTAATGTGTTCTGCCCCCCTTAATGTGTTCTGCCCCCCTTAATGTGTTCTACCCCCTTAATGTGTTCTGCCCCCCTTAATGTGTTCTGCCCCCCTTAATGTTTTCTGCCCCCTGGCCACTTCAAATCACTAATCCGCCGGGTAATGTCGGTAACTTTCGTTCGCCTACGGATCTCCTCATTCCCGATTCTATCTCGCAGTTTAACCTCGAGCATAACTCTTAACATATCTCGTCGAGCGACAACACGTTTCAGCGCCATATGTTATCACTGGCAACGCACATTCCTCTATTTAATTATGTAAATACTCAATACTCAACATTTTTTTTAACTCAATTTTTTTTACTTTCACTCAACATGTACAGTCGGGGTACGAAAATCTTCGTCAGTTTTCAAATTAATTCCTTTATCAATTCGTAGACTCTTAGTACCTTTTGAAACTAAAGTACTAAGCAGACAACTGACAGACTGATAATTGTCCTGGTGCAAGCAAATGTCGACTTTAAGGTGACGAACCCTTTCTTACCCTGACTTTACAGTTGCAAATTTAATTAAAATATGTTTATGTTATTCTCCACTCGTCTCTTGTTTTAATTTTTAAGTTATAAAATATAATAGTTTATCATTAACCCTTTGTATGCCGGAACGTTATTAATAAATCATGGTAGAACCCCTATGACTCCTTTAGAGAACAATTAGGTCAGTCAGAGTCAGTAGTTAAATCGTTAAAAACGGTTGAAATTTGAACAACCTGTATATATCATGGTAAATGGCACTTGAAATGATAAATTTAAGCGCTGGCAGACAAGGGTAATTCGGCTTCCGGCATACAAGTGGTTAAGTTTAAATAAATTAGTAACCACAGTATGATTATATTAATTTGCTCAATTTCTTCAAGTCACCGTAATGTTTCATGGACGCCGTAAAGTATGAAAATGGAAACACCTCGCGTGTTGTTGGTAAAATTCTATTAAATATAATTTAGTCAAAGTGCGCAGGCGTTTAAAAAGAAACCCAGTATTTTTCCAATTTACAAAGTCTGAAGACGCCAAAGGTTTTTTTTTAATAATAAAAAAAAAAGACTGCACAGAGAGCGTGAAACTGCCTCTTCGTTTATTTTTTTCTTAAATGTAAATAGTTATTGTATTAAGTAATAATTGTTTCTAGATCATAGACAATACATTGAATGTTGTGTATAGTTATAAAATTATTGGCAAATACTTTGAAGGTAAATTAAAAAAAAAAAATGTGAAATGGCGGGAAATGCGTTGATCTAACGTCAGACCTAACATAATTTTTACCAAAATGAGCGCAACCTAATTGTCTGTGAAATAAGGTGCAATATTGTACATCAAATTTTCTTAGCTTCTCGTAGATAAACAGATTTAAATATGGAAGATTTTTCTTAAAGATTGATATGAAAAAAGAAATACAAGTAGCCGATTAAAATTTTAGTACAGAACTTAAGTTAATTAATGAGTTTAAAAAATGTTTTATTGCTGTGATGAGAAACCCTTTTTTACTATTTTTTTTCTGAGAACATATATTTTTTTGTATAAATCTGTTCGATTCAAACTTTTTTAAATATAGTCTATTATGCTTTGTATTTTTATCAAAGTTTAAAATTTTGCTCTAACAAAGTCAAATTGGGGGACGAAAATAACGCTTTTCTGCTAAGCGGGGTCTGCTTAGTAATACCATGATTACTCCTTATTGTTCGTAGCAATATATATTTAAAAAAAAACATGACATTTCAAAGATATCATATGAAGGTTTGGATGGAAACAAAAAACTGAAATTAATTTCATAACTAGTACAGTTAATTTATAAAATGTGCAAAATTTGTGAATTTTTTTCGGGTTGAATTCTTTTAATTACCGACTACGAGCCAATAACGTTTTAATAACGAACAAATTATTATTCTATTGCATTTATTAAAACATTTATATCTTAGTAAATCTAAAGAAGCAAATAGTTTTTGTTTATAGACAAATAAAAAAGCTAGATTTGGAGAGAAAGAGTCTAGAAGTAGTCTTTTTAAGTTCATTTTCCTATTTCGCGTTCAAAGTGTTTGCCAATGGGGATTATTTATCCTATATATAGTTACTTAAGATACATTTTCATTCTATTCCGGTTTTTAATATGCATACATCTCCGGATTCTGTATACTTACTGTTTTAACGGTTTCTTCGCTGATAAGGAAGTGATAATTTTTACTCCGCTAGAGACGTCACCGAGAAATTCAAATGCACTATTGATTTTAATAATAAGAGTAATGTACCATTATTCTGATGAGCCCCGAATGCACGCCCACCGCAATCTTTATATGTTGTACTAAACCCCGCATAGATATTCGATAGAAGTTGTAAAGGGGGAACCCCCGTTTTGGGCTATGAACTAGCCAAATATATGTACAAAAAATCTCCCTTTTTTTCGATTAGCTCATCTGAAACTTAGCCTAATTAACAATGGCCAAATGCCAAAAGTACGTGACTTTATTTTTCCATAAACGCACGTTGCTACTACTCTGTGTCTTGATGTATTCTATGCTCTTTGGTGTGTTCGAACATGGGATTAAAAGTTATTTACTCAATGTTGTTTCTATAAAAAATGGTTGTCTGTGAAGTCGGTTTACGGACGATAGTTTAACGTGACAACGTCATAATTGATGAAATGATTGCATACTTTTATGACGAGTGTAAGAGAGAAATAGATGCGGCGCAAGCCGATCGTGCCTTTCGCTCGCTCGTGCCGCGCTATCGGCTCGAGCGTAACGGGACAATGAGTCATCGGGACAATCGATTTATTAGACGTTGTCACGTTAAAAACACTTGTCAATTGGCATAAACGGTACATCGATAAGGGGGACGTAAATAAAATGCAATAATCATAATAGTTATGAAGATATTTACCAACTTATTTTTTTGTTAAATAAAAGTACTTTTTATACTCTGTGTCTGCATTGAGTTTTGGTTCCAGGATTTGTATTCTCTGTATGTGCTACGCTACAACTGCGACTATTTTTGTATAATAAGTGGTATGTAATGTAATGACATTTAAGACATTTTATCGTTGCAATTATGATTCCCATCGTATCAGAAAACGTAACACGCATCCACGACATAACCTTAAATGTGCATATTGTACAATTTATTTAGAAACTTGGCCATTGCTGATAGTTGTGAAGATTGGGCTCATGCAATTTCCTGTAAATAGGACTGTAATTAAGCATCCGGCTTTAACTTAATTCACTTGCTTAATATTTAATTGATTTCATTTTTGTTTTTATTGAAATTCTATTCATACGTTCATATGAAACGGTGGCGCCATCTAGCGGCTACTTTACGTTTAGTAAAGCATGAACATATATTTGTAACCGGAAATTTTAGATCACGTAAAATATGATCGTCAACATAGGGAGCTTTTTTGAACTAATAGGGAATATGCGTCTTATTCAAAAAAGGCTTAAATATATTTTTTCATCAACATTTTTGCTTTAGAATTATGTCTATGTAAATATTTTTTAATATTATTTCTTTTTCGTTAAGAAAATAATTGTTAAAAAGTGCATAAAAATGTGGGAAATTCAAAATACTTGAAACGGTCAGATTGAATGTGACGTCAACGTCTATGAAATATCAACAAGCGTGTAGATGTTTGTGATTTTTAACATTTGATTGTATTGTGGACTTTGACGTCACGACAAACGCGTCAAAAGGGCGGGTGTTTAAAGTGCCCGTAGCTGTTAGTTAATTTTAACTTTTTTTTTGTTACCAAATTTCTGTTTTTTGGCGCTGAATATTTTTTTACGGTTATATAACGATATAACCTATCGTATGAAAATATAAAAAAATGTGCATATTCTTCGTTTTTTTTTATGAACTACCCCCTTTGTTGACGATCACGTTTTATCCGAATAGTTGATCTCCTTATCAATCTCTCTCTCTTTCTCTCTCTATATACATATATACGTATATATATGTATATATAAAAAGCTTTTTATTGAGAAAAGTTTACTTTTATCTATACGTAAATAATTATTTATAAATTAACGTCTCCTATAGGAAATTGTTGTATAAAATATGGAAATAGGTCAATCGTTTGTGTTTAAATATATAAAATAAGGATACCGCCAAATATTGTCGAAGATGTTCCTTTTTTAAAACACCCGAAGTACAGTCGCGGACTTTTTTTTTCGTTGACGTCACAGCCTCTCTGTAATTAATTAATCTTTTGGCCCGCATATTATCATAGTTAATTTTTTTTTTCATGTTTAATAGTATTTTTTTATACATGAAAAATAATTGTATATCGTCGTTTTCAAACGAAAACCTGCTATGTGCTCAAATACTTTTGAGATATCGATAAAAAAGTTTTCCTGAAAAATTCTCCAAAAAAAAAAAAAAAAACATTTTATTTGAAACTTAGGGTTGTTACTTATTTGTCTTTTAAACATTAAAATTTAATAGTTTTTTTTTTTATTATTTTGCATATAACAAATTCTGAGGTCTCTATTCACTAATGTCAAAATGTTGGAATCTCAAAAAAGTGCACATAGCGGATTCGGTTTGACAAGAACGATATATTGTAAACAAACTTTTTTTATGGACACTCACATATATGTGAACAATAAGATTGTTTTTACATAATATATAGGTGCGTATCCACTTGCGAAGCCACGTGACGAGTCTTAGTTCAGTTTAGCATAGCTACCGTGGCCGGTGCGCGTCAAGTCACTGCAGCTTTAATAGTAATTTGTCGCTACAAAAGAAAAAAAAAGCCAGATAAAACGAAAACATCGATAGTTGATCAAGGAATTGTCTCGTCAGCGAAATGCTCATATAAAACAACTATTATCTGATATGACTTTCGAAAGAGTAGAGGACACTATTAAAAATTTTACTTCCGCAACAGGTAGTTAATAAATAATTTTCCAGGAATGATGCGGCGAGGTTGGATCACACAAATGCCTGTGTCCAGTGACGTATCAAATAAAGACACGTTATACACAAACATTACTGTATTTTAAAGTGGCGCAAGTAGCACTATATCTACGTATGGTTATTTTATTATGATATTTTGCTCTAACAAATAGACAAATGATACGGCATACCTGTCGTTAGAAAGAGATAAATGTACATAATTAGTTACGTATGGATTCCTGTAGAGCGCTCATTGGCGCGAGCATGTGACTTACGGAGGAGAATGACAAAGATGAACTCGGAATTTTACTAGTGTTTAAAATAATAAAATCAATTATTAACAAACATCTACACACACCTGTGGCTGAGTATAAAATAAAAATAATAATCAGATATATATTATATTCCCTCAAATAAACTTAACTTATACATTTTTTGTCTTTTGTAGTCAGTTTGTAGCAATGTGTAACCGCGGCGCGAGACTGTGCCCAACTGAATGCGAGTCGGGCAGTTACCTGAGTTTCTTATTGCCATTCTAGAGCGTGGACCACGTATCTATAACTTTATAAACATCTTAGCCTGTGTCCTCCGTACATACATTTGTGTTTATCCATTTTGCCGCTTACCGAGCGCACGCACAACCGTCTCCATTGAACGCACGGCTCACACTGCGGTGCCTTTGAGCGTGAACATTTATCGACATTGTTTGGCTCGCTGCGCGGGCCGCCTCGTTTGGTTCGAGTCGCAGCTTGCTCGACCCGCGGCTGCCTCATGTGGATACGCACCTTTAGATTATTTTAGCACGTTAAAAAAGTGGATATTAAAACAATTGAAAGTACGAGCGCCAGTAACTATTTCAATAAGTAGGTTGAAACCAATGAGGTGTCGATCGGGTGATTAGTCTGTCGCAAAAGTCAACCGACGTAGCGTGCGAGAACGCTGTATAAGTGCATCGAATATAATATGTATTTTTCTGTAGTGAGCAATACTCGTACAGTTTGACTGAATATAATGAAATACATAATTTAATTTACTATGAGTAGCTCACAGAATAATGTATTTGTAACTTTGTCAACTTGAAAAAGTGTTGCCATTTTTGACATTGCGACAGACTCTATTACCTGTCACAATCTCTTTAACAATACCAGATTGCATGGGAGAGCTTGGGGAGCATTCTGGCTGCAAGTCATTTAAAAAAAAAAGTTTTTATATTTCTCAACTGTCTACATCAATTTTATAACAATTTAGTCTTTGTTATAAATTAATTTCTTAATAAACGCAATTTAAATTAATGTTCGTGACTGTACTCAATTTGTTTAAATTATTGTCTACCCGCATTCGCTGTGGTATTTTTTAAAATACTAATTAAGTTTATTCGCAGGCGAGGACGTTAAATTATTTTTATATAATTTAATGTTATTACTAATAAAATCCGTCGAGTCACCAGTCTCAAGTCTCGTGTGGCCTTAAATGCAGGCGTCTTTATTTTTATTTCCTTGAAGTTTTAGTACTTCAATTGCAGATTCTATATAAGTAATACAATCTCTGCAAATTGCTAATGCCCAGCCCAGAGAAATCTTGTCACAGTAACTTCCACGTGACGTCATCTGTAATCCGTGCCGTGGCCGTTGAGAAAAACACGGCGAGCGCACGCCCCGGTGGCGTCACGCTGTAATATGAATCATTCTTTGCGGCACTGAGTGTGTTGTGAGCTTATTGGCAATTTGCATGGTTCACAAGTGTGATTGAACACCCACGTCGATCCTTATAGAAGCGATAATAACATACCTTCCCGGAAATGTTTTTTTTTTTAACATAGTGCTCATTGGCGAACGTTTTAGTCAGACGACTACGAGAGTTGGCGACGAACCGACGCGTCCGCGCGCCATTAATATATGTCCCGTTCGCGGGTAGACAGTAATTACATTTGTCTATTAGAAAAATCGGTGTTTAGCCACTATTAAAAAAAATAGATTTGTTTAATATGTATTTAAATAAATACTTACTTATAGAAAATATTTATGTGCAAACCCGACATTTCTTCTTCGTTATTTATTCATAGTTGTTTATGGTCGGGCATGTAAGATGTATATAAAAAAAGAATAATTTTTTTATTTTTAGTTTTTATTATGAAAAAACGGAAAACTCTTTATTCGTCTAGCACAAATAGACACTTGTGTGCCCGATTGTAAAATTTAAGTATGTAATGTTTTGATCGAGAGTATATCCCAGTTAATATTTAAAAAGATTTCATCACAGCTTTTTTTTAAGAAAAAAGTAGTAACAGCAAAATTGAGTCTCAGCTATTGAGCATTTGCTCAAAAGTATTGAGCAAATGCTCAATATAATAGCTCCCTCTTTATTTCTGTGCTGTTTTATTGCTGTTATTAATCAATGGAACTGTTCATGTATTCCCAGTACCTTTACATAGATACTAAGTCCATAAATCCAGTCTTTGTTTACTATTTGATAATTTTATGAATGATTATCGAATTTTTATCGAAAATCGAATTATAAATAGGATACAAGATGCAATGAAAATTAAAGGCGCATACAATACAACGCATACATAGTTATATTTTCAAATAATTGCAATGGTATTAAAGTACCATACCAGTTGGTATTTAATACCATACCAGTTGGTATGGTATTAAACATTTTGTCAATTATTAAAATTGTAGAAATTTATGTTAATTTTTTATACAAGGTCCCATAGGAAAATTTATTCCTTATCAGCTATGACAGTAAAAATGTATGCGATTTTTCAATAGACATTTATCCGAGTTCAACGATGCAGTTTTTCTTAATTAAAAAATCGATTTGTTCCTAAGATTAAATTTTGTTATCTCTTATGGTTTCAGTTTTGCCTTAACTGAACCCCAAATAAAATATAGAACACTTAAAGAACAGTTTCATAGGACGCACGATGGCAAATTATGCCAAAAATATTCTGTTAATATTTTTCATTTCCATTAAAATAAATTTTAATTGCAATTTGAATTCAATGTTTATTCCTCGAGAGTATTTGTTCAACAAAAAGGCGATATGCGTCTTGTATCCTTTTTGTAGTTGTCCAGTTTTTTTTTTTACGTTCTAAATTTGAATATTGAAAGGTGTCTCTGTGACGTAAGAGTTTTGAGGTGTTGCGATGTGCTCTCGATTAAAAGTGACTTTCTTGTTTAATTATTTTTTTAAATAGCGAGTAATTTTGAAGTAATGAATATTGGATCATATCTCAATATATATATTTCGCTTTCTCTATTAAATACATTTTGAGAAGATTTATATTTTTGAGTGGCTAAGGTGCTATGAGTATCGCTCCGTGTTCGTTATATTGACGAACGGTTGTTGTGAAATTGTTTTTATTCTTTATGTTCTTCTTCTTCTTCTATTTTAAAAGATGGCGATTCGGCTCATCTTGAGGATGGCCATTGTCCGCCAGTGTCAAGTAAAAAGACAACTCTTCTGTTGGACTCCGCCACGAGCTCCGTTTAACGGAGCCCGCTCGGAGCCCACGTCGTGTGGGCCTTCTTTGTCCCCAAAACCAATCCGGTCAGTCGAGCAAAGGTCGGTGAGGAAAAAAGCACCGACCCCTGCAACCGCCCGGATTGCCAAGGGTGAGCCCCCCACCACGACAAGGTCCTGGCCCACCTAGGGGGGGTATTCTTTATGTTAAGGTCGAATGTTAAAACAGACTGACGTTCCACGTGATGGGAGCTGGCTATCGCGTATAATATATATATATAATATCGCGAATAACACAAGTAACGCGACAGGTGCTGCAAGTGCGCTGCTCACTAATGGATAAGGGGATTTAATATTTTATAGGGGAGACCGAGTGGAGTTGAACTAGTAGGCCACAAAATTGTCGTTCGAACACCAGTCACATTTTTTTACGGTGATTGTCGAAGGCAGTTTTGACAATCCCTGGAATGTCATATATTGTCATAACTTTTCCAGGCTGTGAGCGCATCCAATTATCAAATGTCGTGTTGACAGCTTTTTTCACGGGGCCAAAGACAGCTCGATCCGTGGGCTGGAGTTTGTGGATGCAATGTGGTGGAAATGTTAACAAAATAATTGCCTCACAGAAATTTATGTTCTTGATAGCAGTATGTGAATCATGGTTGTCCAGCAACAATAAGTCTTTAGAAGGCAGGACTTCTATTTTCAAGAAATGAATAGAACTAATCTTCTTTCCAGATCCGTTGGCTGCTCCGTCTTGCATTGACGCGATCTGGTTTTTGGACAGTAATTTATTATTCCAGATTGATCGACATTCCAGATGTCCTTTGTTTCCAAGTGGTATCTATCGAGAAAGTATAGTTTTTGTAAACCAATTCCACGTTGGTTCTGTTGAAGTTGTTCGAACGAGCAATACTCGTCGTCCGTGGCGTTGTCAAAGACAAAATTTCGTGATGTTCTTCGAATGTAAGAAGGACATTGTTTTATATGTATATGCTGGAGCAAGTTTATACGCAAGCCCTCTGGCTTCTTTTGTACTCAACCCAAAATTGGCATCAGAACACATATCCAATAGTATTTTTTCTGAGGGGTGAGTTGCAATTGGAATAGCTTAACCTACGCGTCCAGTAAGTGAATTGATAGCAAATTAACTAGGTTTGAGGTATGTCTTCTTCAAATGTAGTTGGCGTTACTCCGTTAGCATTTGGAACTTGCCTTATCTCTTCTTTCCTAACTCCAGCAATATATATATAATAGCAATTATTACTATATTAATATATTACGTACTACAATCTGTCGCCGCAGTGGGATGATAAATTGAGGTATGTGAGGTTAAAAATGGCATGCTAGGTATGTGATCTGTGTCACGACCTTCTCAATTGTACTATTATTTATTTAATACTAGTGACCCGGGGTGCAATTTTCATATATAAGAACATTCCCCGTTTATCCCTCTTTCTATTAGTGAAAACCGAATTATAATCGGTCTACCCGTTCACGCGTGATGCCGTGACCAAGGGAAAGAACTCTCGTCAGGGTGTTGGGGTGGTTTGTAATCCGTTTTTTGTAAGTCTTGGCATGTCGTTGGATTTCATCCGCGACCGTATTAACGTGTAGATCGTGATGTAGCTGTTCGTTTGTGACAAACCAAGTGGCATCTTAACATCTTGTTCTGAAATCTCTGGACAATTTCAATATTGGAATGAGAGGCTGTTCCCCAGAGTTGGATTCCATAACTCGAAATCGGTTTCAAAATGACCTTATTCAGAAGAAGTTTACTGCTGAAAGATAGTTGGGATCTTCGGCCAATCAGCCAATATAGCTTTTGCTATTTGCGCTTAGTAAATTTGTATTTTTGCCACGTAAGTCGCTTATCCAGATATAATCTCATCTCACGTACCTCACGTTTAGCTTCACGGGCGGGCAGTTGCCTCAAAAAAATGGTGACGTTGTGAGTTTGACGCGTGTGTCTGTGTATGGGTGTATCCGTCTGTGAAATCGTAGTTCCCAAACGGTTTGACCGATTTAAACCCGTTTTGTTTTGTTTGAAAGCTGACTTTCAAATCAAATCAAAAATCAAATCAAATCATTTATTCATCAATTAGGTTTACAATAAACTCTTATGACCGTCAATATAGGTATAATTTACCAGGCTGGTCCTTAGTTATGAAGGTCTGTTCACGTACTTGAAGATCATTAGCACTTTTCAGTTTTCCTAGTTGACGAAGGGATTTCACAAACTTCTACAGGTTCGATTGGTGGTATTGAAAATGAAAATTTTAGCATGTTATTTGTTGCTCGCGGTCTCGTTTGGTACGACAGGTATTGTTGCCAATCTGTTTTCAGTTCGACTTGATAAAGCCATCAGCAAGTTACTTGCAGTTCCAAGGAATTTCTTCCCATGCATTGTGAGTGTTGGGTTCCACTGTTGAGGCTAAATATCCTGTCTTGCCTCCTATCCAGATAAAGTGCTGTTCCCGAGGAACACGGACTAAGTCACGGGAAAAGCTATTTGTATATAATAGCCGTTCTAAAATACGCGTTGAACACAATCCTCGCAAATTGCTAACATCTAAGTGACGTCACCTGCAACAAAAAATATCAAACTGAAGGTACTGAGTGTGTCACGAGATTACGTCACCAAAATGGCGGCCCAAGTGCATTAGCAGTTTACCAATACTTAGAATATACCAATAGGATTACTTTTTTGTTGTTGGCAACATTTTACTCTAAGTAGGGTTCATTTGTATCGAAAATCGTGCGGTAGCCATTTTAAAATACCCACAGAAACTCCCTTCTGTTGATATTATTTGCTATACATTGACATAAAAAAGTGAAAAATCGAAAATGAAGTTTAAGTTAATTGTCACAATCAAAGTATTTATTTAATAAAGAAAGCGTCTATCTATATACATGTAACATAGAAATCGTATGTATAGTTAATATACCAAAGCATATAATGTTAGTTAATGTAATAAAATATTATTTTAAAAATAAATATGTGTTTTTATTTTATAGCTGTGTGGTTTTAGACACTATTAATCCAGGAAAATTTACTAAAAAAAAATTCAAAATTTCAGGTCCTGATATTTGGAGTTTACCTACTGCTTAAGAAAGAAACGATTCATATAAGGCTGGTATGGAAATTTTATTAGCAGTAAAATATAAAATTATTACAAGCGTTACGTTAGCTGTCACTTTGATATTTTGCGATAGCTGTCGCATATATTTATGTTCCCTAATTCTATTCTCTTGGCTTAAAAAAGCAAACGTCGAACTCTTGTATGAAAAGTTCGGTCCGCGTTGAGGAACGAAACGATAGCGCGTTATAAATCGCCGGCGCAGCGACATCTGTCGTCAAAAAATGAACTATTTGAACTTATAAAACGTAGTGACATCTGTGCATACCGAACGTAACTAACATAACTTTAATTGGAACCCGTGAAATCTGAGTATGCAGAATGTAACTAAATAGTATAAAGTAATTAGGTATCCAATTATCTATTGACACGAGGAAAATTGTACACATTTCATTAAGGCGACGCAGTGACAAACAATTAATACGGCTCTGATTGCATACGAAAAACAGAGCGCGCTTGCTTATGTCGTAAGGTCGTATGCGAGAAAAACGATTTTTATTAAAAAAACTATAATGTATTTTAAGAAATCCAACTGTAAAATTAAAGTGTATGTTGATACTAATGTACATAGAAAATTTGGAGGTATAAATTGGTCCCGTTTACCTGTAATATGTGAATCTGTGTTTTAAACGAGGTTTCTTTGATTTTTTTCTCTGTTATAAAAGTTTACCAATCGTGTAATCCAACTGACAAAATGAAGTCAGATGAAAAAACAGATTACCAAAAACCACTTTCATATGTTTTGTCATTGCTGAGAAAAATCTAAATCCCTGCCACCAAAATTTCCAATGCGCCGCCTTAAAGGAGTAAACTCAGTCATGCGTCGGAGCTGACACACACTCTTTTATATAAAAAAAAAAGGAAAAAAACGATTTCGTCGCAGTTGGTCTAATAAGCGTTTCGTCTAAATCGCAGTTGGTCAACACTCAGTTCGTCTAACGCGATTCGTCTAAAATAACAAATCAATGTACAGGTAAGGGAGAAAGGGTTTAGAAATATGTAAAAAAAAAAATGGTATTTTTTCCAAATTATACAAAAATGGTAAGAGTTAGAAAAAGTTTCAGACAAATATTGTAGAAAATTTTGTTTAACATAAAATGTTCATTTTAACTTTGTTATTTAGTGGAATCAAAATTAAAGAACGACCGATTTTACTGTTTTTTTGTTGGTTCTTTTTCAGATTTCAGGAGAAGGTTTGTATGAAAGAAAACTTTTGATTAATTCACGGGAAAAGTCGAAAAATCGGATGGTATTTTTATATGAAATTGACAGGAAAATGATTGTCGGGACAGCTAGTAATAATAAACTCTTTCGCGCAAAAACTGCTAAACGAATTTAGATGAAACTTTGCGATAATATTGTCTATACATCGGAATAACACAAAGTTTATGATTTATAAAGATACGCGGCCCAAGTCGCGGAAAAAATACAATAATTACTAAAACAGATTATAGATATTCTATGCAATAGTAGGATTTTTTTCCGATGTTAAGATCGGCAGACAGGCTGACGGTCCACTTGATGGTAGGTGGCTATCGTCGCCTATAACACAAACAACGTCACAGATGCTGCAAGTGCGCTATCGTTTATGATAGGATTATGGATAAGAAATTAGGATCGGGAAATGGGTTCTGGAATCCCTAACTTAGTCGCCGAAATACAACAGCATATTATGTGGTATTTTTGTAAGAGGATGGTTGCTGCCGCCAGGCGGACTGCTAGATGACTGCTAAACGCAGTAGATGCCACTAAATCCCGACTAGCGAAATTTTTTAAAAGTTAATTTCCAGAGTTGACCCCGCCGGGAATCAAACTCGGAACCCTCGAGTTAAGACGGAACACCCTAACCACTCATCCAATGGACTCGTCAAATTGGCTCGTCACTTTTATTGAGCAACGTGCAATCCCGTTTGACGAGCCAATATTTTTTTTAATGTTAATATCGCCAGACAGGCTGACGGTCCTCTTGAGGGTAGGTGGCTACCGTCGCCTATAACACAAGCAACGCCAAAGCTGCTGCAAGTGCGCTGCCGACTACAATAGGATTAAGGATAAGGGATAGGGAAATACCTTCACCTTCACAAAAAAAAAGAAACCTTTGAGGTTTAATATCCATGTTAATATTTTAAAATTTGGTTTTAAGAAATAAAGAACAGTTTGACATAGGTAATATCTATATATAAAAAATATTTGGGTAACATAAAAAACCTTATGCGATTTAAAAAATACTGCAATTACGACATGCGCTCCGGATGACCTTTTGTGGAACCGCATTGCGCTAAAGCGCATCGTTGGATGCCAAAATGAATTACGTTTTTAAAACCACATTTCAAAATATATTCCAAAAAAAAAAATTAAGGCCACCTTATATTATTGGAATTGGCAGAGAGGCCGGAGGTCTATTTTGAGGATTATTTTGGAAAAGGACTGCAAAGTCTTCAGAACTTTGTGTGCCCTGCAACTAAGTGTGCAATCAGTATTTAGAACACCGACTTAAGAGGGCACTTTCCAACTCGAACAGCTTACTTATTCCATACCACGTAATTCCATTATTACTCATTGATTTATAGGTCGTAGCAATACATAAAAGAAAATGACATTTCTGGGACATAATATGAAGGTTCACATTGCAACAAAAAACTGAAATTAATTTTATATCTATTATAATTAATTTATAAAATGTGCAGAATTTGTGACATTTTCGCGGGTTGAATTCTTGTAATTACTGACTAAAATCCAAAAATGTTTTTCCATGGAAACATCCTACCTATAATGTATGTACATTTGAAATTGGGATGCCAATAGCTACCATCTATAAAGGTTTTTCTAAAATATTGGAATTACTGGCGTATGTTATATTATTTTGGCGAGTTGAATAAGTGACGCGAATGTGTTGCGTCCCATTCTGTCTTCGGTTATTAGCATTACAGTAAGTTGAGACAACAAATTCTCCCAAATACCTGTTACTGAGTTCGTACAGCGCCACATTAATGAAAAATTAATGTCAAAGCGAAAAGACGTCTGAAGAAACACTGCTTCCAGAACATTACAACCTAATCTCCTGATGCCTGAATCCCAAATCAACTGAATGACTTATTTTTTAATTAATAATGAAATTTGCCGCACATACTATAGAATAAAAAGAAAATGGATTTGCTTCTTCATTATTATTTGAACTAGTTGAGCCCGCAACCTCTTAAACGTGGTATTCGGTATAGTGCTTAACTTTTTCGTTTATAAACCAATTGGAATGAAACAAACACTAAATGTTACGGCAATATTGCTAAAATACATCAGTGAAAATCTCACTCAAATCGGTTAAGCCGTTTCTGAGATTAGCGTGCACAAACAGACAAAGATTCTAAAAGCTATTTTTTATGACCTCGGTAACATAAGTACAACGTGTATATTTTAAAAAAATATTTATTGCAGATAGGACTGACTGTCTGTCTAATTGTGAGGCAAGCGTAATTATAGCCCCAATATTTCATTTAAACTTAACTTATTAATTAATAGTTCTTAGAATTTAATTGGAGTTTACACCTTAAGAATCTATTTTCATATAAGGTCCCCTGCATGGAAATTTTATGAGGAGTTAAATTAACACAAGTGTTAACTAAAAAGCGTTACATTATCTGTCTCTTTGACATTTGTGCGACAGCTGACGCATGTATTTATGTACCCTAATTCTTGTTGCATAGCCGCTATTATAGTGGCTTAAATACATGCAATCGGCATAGGAAAATTGAAGAAAAATAATAATAATATAATGATTAAAAATAAAATAACCTTAAGGAGTTAATAAAAAAGAAGTAATATATCTAATTTAAAACATTTATTACAATAAAATAATAAAAGAAATACCACTATGGTACATTCTACTCTGAGCTTATAAAAGTAACCGTCGAAATCTCGTATGAAAAAATGATAGCGCGTTTTACCATGTCAGCGCAGCGACATCTGTCGTCGAAAAACGAACAATTTGAACTTATAAAACGTAGTGACATCTGTGTATACCGAACCAAACGTAACTAACGTAACTTTTGTTGGAACACGTAACATCTGAGTATGCGTACGAGTAATGTAACTAAATAATATAAAGTATAATCCGCGCCAAACTTCTAGTCCGCTCTGAACACAGCGCGAACCGCGTCGCAGTAGCAAAAAATAGGTATCAGCGGGGAGCGGCAGGAGGCGGCGGCGGCAGGGCCCACTCCACTTCCCCGCCCCCACACCACTTCCCCGCCCCCACACCCATCTCACCTGTGCGTGCGTGTTTGTGTGCGTTCAGAATTCTTCCGAATAGCACACACGCTTGTTTTTCGTAGCAAAGTACAGTCACTCACAATTCTGCTTTGTTTTTGTTAAGTTTTCGTTGTCTATTGTTTTCGTTATTCCGTTATTTGTTTAGTTTTTTTATTGTTCTTTTAATAACATAACTTTAAACATGCCTAACCGGAATACAGTTTTACGTCGTCAAGCAAGAAAAGTTGTGTACAATGTTTTGAAATTTATGCAAAAAGAAGCCGACGAAGGCATAAAAATAAACATTAAGCACGTGCAGAAAAGAGTGTGTGTTTGTGTTTCGTGTTTCAAAGAGACACGAAGAGTTTTGTGTTTCAAAACAATATAATTTATTTGTGCGTGACTGTACCTCTGCGCGAAGCAACTTCAAAGGGGACTAGAAGTTTGGCGCGGATTATAATTAGGTATCCAGTTATCTATTGACAAGAGACAAAATTTTATACATCGTGCGTCGGAGTTGACACACACACTTGTTGTACTTTATGTTTGTTATTTGTATTTTGTTGTTTTGTGGTCTTTAATTATGGATTTGAAATGTCTGACATAAATAATAATTATAATTTGATTGCCATTATATGGCAAGCAAATTATTTTGAATTCAATTAATCGTTGGCTTCGATACTTTGATATTTCCATTTGTGTTTCCAAAGTATAAATGATTTAATTGTTGTTTTCAAAGCTCAAAGTATTAAATAAATATAAATAAATAAAATAAATCTTTATTTGCGCGAACACATGTTTACAAGATTTTAATTTGTATACAGCAGTTACAGTACAAAGTATGTTCTACCCGCCAAGGGCATGCAAATATTTGTGTTTAATTGTTTGTAAACTATATTAATAAATGAATTAATGTTTCTTATTATAACATAAGTTTTTATGTTATTTTTTCTAATTAAAAACAAAACTGCTTTTTGTAAAATGGTTTTTAAGTAGTATATAATGTGTGTGTGTAATTTTGTTTTTTTTTTCTATTGTAAACTAATATCTTTAATAATTATATAATGTTGTGCATACCTTTAAGTTAGATGGATATTTAGTAACAGAAAATATTTCTTCTATGTAAATGTATCAATATGTATTTAGTTGGTAAGCCTCTTTAATAAATAAATAAATAAATAATGTTTTATTATTAACATCATGTAAATGTAAATCTTGTAAATTTAGGATCCGGCAATTCCTTTATATTATTAAGTAGTTTATTATATTATTCGTTGAGTTATAATGTGATTCCGGACTATAACCTCCCCAATTCGCAATTGCATAGGAACCTTGTCACATTGACATCAACATGACGTCATCTACCACTAAAATATGCGGCTGACAAAACTGACGGTACTGAGTGTGTCACGAGATTACGTCACAAAAATGGCTGCCAGGCGTATTGGCAATTTGCGCGGCTTATAATAGAAGGTTTATGTCAAAATCTCAATCTTAATTAAATATATTTAATCTTTATTAGTCAGGTCTATGTTACAACGATAACCTGCGTGTTAAATTTTATTTGTAAGACAGCTGGTTCTTAGTTCAGTTGAAAAAGCTATAATTGTTATATTTATATGGAGATAATATTTTATACATATTAATTTGCTTAAAGCTCGTAGCATTTGAAAAGTATGTGCTACGCGCGTAGAGGGCCAAGTGCTACGGAGGAGCTACGAGCGTAGCGTTGGGCTTATTCTCTGGAGAAACCGTCAATTGCGATTTATTGAAAATTGGCAAAAGATGGTGCTTCAAAGTATATAACGTTACGTAAAAGATTAAAAAAGACTTTTATTCATCTCAACTGCAGGACGTCCACTGTTTGGATCTAGGCAGTGATCCAAACTCGTGTTACTTATGTGGGTGGCCGTTCATGACGTCCACTCGAGAACATACCGGCCTCAGGCGTCGGTGGCGCAGTGGCAAAGACGCGGCGTATCATGTCGAGAGGTCCGAGTTTGATCGCCGGTAATGCCATGTACCGATGGGTTTTTTCTAAAAACTTAACTTACTGACTGCTCTCAAACGGTGAAGGAAACCTGCATACGTCAAAGAAGAAATTCTTAAGGCGCATATGAAATCCACCAACCATACGTCTTTGTCGGGAGGGTAGGCTTGTGCCTCTCGGGTACGCCGAGGTTCCGACAGGGAGCGTAGTCCTCCTCGCGCTGAACAGCCGTGGCGGGTCGCCGTAGTTGTGCAACAACGTTCCTGCGACCCCGCCCATCTACGGCCGCGCTAGAAAGTCGTTGGGTTTTAGCCGGTAGGAGTCCGGCATAACCCACAGCGTCCCCTTTCGCTGCTGGGTATCCATGATGGATTTCCCAACGTAAAAAAAAAAAAAAAAAAAAGGCTTGTGCCTCTGCAATGGGGACATATAATAAGCTTTTGATAATATTGATGATCTGTAACAAATAAATTGTTTTAAAAAGAAAGAAAGAAAGACTTTTATTCACTACACGAAAGACACATTACTGCCCGAAGACAGAGTCAGACACAGTCACAGTCTGCACGAAGACAGAGGATGGTTACTGCCGCCAGAAGGGCTGCCCAAATGATTGCGAAACGCAATGTCAAATCCAGACCAGAGCCAAATTTGAAATGTTCATTTTTCAAAATTGACCCTGCCGGGAATCGAACTTGGGAGCCGTAAAACAAAGCGTTAAGGCAAGCACCGTAACCACTCATCCAACGAGCTCGTCAAATAGTCAAGCTTATAGGAAATTTGTTTTGTATGACACTTTATCCGTTTTCTAATAAAAGGTTTTCATTTTTCTTGTCTGTTTTTGAATTTTTATTTAAAACTAACAGAGCCCGCAGCTTCTAACGGGTTGTATTCGGTATAGCGTGTAACTTTTTTGTTTGTGAACCGATTGGAATGAAACAAACATTAAATGTTACGGGAAGCTTTCTACAATACATCAGTGAAAACTGCATACAAATCGGTTAAGCCGTTTCAGAGATTAGCGTGCAAAACGCACAGACCAACAGACAAACCAACAAACAGACAAAAATTCTAATAACGATTCTTTTGATCTCTGTAACATAAGTACAACGTGTACAAATTGTTTTTTGTACAGGCACGACTCGTTTGCGATTTTATTGTATGTATGTAGTTTAAATTCTAGGCATAACCATAACTAACGGGAAATTTTGAAGCATAGCCCATTTATATTTGATAAAATGAAACAAATTGAATATTAAAATTGAATATCAATTAAAATGGATTTAATTATAAATTTTTGGAACAGAAAAAAATTACATTAGCGTTTTCTAACAAAGGGCGAATATAATATATTAAAAATGACAGTTGTCTGTCATCAGTCTTCAATCACAGATTTAGTGTGGCCTGGTTACAGACATTTTGCGTCCTATATTTTAACAATATTGATCTAGTATTGAAAAATTCTTTAGGAAATTTTGAAGAATATCGTGCTCCTACTAAATTATCTTTCTGATAGGAGCACGAAGACATACATGTCCTGATGGAAGTGGATCAGGATATTACAAAAAATTAATTCCTCGTTATTTATTTATTTATTTATTATTACATGGCCTCCAACGAGGCAGGCACCGAAAAAAACACACAACAAGGAACAGGAAAAAAAACATGGGAGATGCCGCCGCAATTATAGGAGGCACAGCCTACGCCAATAAAAGTCGAAGTAGCATCCCGGCAATAAAGTTAGAAAAAAGAAAAAAAAATGATCAAAAAAATTATGAAAATTTATCAAAAAATTTATCAAAAATTATTGATATAGTTATATTGATATAGTATTGAAATTCTTTAGGAAATTTTGAATAACCGTCTATATTGATGAACGTAATGGTGCTGCTGTTATTAATTATTCTTGGTAATTGAATATATTCTGAAAGTGTTGTCATGGCGCCATCAGTGAAATGTTTTAAGAACAGACTGGACAAAATGGTTGAAAATATAATCTTCAAACTATTTGATGCACACGCATCAGCTCAATAGCTGCTAGTGTGGTTTATATATAAATAAATAAATAAATATAGTTTTACGAATCTGTAATTTCTTAAATCCTACCCTTATGTACTAATACGTTGTTAGATATACACTATAATATATATAGGTACATAAAACAGTTATCAAGGGGCTATTAGGTCAATTTTCATGTTTAAATTTGTAAAATATGGTACACATGCTTTTAATAGGTTTCGCCATTATTTTCTGTATACTTCGAAGAGATTATGGCGTAACAGCTGTTTTTAAGGTCGTATATTTTTCAGTATTCGTCCCCCGTGGTGTCAAGTAAAGCCTGCAGTCTGCGCGCGCATTGTAAAATCGACCGCCCGATACGTCTTATCGCCAGCCTTCAGTACACCGTCCGACACAGCCGGGTACGGACGTGTCGATGGGGGAGCTCCAATACCCCGGCGCTCCCAGCGTCGCTGATGATGAACGGCAGTTTAGGGCCCCGTTTCGTAGGCCTCCGCAGTTTCGTTGGCAAGCGCCTCAACCGTCGCAGCCGTCAGCTTTCACCCCATGGCGGCGGGCACCGGCTCCGCCACGTCCCCCTGACTATCGGAGGAGTGCTTCTTACCCCGGCAAACCTGATGAGCCATATCAGGTACCTACTCAACTATCAGTAACCAAGCTGACATAACATTTAAAATGTGACGTAATTCAATTGACTGGAATAATTATTTTTCTTTTCTTTTTCAATGTCGTTTAACGCCTGTTTCTTTTAATGTCGTTTAACGTCTGTTTTTTTTTAAATGCTAATTTTCTTTTACGAGCAGTCGGACTTGTGTTTTCAATGTGTCACGAAGTGTGAAAATTTCCAACGCATATTAAAATGAACGTTACGTACATAGCTTACATGGTACCATCGACATTCGCCTCTATACATTGTAATAGTATTTTATCGTATTATATTTATTACATTTTTAATATAATATCTGATTAAACGAAATCAATGAACAGAATTATCTGTTAAAAAATAAAATTTAAATAAGGTTTTTTGTACGCAGTCTGAAGCACACAAAAAATACGATACACTGTTTTAATGACATATCTGGCGTGAGCAGAAAATAAAAAAAAACATACCTACAAATTTGTTCAAAATTATTTAATAAATTTAATTAAAAAAGTGATTTTGAATAAATTAAGCGTCAACTTAGTGGCTACTTAAATGAAAAACTGATCGGATTACTATAAAATTATTTTTAATTAGAAAAATACATAAATGAGAAAATTATGAAAGCAAAAAAAAAAATACCATTAATAATAGAATAAACGAAATATTTTCAATCTCAAGATCAAAGATAAAAATTTTCAACTATATAGATCGGGCAAGACGAAAGAATCCGTAATGTGACATTTAGAACCATGTGGTACAAAATCGCTCAGTCCATCGCCAACTTTATAAGACTATTTATATTTAATCGTTTTGTTCAATCTCAATATCAAAGACAATTTTCCTATAAGTACCTAACTTTTTGTCCATTTTCAAAATCTTCCCTCTCTTTAATGGCATTTTTAGGTTTAATTTTAATCAAGAAGGGGTTTCTATTATTTCTATTTAACAACTAACTGTGCCCGCGATTTCGTACGCGTGGTATTCGGAACCAAGCGTAACTTTTTTTTGTTTGTAAACAGATCAATGAAATATACACTAAATATTACCGGAATCTTGTTACAATACATCAATCTTGTTACAGTACATTTTTTTAAGATTAATAACATCCAGGGTGAGCTGAACCCTATTTAATATGACAATGTAAACCTGAGATCAACTTACATTGGAAACAAACTTACATTGGAACACCTAAACTGTCCATTTTTAACTTTATATAAATCGTTTTACAAATGATCATATTACTATCATCTGTATTTAAGTTTCAGTAAATTCAACTGAAGATTTATTTTATTGCATTTTTATCGAAAAAATGTTGGACGTGATTCTTTAAATTTACATAACTTTTTATTTGTAAACCGATCGGAATAAAACAAACACTAAATGTTACGGGAAGCTTGCTGTAATACATCAGTGAAAACCGCATTCAAATCGGTTAAGCCGTTTCTGAGATTAGCGTGCACAAACGCACAGACAATTAGACAAACATTTTTAAAAACTTTTTTTTGACCTCGCTAACATTAAGTACAACGTGTATAAATTTTTTTTTTTTTGTTTGAAAAAATATTTAATATACAGATATTAAATATTTAATGTCCATTACGATTTTATTAAATTTATAAATTTAGAATAATTATATTACCTACTTTTATGTTTTGACGTTTTTAATATAATTGAAATAATTATATCAACCAAAGAATAACTAAAAATGCAGTCATAGTTTTTTCTTAATAATCTTAACCATAAATGCGTAAGTTTGTACGTATGTTTAGATGTTTGTTACTCAATCACGCAAAAATGGCTGAACGAATTTAGATGAAATTTGGCACACAGATAGTCTATTACATGGATTAATATATAGGATAGTTTTTATACTGGAAAAATGTTAGGTTTCTGTGGGATTTTCAAAAAAACGAGCTATAGCTAGTCTTATTCTTCGAGATAAATCGATCTTCTAAGTAGTACCTACAGTTTTAAAATAGGTACGTCATCAGCGACCAGTACCTACATAATGTTATTGTGAAAATTCATATGTTTGTCGTTTTGATGTCGTGTTATCGCGCACTATATCAACTACTTCTATACTAAAATTATAAAGAGAAAAGATTATAGTATGTATGTATGTTTGTAATGAATAAACTCAAAAACCACTGGACCGATTTTAAAAATTCTTTCACCTATACAAAGTTAAATTATTAGCGAGTAACATAGGCTACTCACCCTCCCCTCCATCTCCCCCCTCTAACTCCTCCATACAAATGTAAGTTTAAAAAGAATAAACTCAAAGACTTGATGTAATAACTTGATACTGATCGCCGTAATCAGGATGGCCATGGCGTAGCTAAATGGCCTTATAATGGTTGGCGATGGACTGAGCGCTTTTGTACCACGTGGTTCTAAATGTATGTTTACAAAATTACATCTTCGGCGTACATACATTTCGAAGATCCAGACGGGTAGACCGATTTAAATTCGGTTTTGACTAATGGAAAGAGGGATAAACGGGGAATGTCTATGTATATAAAATTGCACCACGGGCGAAGCCGGGGGCGGGCCGCTAGTCTATACATATAAAATATTTTTATAATATTTTTTCAAAAAAAAACAATTTGTACATTTTACTTATTTTACCGAAGTCAAAAAAATAGTTTTTAGAATTTTTCTCTGTTTGTCAGTGCGTTTGCGCACGCTAATCAGGTTTTCAGTGATGTATTGCAATAAGTTTTCCATAACATTTAGTGTTTGTTTCATTCCAATCGGTATAATACCGAATACCACGCGTACGAAGTTGCGGGCTCGGCTAGTAAAATTATAAACGTGAAAGTTTGTATATTTTGTTTGTTACTCAGTCACGCAAAAACGGCTGAACGGATTTAGATTAAATTTGGCACACAGATAGCTTATCACCTGGAATAACATATATGATTTTTATCCTATATGTTAACATAGGATAAAAATCATCCTTTAGTTTTTGTTAAGGGACTCATTTTTGAACGGCGCCCTTTGATGAGTTTTATGCGAAGTCAGCGGTCGCTCTATAGAGCTCAAAAAGCCAGCAGCGATGAATTGCAGTCGAGCCAAATCGCAATATGACTGACTCATTTAACAAACACACATTCCTAAGTAACTGGTGGTCTTTGTAAAAAGATCCCACAGTGTATTCGAGTCGGGTGTCGTATTTTTGAGAATTCCTTTCGATTTCCGGTTAAATTTATGTCATATGGCATGCGCATACTATCTTAAGCCCGTGGCAAATTCATCGGATGAGGCTCTTCCTTATTGTAAAAAAACTTGATTTTGTAGTTTATTTTTTTCAGGAATGTTGAATGATTTACTTAATGATTATATATCGTCTATTTAATATTATATACCACTAGCGACACGCCCCCGGCCTCGCCCGGGGTGCAATTTATATATATTTGAACATTCCCCGTTTATCCCTCTTTCATTAGTGAAAACCGAATTAAAATCGGTCTACCCGTTCACGCGTGATGCCGTGACAAAGGGAAATAGGGATTCATTTTTATATATAGAGATTTATGTATTTTAAATTGTGTCTGATTGCAGATTCCGTTGTCTGCTTTGAGTCTGTAACTATTTTAATTACTTCTTACGTGATTATTATTGTTTATGTGAACTTGTAGACCGATTGAAAATATATTTTAGTTTTAATTATAACTTTAGATAATAAAATATAAGTACTCTTATATTTTATTCTTAAGCCTTAAGGGTCGATAATAAATTTGTAAATGCTGTGTATACCAATAATTGGAACTCACATCAGACTATGACCGAATGTGAAGTTTATTATTATATGATTGTTGTTTTCTGTTGGTGTACCTAGTATAAATAAATAAATAAATATTTTTTTATAAATTACTGAGTGAAGTGTATAAAATGAAAACTACGTCTATAACGAAAGAAAACCAATGTCTAACTTAAAAAAAAAAACATAATTTGTCCTTCTCTATTCATGAGTTATCAAATAGGGGTCCATCGGTCCAGGGGCCCGCAGCATTTTGCTATTGTTACGCCACCCCGCATGAGGTAAAACTCAAAAGTTAAGATTAAAAATAAAACATAATTTACAGAAACAAAATGAAGTTTTAATATCGACTTGACGATATTACGTCTTGGCGAGCCCGTTGGGGTCACCTTTGAAAATGTTCTAGTCTGGATCTGGAAAGTAGTGGCAGGGTATACTGCATTTCAGAATCATTTGGGCAGCAGTAAACAGCCCCTTACAGAAGACCACCGTGAAATAACAGCACGTATGCTGTTGTATTTCGGTGAGTCAATGAGGAATGCCAGAGCCTGTCCCTTCCTAATCTGAAAGAATCCGTGATGTATGCCGAAATGTATGTTTCGAAGATCCATTATTATTTATATAAAATAAAAGATAAAAGATTAGGATAGAATAGGCTGCATGCCGTATGCATTTTCTTTGCCTTTCTAAAAGGAAAAAATCTACGAATTCTATATGCAAAACATGTGTGTCAGAATATGAATAAATATAAACAAATACCTGATGCCTAGTATTATTTGCATTGTGACGATTTGAAATGAGACATTTTTCGTGACAAGGAAAACTAGAAACAGGAAAGAATGGGGAGATTTGAGGAGGCCTTTGCCAAGGGCAAACAGATAAGGAGAAGAAAAATAAAAAATAAATGTTTTTAATATGCAATTGCTTAAAAAAAATGTATAAAACCTTGTAACAGTAAAAAGAAAATAAATCTAATGAAATCAATGTAATGTACTTACTCTTATCTGAAATAAAGGCTTAATTAATAATGCGTGCAGATAAATATAACCCGTTGGATGAGTGGTTAGGGTGTTTGCTTTAACGCTCTGTTCTAGGGTTCCCGGGTTCGATTCCCCGGAAGGGTCAACTTTGAAAGTGAACTTTCAAAGTTGGCTCTGGTCTGGATCTGGAAAGTAGTGGCGAGGCACACTGCGTTTCGCAGTTATTTGGGCAGCCCCTCTACAGGCAGTAACCACCCCCTTACAGAAGACCGCCGTGAAATAACAGTATGTGTGCTGTTGTGTTTCGTTGAGTGAATAAGGGATGCCAGAGCCCATTTTACTATCCATTCCCTTATCCTTAATTCTACTGTAGTCGGCAGCGCACTTGCAGCAACTTTGGCGTTGCTTGTGTTATAGGCGACGGTAGCCACCTAAGTTGAAGACCGTTAGCCTGTCTGTCAATCTTAACATTAAAAAAACTAAATTATCGTTCAAAATATATTAAACTTAATATGGTTTCCATATATTTTTTTTATTTTTTTTAAATTCTGCGATTTCCTTTGACTATCTCACATACGTTTGCTTATTTAATTAGCATTTATTTTGACGTGGCCTTCGTGAATTTCGAAATACTGTGTTATTTTTGTAATAAATATGTATTGTGATAGTAATAAATAATTTAAAAAAAAACTTTTGTCATCGATAAATACTCGAAAGATTTTTTTAAAAATAGTTTTCAATGTTCCACAAACGTAGTCTACTTTTCTTCTTCCCGTCCCGCAACCCTATCGGTTGCTAGTTACAAAATTATATTTAGACTGTTTCGATATTTAAATCTGACAGCTGTCAATGCACAAAGCTATCGTGGTCAAAGAGACTAATTCAAAATCTTTGATCGTGGTAGGTATCACGATAATTATCAAACAAAATGCTTTCTAGACTGCGAAATGTTGCCAGCGTTGAAATTTTATTATATAAAAAAAATTTAAGACTTTTAATTTAAAACTCCCACTATGTCATAATATGTAGATAGGATTTTCCCAAAAAAGTATAGAATATTCCATTTATTTGGAGTGATAAAAGAATTACGTATCGCACAAACTCGACTATAATATCGATTTTGTTCTGACAAGAAAAGTAGGTCAAGTCAAGACACACTTATTTGATTGTGAGTTTGTATGAGTAAGAGAAAACACACGCCGAGAGGGAGAGAGGAAGATGCTGAATTCATTTCGGAACGGCGAATATTGATAACATAGCTTTTGTACATAATATAACCTTTTATTAATTGACTAGCTGAGCCATTGAAAACACACATATGTATGAAGGGGGTAAAGGGGGGAATGGGGGGGAGGGTGAGTAGCCCATTTTACTCGCTGATAATCTAGCTTTCTTCAGGTGAAAGAATTTTTAAAATCGATCCAGTAGTTTTTGAGTTTATTCATTACAAACATACATACAAATATTTTCACTTTATAATATTATTACTGTGACTAATATTACTAATTACTAGTATTAGTTTAGACTAGTATAGACTAGCTGAATCGGCAACTTCGTACGCGTTGTATTAGGTTTAGCGCGTAACTTTTTTGTTTGTAATCTGTTTGGAATTAAATCAACATTTAATATTACGGCAAGCTTTCTACAATATACAGTGAAAATTGCATTCAAATCGAACAAGCCATTTCTGAGATTAGCGTCCACAAACGCACAAACAGACGGAGAGAAATTCTAAAAACTTTTTTTTTGCCTACAACGTGAACATTTTTTTAAAATCTTTAATACACGGATCGTTTAAGATTTTATTATGTATTGCAATAACTATTATTAACTAGCGGCCCGCTCCAGGCTTGGCCCGTGGTGCAATTTTTATATACATCAACATTCCCCGTTTATCCCTCTTTCCATTAGTCAAAACCGAATTAAAATCGGTCCACCCGTTCGAAAGTTATGGGCGTACATACATTTCGAAGATCCATTTTTATTTATGTAGATATATTTATAACAACATTTTTACTAGTTTGAATCTATCCTGAGTATGTTTTTCAACTGTCATGGAGAAAAAAACTGTACTAGTGAGGATGTAGATATTTAATGTATTTAAGGATATTTATTATATCCTATAACTATTAAACTATTAAACGCATTTTTTCAACATTATACAATAATACTTGTACATTAAACATATACTATGATTTACAAATATATGAGGGATGAAGTCGCGATTGTTATCCCTATCCCTTCTTAATCCTATCCTAATTCCTATTATATTTTATCCATTCGATATTACCATCGAATGAACTGTACGCACTAACGAAATTTACACGAGGAAAACCATAAAAGCGAAAAATTGAGATTTATATCTGTTACGCTAATAAGATCTTTATAATTATGTATGTATAGGCGACCATTTGAAGCCACATGCCATTTAAGGGATTCACTGAGGCAAATGACATTTACTATAGAACTCGCTGGTGGCGGAGACAATTCAACAGGCCTAGAAATTGTGTTTTTTTGTTTTTACCATTAGAACATTACACAAAAAAAAATTTTTATTAATACAATTTTTTAATCTGATATTAACTTATTAATAGGTACAGGATTCATATGCGCGCAATAAGCCGTTTTCGAGAGAATTTTCAATAAAGGTCAAATTCTTCTTGTGTTCTAACTTTTTTTGTGGAGTTTCTATTACTTTAACGAAAATTCTAATTAATACAATTGGTTCTTCACATGTTTAAGTATAATATATATATTTTTCAAAGCAATTGTCTTGTCTATTTCTTGTAACATCTTCATTAAACAATGGATATTTTTAGTATTTAGCGTTTGTCTCCCCCTTAATTGGTCCGCACCATGAGTCGTTATGTTTTCAGTTTATCAGTTACGGTGAAAAATTTTAAAAAATTAAAAAGAAAAACCGAACAGTGTCTGTTGATTTGAATTTAGACCCATTCTGTGTCCCTTTGAGTCTTAAGAAAACTGAATAGGTAACGTTTATTGAGTGAAATCGAAAAAAAATTAAAAAAAGTCACTCGGATTCACGTGACGTAGGTAAGTTAGCATTTGAAACATGGAATTCAATCAACAAAAGAACAATAGAATGTAATTTTATGCGCAAAACAACGTTTTTAAAGTATGTTTTCGTTCTCACCTCCGCCGCAACGAAACGAAACGAAACCTAGCGTCACCATAACAATTTGTATTTTGAAAACTTACTTTAGGCATTCCGATGCGAGTTTTAACGAGCCTGTTGGATGAGTGGTTAGGGTGCTTGCCTTAACGCTCGGTTCTAGGGTTCCCGGGTTCGATTCCCGGCAGGGTCAACTTTTCAAAGTTGGCTCTGGTCTGGATCTGGAAAGTAGAATAGAATAGAAATAAAAATAGAATATAATAATACATAAAAACACACATACCGATGTCCCTTGCCACAAACCGGCTCTAACTCAGCATAATGCAGGCTGTAAAACCTGCGCTGGTCTTCCCTTAGAGCCAATATATCAGGTCACACACTTGTCATTACAAAAAAAAGAATATAAAAACAAATTAATTACAATATAAAAATACAATATAAAGTAAAAATACAATACAAACCACAAGAAATAAAAACAAAAAATACAAACAATTATACAATAATTTCCACTACTTTCCAGACCAGAGCCAAATTTGAAAAGTTAATTTTTTCAAAGTTGACCCTGCCGGGAATCGAACCCGCTCATCCAACGGGGGGGGGGGGGATGATGTTATATTATATATAATAATAATAATAATATATATAATAATATATAAATTATAAAAAAAGATTTCTTTTTATTTTTTCTTCGTATTAATAAAAAAGCGAGTGTTTTTAAGTTTTCTTTGGAAAACTATATAATGTTTAACTTAGCACGGTTAGGTGTAGGTACCATTGTTTTTAAGTTTTCCAAAGAAAACTTAAAAACACTCGCTTTTTTATTAATACGAAGAAAAAATAAAAATAAATCTTTTTTTTATAATTTATATATTTAAAATCAATGATTAGCCATTGAGTTAAACACTTTCCAACATAGCAGATATCCTAATTAATAATATAAATCTGAAAATCTTACCCTTTCACCCCTAACTGTCAACAGATCGTCATGAAATTTTACACACCTATTGGTCAAGGGTATAGAAAAGGACGTAAAATATATTCATCGAGAAAAAGTAATGTTCCAGAGGAATGCCGAAAATGTCGCGGGCAAAAGTTAGTAGCGTAAAACTGTGGCTCGGCCATATTTTACCCTGAGTATTTACAATTTTATGTGTACAATAGTAATTATAATTTAAGTAAATAATCATATGTGTGTGTGAGTGAGTTTTTTTTTTAAATCTGTGTGTACGTATATAATCTTCGAAGTCATGTGAATTCCAGCTAAAACTCAAAATTTATGTGAAAATAGCAATATAAAAAAAAACTCAAAATTAAAATTAAAATCAAAAGTAGCAGATCCCGAAACTAGTCAGTTAAGTCAAGTACAATTTTTTTCTTTAAATTTTCCAAAACAGGTCCGTCAAGTCCAAAGCAGTCCTATAGAGTCCCTATAGCTGTCACCCGAAATGTCAGCGATCGATTTTTATAAATTGACAAAGAACATAAAATATCAAACTCGGCCACGCTTCGCTGCGGCCCATACGGCGGCGGCGGCGGCGTGAGCATGGGGCGCGCGGTACTGGACACTGCATATATATGTATAATGCTATTTATCGTAGCGTGATGTTATATAGCCTATAGCCTTCCTCGATAAATGGACTATTCAAAACAAAAAGAATTTTTCAATTCGAACTAGTAGTTCCTGAGATTTGCGCGTTCAAACAAACAAACAAACTCTTCAACTTTATAATATTAGTATAGGATAAGGTATAAAGGTAAACAAAATACAATATACAGTATGTCCATAGGGAATACAGTTAAATATATATTTTATCACTAAAACAAACTTCTTGTGTGTGTGTGTGTTAAAAAAAGGAATCGCAGGTATTATAAAAATACTTATTGATTTTTAAACAAAATATTTGACGAAATATCACCAAAGCAATGACAATACAGTTATTAACATGTCTTAAAATAATTGAACAAAGTAATGAATAATTAATTAAGTTTTTTCTACAATTCGTGCAGACATATTGCACTTTTTTAATGTAAATAAATCTTTATTTACAATAAATTAAATTAAATTACAAATTAAGTTGAAAAAATTATTAATGCTTATAATAAACAGTCTAATATCCTATGAGTTAGAAAATTATATATATTAAATGATTAACCAATATCTAACATATAAACTAAAATTATCTAATCTAAAAATAAATTAATATTAAATTGATTAAAAACTAATAATATAAAAATGTAAAAATAATATAAAATGAATTAGATATTATATGTAGTTATCTGCGGTTATTCTAATGTTCTAATAAAATTTTTATTAAAAAAACTATATCTAGGCAAGGATTGCAGGCTCTATGCAGCCTACAAAAGAATAGAGCGCAAGGCGTAGGATTTTTTTTTTTTTTTTTGAAGACAACACCCCACATTTAGTGGTAGTAGGTCCGCATACACGTGACCTAGTTTCGTGAGGCCGCACTGCGTCGCCGTCGATTGGCGCGCTCTCCAGTGTTACCAACATAAACGATATTCAACCTCTTTAGTAGATTTTTTAAATTAGTTTATATATAATTACTTTAGTTTTCATTAAAAATTTGAATGGGATTCCATTTTAAAATTTTCCTTTAGTTTTGTTTTTAACATAATTAAAAACTAATGTAAGTTAGGTAATCAAAAAGTTTTTAAGGGAAGATTCATTAGATGGAGTTAAAACCTTTCTATTCCATATATTGACCCTGATATATTAAAGGGTGAGAGATGGACGACTTATATTTGACATTCACTCGTGCTGTTGTAAGTGCTTTTGACGGTAACCTTCATTTAATAGAGCGATAGTTAGTTTTACGATATTCGGCTTTCAACGCCATTCTATCATAAATACGCATGTTTTTAGGTACATCCTAAAAACAGCTAAGTGCTTACTAAAATTATAAAAATATACTATAATTTATAATTTATTAAATTTATTACTTTCATTTCCTCAAAACAGGTTTAAAATAAAATTGTTTATTCTTTGAAGATATTTTAAAAAAAATTCCACGTGGCAACGGAGCATTATTTTTTTATGTTAAGATTGGCAGACAGGCTGAGGGTCCACTTGATGGTAGGTGGCTACCGTCGCCTATAACACAAGCAACGCCAAGCTGTAAACTCTCTGTTGTAAACATAAGGACCAATTTCCTTTGACACTAATCGGAATGGGGCGTGGATACCATCGATAGGGTGGGACGTTTGAGACTTTTAGCCAGCGCAAACGCTTTTTCCAGAACGTTCCATAGTTAGTCATAACAATAAATTTAAGTTGTTACTAACGTAATGTGATCCTTGTTGGTCCAAATAAATAAATTATTATTATTATTTTTATTAAATTATTAAACACTGAAATTGTTTTACTACTTAATTATTGATTTATAACTAACACTGGCATAAAAGAAAATATCAATAAATTTCCAAATATAAGTAATCGTTTGACGCACACTTATTTATTTCAATTTTATCAACAGTTACATCAATATGTCAAAAATGTTTAAGTTGTTACTAACGTAATGTGATCCTTATTGGTCCAAATAAATAAATTATTATTATTATTTTTATTAAATTATTAAACACTGAAATTGTTTTACTACTTAATTATTGATTTATAACTAACACTGGCATAAAAGAAAATATCAATAAATTTCCAAATATAAGTAATCGTTTGACGCACACTTATTTATTTCAATTTTATCAACAGTTACATCAATATGTCAAAAATGTTTACAAAATAAAAATAGTAGATTTTACAACAAGTGCACAGGATAAAAATGGTTTTGTGGACGAGTTATAAACTCTGCTTTTCTTTAACATTGACATTGACATCTTATGACATTGGCTTGGGCTGCAGACCTATACAGCCCACTATTAAATTAATTTTGCAATAATAATTTTCTTAAATTAATTAAATAACCTACCGTATTTGAATTTAAATTTTAATATATTTTATGTCTTAAAAAACACATAAGGCAAATAAATTTAAGTAAATATTATAAAATAACAAATTCTATCTATGAACTTCTTATTGTGTTTGGCTGTATGGCTCATTTTCTTTGCCTTAATATAGATACATTTATGAGTAGATACGTTAATGCACTTGTGCACAATATTCGATTTTGTGCAGCCTATATCCTGCACAAATAAGCACTTTCAGAGCATGCCATGAGAAGTGAAAAAAATATATTAATAAGGTATAATACACACGCACACGTGATTTATATACGTATTATTATGTCAGTAAATTAATATGTCCGATATTGCATATAGATAGGCTTATAGGGACTATTAGATTGTCTGATAACGCCGACAATCATTTGGTTATCAAAATCAACCTATCTTGTCACGTTCTATAACCGATAAATATATATGTATATAGCTCAGTCCATGAAGTCTTTGGTTTATAAATGCTACATATTATATACTAGCTGAGCCTGCGACTTCGTACGCGTGGTATTCGGAATAACGCGTATTTTTGTTTGTAAACAGATTGGAATGAAATATATCTACACTAAATGTTACGGGAAGCTTGTTACAATACATCAGTGGAAACCACATGAAAATCGGTTAATCCCCCAAGCAACAAAATTATCCTATAGTGCACGCTTTATAGTCCTGCAGCACTAATAATGGTCTCTTAGTGGTTCTAGAATTTGCTACCACGCTTACAGTAGCATGCACGGAGACTGATTGGCCTTGTAGTATATCTGTTCTTATATGTTAACTTATTATCGTCTATAGAATTAAATTAATAGCTCTCTATAAGCTGAGATGTCCTATAAAAGTATTGCACAGGTGTAAACACGCTTGGGAATACGTGCTCTGGTAAGCTATACTTAAAATTGCCTACAAGAATCACTATAAATCCATTATAAGTAAAGTATGCTTATAAGAGTATCAAATAAAACCAAACGAACTAGAAACCATTTGCACTTGTTACTTGAATTTATAAGGTTTTATAAGTTCACAATGTGGATCACTAATAAGTCAATTAGTTCTATAACGGCTTATTCCAAGAGTAAGTGTACTTGGTTTTATTGTGGATTTGTCGAACGCTGTTATAATCTTTACACAAAATGTTAATATTGATGTTTCTCGCTTTTCACTTATACCTAAATAGTATGTAAGACACTGTTAATTGGTATCTACTTCCTTAAAAATTCGACAGCGTGAATGGTAGTCAAGTTATTAGAATAATTGTGGAACCCTAATTCCTAACAATATGGCGATGCTGTGGTTCCGATGCAAACCATTTTGGAACCAAGTACTTCCGTAACGGTTCTGTAATGAACTTGGGAAAGCTAGCTATAAAAAATGGCGACTTGTCATTGTATGCCTTATTAATACCAATATTATTTTCAAATGCAACTTATTAAATACGCTAATTTCAAGAGGCGAGTAAAAATTTTGTTTTAAAACATAATATACTTCACCAAAAATATACGTTTGCCATGCGAACGCATCTTATTATTATACCTATGTAACACTGTAGATAATACATTTTTAAAGAAAATTAATTAAGATGACTTAAGTTTTTATCAAATATTTTATATTTTTTATAAATATCAGCAGCAACGCCATTAACAAATTCACAGCTGTTTTTGAAAAAGCTTGTAACAGAAACACGGAGTACGTTAGAGTCGTGTATGGTTCTGTTAGGCGATTATAGTTGGCTTCGCGGGGAGCAGTTAATTCTTTGTAGTCCAACTATAAGGATACTATTGGTACAAGTGGTAGTCACCGAGTCTACTATGGGTGTCTTAGAAGAAACAGTATGCCTATAAATTGGGCCCTTTTCCGTTGTTATAAGAGCTTACTATCCCGTTATAGTCCTGATAAAATGGTGGTTCCAGGATAATTATAAAACCACTTTTTGCGCCGTTTCTGAGATTATGCGCGCACAAAGTCATAGTAGGCAAACAACGATTTTATTATTTATTATTTTATTATATGTAGGTACAGACTAGCTGAGCCCGCAACTTCGTACGCGTGGTATTCGGTATAGTGCGTAACTTTTTGTAAACCGATTGAATTGAAACAAACACTTAAATGTTACGGGAAGCTTGCTAAAACCGCATTCAAATCGGTCGAACAGTTTCTGAGATTAGCGTGTACAAACGCACAGACACACAGACAGAGAAACAGACAAAAATTTTAAAACCTGTTTTTTTGACCTCGTTAACATAACAACGTATACAACATGTTTTTATTTTATTTTTTGAAAAAATATTTAATGTACCTACAGACACGGCTCGTTTACGATTTTATTATATCTATATTTTATTAAAGACTAGCGGCCCGCCCCCGGCTTCGCCCGTGGTACAATTTTTATATATATGAACATTGCCCGTTTATCCCTCTTTCCAGTAGTGAAAACCGAATTAAAATCGGTCTACCCGTTCACGCGTGATGCCGTGACCAAGGGAAATAGGGATTCATTTTTATATATTAAAAGATAGAGATAAGAAGAAGAAGAAAAAAATAAGATTATAGATAACAACTAGCTCTTGGTTAAAACATTTTATTGAATCGTTATTGTTCATAAATATTATATTTTTGTCGAACGTTGAACTGGGAATTCAATTCTCATTTGTTCTGTGAACAGAACTAATGGTAAAAAAATCCCATTAGTTCTGCCGACAGAACTACTCAACAGAACAGGTGGGAATAGAGGTATATTTTTAGGTAAATGCTCCGGGATAGTAAATACTTTTTCTGGATGAAAGGTACCCTATGTCCTTTTCTGTATCTATGAAAATTGTGATAAAAATATTGAAGTCACATTTAGCCTTAAATGTGACGTCACACTCCCTTGTGTCGCCGCAGTGGGCGTGGCTAAATATTCATGGTGTTTCTATTTATAATAAACCACCCGTAAACCTATATAGTACTGCATAAGACTCCATCATAATATAGTTTTATGTATTTGATAGTGGCGATCCATTCCATGTATAGTAAAAGTACTCACAGTACTTGTCAAGTATTGGTTCTTATTGCTTGTCGATAAGTTCAAATACCGTTTTACCAATGCACATGTAAAAATGACATTATTGTCCCGTCCTTACAGCACCAAGGGCTGTTCCATCCCCCTAGGATGCACCAGAATCTTTTTTCAATAAAATTAAAGGAATCCTCTTTTTTAATTGGAGCGTCGGTGGCGCAGAGGGAAAGACGCGGCCGATCATGTCGAAAGGTCCGAGTTCGATCGCCAGTAATGCCATGTACCAATGATTTTTTTCTAAAAATTTAAGCACATTTGCTGATTGCTCTCAAACGATGAAGGAAAACATCGCGAGGAAACCTGCATACGCCAAAGAAGAAGTTCTAAGGCGCATTGTACCAGCGTGGTGGACCCTATAGCCCATACGCCCTCGTTCAGAAGGCAGGTCTTTTCAACTGCAGTGGGCACATGTTGATTTAAGGCTGTTGATTTAAGGCATCCAGGGATTTAAGGCACTTAAACACAATCAAAAATCATCAAAATCGGTCCAGTGGCTTAGGACTTCAGTGACGTACACACGTACGGAAGAATTATATCAACTACTAGCTGAGGCCGAAACTTCGTACGCGTGTATCCGGTATAACGCGTAACTTTCTTGTTTGTAAACCAATTGAAACGAAACTAACACTAAATGTTACTGGAAACTTGCTAAAATGCATCAGTGGAAACCACATGAAAATCGATTAAGTAGTTTCTGAGATTAGCGTGCACAAACAGACATATATAAATTATAAAAACTATTATTTTGATCTCGGTAAATATTATAAAGTACAATGTGTACAAATTGTTTTATTTTTCTTTTTTTTTTTGAAAAAATCTTTAATGTTAGTTATACGGTTAGTTTACGATTTTATTATTATATGTATAGAATAATGATTGCTTTATAAATTTTTACATTTTTTATGTTTTTTATACCTTGCCTAAAGGGACTCCTTTTAATAATATATTTTAGTTTTTATATTAAAAAGGACTTTCGATTATAGTTATATTAGTTTATTATAATTATAGTTTTATTTAGTTATAAATACCTACCGTATTTACTTCCATAATAATTAGTGTTATATGTTATATAAATAAATAAAAATAAAAAAATTTTATATTAAAAAAAATATATTTCATTTTCACTTCTTTGTGACATGCGTGCTGTTTTTAAATGTCATTTTAAGAACCTGCTTTCTATTTCAAATAGGTTCGGAGTCTATTTTAAAAATTTATTATTATTATGCGATATTTAAGACAGAATTCCGATATCCTTAAATTAGTAATGACGGGAATATCGTGAAAGTTGTAAAAGACAAGATAAGCAATAGGGGATCGGACAGTAATCAGATTAAAATATAAAATGTACTTAGAAATCTAAAATGTACTAAAGAAAATATATATTTTTTTAGGATTATTTATCGAATAATAATTTAATAAAATTCATTTAAATATTTTTAAATGAAGAAATAAAATTTTATTATTTACAATATTTTTAATCTATACTGAAACACCAATCACAGTGCGTGACGTCATTTGTGGGCGATCATTGTCTTATGCCAATGCGGCTGTTTTGTTATGATATGACCACAAATGACTTTACGCGCTCTCAGATGTACTATCGTGGCGTTTTGGCGGCATTTTCAAACAAACAATATTAAAACATGATTTTGTGTACCTAAAAGGCTATAAATAAATAAAATAGTATTTTTTATGGGAATAAATATCCATGAAGATTAATTTAAAACACTTTCTGAAAATTTGTCCGATCCCCTATTATTTAGACAAGCCTCTTGAGGTCCCCGATGGTCGATTTAAAAAAAAAAAAAACAATTTTAGTCCTTTAACTTTCACCTGCAGTAATACAAGCTAAAGCAAAAACAATACAAGTAGTTAGCACGATACGCGCTATGAAATTGGAAATTATTCCCTTATCAGTGTTGTTAGTTTCAAGGTTGCAGCCGCCATCTTGTTTTTACGCGCGTTGCCAGTTAATTTTTATGTACCTACTCACTATACGAGTTGCGGTACACATGATAGCGTAAAGTCATTTTGTTTTCGGAATATATTGAAATAACTGCATATCTTATTTTTCACAGAGTATATAATATGTCACAGACTTTAAAGTTGTTTTTTTAATTCACATTACCTACATCTATTTATTTTACATATCTTTTATCTTTTTACATATCTTTTATCATTTTACATAGAAAAAAAAAACGGGACAAGTGCGAGTTGAACTCGCGTGAAGAGGGTTCCGTACGATGTTACCTATCCGCACAATATTGAGGTGATTTACCATGTTATTTTAATATCATGGACTTCTTATAGGTTTTCCTATAATCTATAAGTAGAATTTTAGGTTCAATAGTTTCGTCTATTTTCTTGTGTAACTTGGAAAATATTTATTTTAAAATTACAAAAAAATACATTTAAGATCTTCACAACAAGACTTTCAATTTGATATGTCACGCGATGCAGTTTTCAAAATTTTTTTTTTTAATTTTCCACCTTCCCCCCAAAAATGACCTCCCATATGCAGATTTCATCTATTCACGTCATACCTCTGCGTTTCGGTCGCAGAAATTGATATGTGTACCAAATTTCAACTTAATCGGTCTAGTGGATTCCGAGATAATTGACTGTGATGGACGGACAGACGGACACACGAATGATCCTATAAGGGTTCCGTTTTTTTATTCGGACGTACGGAACCCTAAAAAAGCCAAAATAAACGCGATATTTTCATAGTAACGGCCTTTTAAATGTAGGTAAGTAATTTAAATTTTACATGCATTCTCTTTCTTGGGATCAGATAACAAGCGTTACACTGTATGTTGTAACAGGTGCAATGTAAAGCTTGATAACCCAATTGCGTAGATGTTTTTATTATTATCTCTACATATCTCATACATATAATAAAATCGTAAACGAGCCGTGTCTGCACATTGAATATTTTTTCAAAAAAAACAATTTGTACACGTTGTACTTATGTTACCGAAGTCAAAAAAGTAGTTTTTTTAGAATTTTTTTCTGTTTGCTGTGCGTTTGTTCGCGCTAATCTCTGAAACGGTTTAACCGATTTTAATGCCGTTTTCACTGATGTATTACAGCAAGTTTCCCATAACATTAAGTGTTTGTTTTATTCAAATCGGTTTACAAACAAAAAAGTTACGCGTTATTCCGAATACCACGCGTACGAAGTCGCGGGCACAGCTAGTCATAAAATAAATTCACTGTCCTACTCCGCTAATTTCTTCTAAACCACTCGCCGGATTTTAATACGGTTTTTACTAATAAATAGACCGATAATCGAGAAAAGTGTGTGTATATGATTTGCAGAAACCACCCAACAGATTTTGATACGATTTTAACTAATAAATAGAGCGATAATCGAGGAAGTAGGTTTGTGCATAATAATTTGCAGAACATTTTTGCATCCGAGCGAAGCCAGGGGCGGATCGCTAGTGACTAATAATATTTAAAAAATATACCAAACCGTATTATAGTAAAATTTCTTGAAAAATTAACTTGGCCTCTTTTTATAAACCCCAATGAACCACGAGTAAGTTATCGTTATGAAACTCTTTAAGTTGAAATTAAACTAATAGTTTTAACTAATTACTTATACAAGTACAATGAGCGAGTAACGGTTACTTGCGCATTTACTTTTATACATTACATTTGATATATATTACTAGCTGAGCCCGCAACTTCGTACACGTGGTATTCGGTATAGCTCGTAACTTTTTTTTGTAAACCAATTGGAATGAAACAAACACTAAATGTTATTGTAAGCTCGCTACAATACATCACTGAAAACCGCATACAAATCGGTTTAGTCGTTTCTAAGATTAGCGTGCATAAACGCACAGACAAACAGACAAAAATCCTAAAACCAGCATTTTTGACGTTGTTACAACGTCTACATTTTTTTTTTAAATCCTTAATGTACACCCACCATCGTTTACGATTTTATTATATACTAGCTGACCCAGCAGACGTTGTCTTGCTCGAACCCGAAAATAATTATGTAACCCGATTGTGGCGCCACCTATCGGGTCCAATTTTATTTTCAAAGCATATGTCAAAGTGACGCGACACTTCACGTCAATCAACGACGGTTAAATTATTTGAATATTGTTCATACAAAAACACTAAAATTACGATTAAAAAATGGGGGCTGGGTGAAAAATGCTTTACGACCTATTCTCATACCTACCAAATATACAAAAAAAAAAAAAATCGATTTTTATGATTTTTCTCGGTCCAGCCGTTTCGGAGGAGTTTTGTTACAAACATTGTGACACGAGAATTTTACATATTAGAATTTTATATAAATATAGATAATATTTATTTATTCTTCATCTATAGCATTAAAAATAGTCTCAATGATTCGGGTTTTTATAAGAGAATGTGTTTTTTTTTTTGAGGTTAAAAAAAGATTTCTCTTATCTTATCGGCGGTGTGTGGAAATTTCTGACAGGTCCGTGACAGATTAGTCAAACCACTATCGCTCGTACGAAATGATAACCTGGGAAGTTATATACGTGAATGTTCTGGGTCAAAGACTAACTTGGCACTATTTAAATACTAACATCTGAATCTTGAAATCAAGCACTTGATGGCTCCGTCGTCTATAAACAGTGGCTCTAGCATGAGTTTACGATACTACACTCGCTAGCGAGAGCGTAAAACATTTATATGGAAAATTGATAATTTGACATTGACAGTTCACGATTTCCCATACAAAAGTTTTACGTTCTCGCTAGCGAGTGTAGTATTGGTGTAGTATCGTAAACTCATACTAGAGCCTCTGGAAGCATCAGTAGTGGGCCAAGCTACAGAGATTTTTTCCATGTTAGAAGTAAACCAGCCGCGCCATTGTTTGGAGAATAGTTTCATAGTTCGTCCGCGTATCTTTAGAAATTATTACTGGCTGATAATGTAGCTTTGTATAGGTGAAAGAATTTAAAAAAAAAAAAAAAAAACCAAAATCGAAATATTTATTTATCAATTAGGTTTCTCCAAGAAACTCTTATGATCGTCATTTAAATCTACCAGTTAAATTTAAACTTACTAGGGTTTCGAAAAAAAGCCAAGATGACGATCCTGAGAAGAAACCCCGAAAGGAACTCAGGATACTATTCTTTTTGTCATCTTTTTAAAATATAAAATTACAACAATTATATACACTTAAGTAATACTCAAATCAAAGTACATATAAATTACACAGATACATTTGTATGGAGGGGGATAAAGAGAGAGATGGGGGGAGGGTGAGTAGCCTATGTTACTCGCTGATAATGTAGCTTTATATAGGTGAAGGAATTTTTAAAATCGGTCCAGTAGTCTTTGAGTTTATTCATTACAAACATACAAAAATACATACGTACAAACAAATCTTTTTTTTCTCTTGATAACCACCACCTTACAGAAGACCACCGTGAAATAACAGCACGTGTGCTGTTGTGTTTCGGTGAGTGAGTAAGGGATGCCAGAGCCGCATTTCCCTATCTACTCCTAATTCCTTATCCTTAATCCGACTGTAGCCGGCAACGCACTTGCAGCAGCTTTTTCGTTGCTTGTGTTATAGGCGACGGTAGCCACCTACCATCAAGTGGACCGTCAGCCTGTCTGCCGATCTTAACATAAAAAAATCTAAAAAAACAGCGATTTTTTTTGCATAAAATTGTTAATAAAAAAATTATAAATAATAAAGTCCAGTGAAAAACGAGTGAAAAACATCTCACTATATCATATGAATTTATTCTCCAAACAATGGCGTAGCTGGTTTTCTTCAAACACTTTTTACATGGAAAAAATCTCTGTAGCTTGGCCTGTAACCGGATTCCAAGTCTGCTGACGATCCCAAAAGGGTATAGAAAGGTGAGAGTTGAAGAGTTAGATACATATGTATGTATTAAAACCTCAAGTGGCGGTTATTGTCCAATAGTTAACACTAACCTATAATGATTCAAACACTATACATTCAGAGGCACAATTAACCGCCCACTTAAATTTTCCACCCCCTTACAGAAGACCACCCCTTAAATTACTGCCCAAAGAAGCTTTCTCGTCACAGTAATAAAAATTTCAGCGACAACTACATTTTTGTTTTTAAGTTTATTAGTTAACTTAAGTTCTCACTAGTAACTAGTTTTAACTAGTATTTATTACAACTCTTTTTGTAAAAACTAGAAAATGGTGGAAGAGGAAAAAAGACTATTTTAGCAATATTTAAAAACACTTTTTTACGATTTTCTATCGTCTACACTATGGAGAGTGTGCATCTATACTGTACGATTTAATCCAACCGGAACCGTTCCACTTGCGGACCACTAGACGTGGGCAGGGGTTTCATCCCTTCGTGGTCGATGTACCTCGATCACGAACAAAGCGTTTCAGTTCCACCTTCCTTGTTCGAACTGCTAAGGAGTGGAACTCATTGCCTCCATCTGTGTTCCCACAGAACTACAACCTCGGGGTCTTCAAAACTAGGGTAAATGGGCATTTACTAGGTAAGCGTGGTCCACCTTCGGCCACATCTGCACCTCACGTCAGGTGAGATAGTGGTCAAGCGCTACCTCGATTTCATAAAAAAAAAACAACAAACAGAACCGAACCATGATTGCAAATTGACAAGGATATATTTTACATAAAAAAGACAAATAATTTTAAATATAAAAACAAACAGCAAAAAGGTTTAATATGCGAAAAACTATACTACATGTAAAATGTAGGTGAATCCTTAACACTTTTTTTTTTATTAAATTAGCAAACCGTGTCATTCCTATCACGAGATAAAAATCTAGAACAAAAAGAATCGCCGTACAAGCTCCCTTATAATGCTACTAGCTTTTGGTTCATTATTAACTCTTCATTCATTATTGTACCTACATATTATTGTGTGAGATGCGACCCAGAACTGTAAGTAGGTCGGTGTCACAATGTATCCGCCCACTTTTCGATTCGTTGGCAAAGATAAACATCGCAGACGCGACATTCCATATCTGGTTGCATAGCTTAATTATGAGGTTAGATTTCTTTTTCATTTAAAGGTGGACAGACAACGCAAGGTCCTATGCTGCAAGTGCGACCTTGCTAAGGGTCGCACTTGCAGCAAATACAATAGCATATACTCGTAAACTGTTGTTTCATGGTTGTCTTCTGCACTGGTGTGGTTGATGATTCAATTCAATTTTTTGTTGTTTACTAATAAGTCAAATACGTGTCAATCTGTGAACCAGTCCAAGTCCTGGATTAAGCAATTTTTAAGAAGTAATTCGCATAACTAAATGGTGCTTTGAATATAATTTAACGATTAGTTTTTCATTACTGTACTGAATGATATTATTTCTTTAAGGGCTTCACTTGGGCAAATGACATTTACATTAGAACTCGCTGGCGGCGGAGACAGGCCTAGAAATTGTGTTTTTTTGCCATTAGAACAGAACACAAAAAAATATTTATGCAATTTTTTAAACTGACATCAACTTATTAATAGGTACAGGATTCATATGCGTGCAATAAGCCGTTTTCGAGAGAATTTTCAATAAAAGTCAAATTCTTCTTGTGTTCTAACTTTTTTGTGGAGTTTCTATTACTTTAACGAAAATTCAAATTAATACCATTGGTTCTTCACATGTTTAAGTATAATATATATATTTTTCAAAGCAATTGTGTTGCCTATTTCTTGTAACATCTTCATTAAACAATGGATATTTTTAGTATTTAGCGTTAGTCTCCGCCTTAATGTCTTATTAAGTTTGTTCCGGTGATTTAGTCATAACTTTGTAATAACAGTTTTGACACTTCAAAGCTATTATTTTTCATAAGCAGATATCCACGCTGACATAGCCATGGGTACTATTACTAATATTATCTATAATAATATACGGTATATATTAATATTATATAATAACTAAGCTGCAGGGCCTTGTGTATTCTATAAGATGTAGCATTTTTTTATGTTAAGGTCGGCAGACAGGCAGACGGTCCACTTGATGGTAGGTGGCTACCGTCGCCTATAACACAAGCAACGCCAAAGCTGCTGCAAGTGCGCTGCCGATTGCAGTAGGATTAAGGATAAGGGATTAGGAGTGGATAGGGAAATGGGCTCTGCAATCCCTTACTCACTCACCGAAACACAACAGCACACGTGCTGTTATTTCACGGTGGTCTTCTGTAAGGGGATGGTTACAGCCAAATCTTGCCAGAATTTGCTTTCTTACACTTATTCTATTAAAAACCTATTAAATCAATGGCCCATTAAATAGATAATACTTAACATGATTGATTGTGATTTTAAAATAATACCTACTAACGCTTCTTTTTATTTACTTAATCTTTGAGCGTGATTTTGATGACGTTCAAAAGGGAAGTGTTTGGTTATCGTCCCCTTATCATTGTCGGCGACAATTGAATGACAGCTATATATGAATGAAAATCTAATAAGAAAATTGTAATTAAAATATTTTATTACTCGCCGTTTCGTTCGCGTATCCTTATAAATTACTAGCTGTTGCAAGCGATTTCGTCCGCGTCTCTTTATAAAATACTAGCTGAACTCGGCCACGCTTCGCTGCAGCCCATACGGCTGCGGCTTGCGCATGGTGCGCGCGGTACTGGATACTGTTTATATATGCTACTAGCGACCCGCCCCCGGCTTCGCTCGTGGTGCAATTTTTATATATAAGAACATTCCCCGTTTATCCCTCTTTCCATTAGTGAAAACCGAATTAAAATCGGTCTATCCGTTCACGCGTGATGCTGTGACCAAGGGAAATGGGGATTCATTTTTATATATAGAGATTTGTCGTGGCATGATATTATATAGCCTATAGCCTTCCTCGATAAATGGACTATTCAAAATAAAAAAAAATTCAATTCGAGCCAGTAGTTCCTGAGATTAGCGCGTTCAAACAAACTCTACAGCCTTATAATATTAAGTATAGATTATTCGGCTTACTGTAGGTGAAAGAATTTTTAAAATCGGTCCAGTAGTCTTTGAGTTTATTCATTACAAACATACATTTGTATGGAAGGGGGGTGTAAAGGGGGGCGATGGGGTCGGGTGAGAGCCTATGTTATTCGCTGATAATTTAGCTTTCTATAGGTGAAAGAATTTTTAAAATCGGTCCAGTAATTTTTTGAGTTTATTCATTACAAACATACAAAAGTACATACATACATACATACAAACAAATTACATTTAAGTAGTGGTAGGGCACACTGCGTTTCGCAGTCATTTGGGCAGCCCGCCTGGCGGCAGTGACCACCCCCTTACAGAAGACCACCGTGAAATAACAGCATATACGTGCTGTTGTGTTTCGGTGAGTGAGTAAGGGATGCCAGAGCCCATTTCCTTATCCCCTCCTAATCCCTCATCCTTAATCCTACTGTAGTCGGCAGCTCACTTGCAGCACCTGTAGCGTTGCTTGTGTTATAGGCGACGGTAGCCACCTACCATCAAGTGGACTGTCAGCCTGTCTGTCGGCATAAGATAAAAAAATAAAAAAAATAAAAAATAATTATAATATTAAATTGTATATAGTTTAGAAGTACAGCCTAGCGGACCCAGCAGACATTGTCCGAACCAAAATGTAGACTATACATAGTCCGATTGCAATGTTTATTATCGGGTCGAATTGTAAATCTGATAACGGGACGTATGCATATATGTATGGTCGAATAGCTATTTTAGTCTTGAAGCGATCTAGTCATACCGAGATTTACTCTTAAGCTTCTAACCCAAACCATAAGAATAAATAAGAACACGTAGAATAGAAACTCCCGCTCCGGACGCGCTCAAAGTCACGATATTAGCCTACACCTTAAACGGGGTACTCAGTCGGGCTGTCACGGCCGCCATCTCCGCACGAATAAACTTACTTAATAGTTTTATGCGAGCCTATGTGTTTTTATTTTATATTTGTAGTTAAGTAATACTTACTTAAATGGTTTCATTCATTTCATTCATTCACTGTCTTACAATAACTTATTATTTATAAGTACATTTAATATAGGTACGCAACATAATAATGTGGGTAAGTATTTATAAACCTCATATTTTATAAAACTAGAATAAAATAATGGTTTCAAAGTAAAGAAAAACTTATATTTCAACGATATTATCTTTATTCGTAAGCAATATTTAACAGTAAGCAACCCTGGCGTCAAGCCTGGCGTTTGGGACTCGGACAAAGAATATTCCGTTCTACTTGTTATTATTTATTCCTATGCCCAAACTAAACCATCCATGAATTCTCTCAATTACACACAAAAAAATTCATCAAATTCGGTCCAGCGGTTATGAGCTAATTATAATTCGCTTTATGAGCCCTGAAGATACGTTCTAAAACGCCGTCAGAGAGACCCCTAAGAAGAGTTGGCCCACTGCTTCAGTCATCAGTAGTTCCATCGCATGCCACGAGACTTTATTATTTAGTTTTCGAGTTTCTAAAAACTTTCAGTGTTACCCTCGTATGTGCTGCGTACAGTAATCTATTTTAAATTGTATTTTTTTTAGGGTCCCGTACGTCCGAATAAAAAAACGGAACCCTTATAGGATCACTCGTGTGTCCGTCTGTCCGTCGCTCACAGTCAATTATCTCGGAATGTAGTAGACCGATTAAGTTGAAATTAGGTACACATATCAATTTCTGTGACCCAAACGCAGAGATGTGACGTGAATAGACGAAATCTGTATATGGGAGGTCATTTTTGGGGGGAAGGTGGAAAACTAAAAAAAAATATATTTGAAAACTGCATCGTGTGACATATCAAATGGAAGGTCTTATTGTGAAGATCTTAAATGTTTTTTTTTTGTAATTTTTAAATAAATAGTTTCCAAGTTATTCAAGAAAATAGACGAAAATTGACCATTCCCCGCCTACTTTATCTCCGAAACCTAAAAATTTTTACTGAACCTAAAAATTTGAAAAAAAAAATATACAGAAATTAGTTTTCTACTTATAGATTATAGGGAAACCTATAAGAAGTCGATGATATTAAAATAACATGGCAAACATCGTACGGAACCCTCTTCACGCGAGTTCAACACGCACTTGATGTTTTTTTTTTACAGTTGTCTGAAAATAATGTATTGGTATATACCCTTAGCCTGTTTAAGAGTTAATATAAACTAATAATATAATTATTTTATACACAAAATGACAATATTAAGATAAACACGTCGTGTTAACGACTGTACACGCAGAAATAGCGTGACATTTGTCGTCTTCCTGCATTCTAAGCGTTAATTTAGTCTCGAGTGTACCGAATGGCAGTTAATGTAGCTGGCTGACTAGAAAATAAACAAACCGACAACTTCCATCAACAGTTTAGATACAAAATAATTTGTCGATAGATTAAATGGTATATTTTTAGCATACATACATACATTATGCGTAGGCAATAGGCATGATGACGGTATTAAAGAATCAAAGAATAAATGGTTTTGGGGAAAAATATATGTTGAAAGGAATCTAAAAAATTACTCATTTTTTGTATTAAAATTGAGATTAATAAGATTTTCAATAAAATAGAAGTATAAATAACTGCAATCCGCCATGTTAACTGAAACACCAATGAGAGCGAATGACGTCACGCCCAGGTAAGTGCCATCGTGTTGCTTGACTTTGCTTTGACAGAATGAAAAATCTGATGAGATGTCGGTGACGTCACGGTTCATCAGACGCGACGCCATGACACTTAAGAGCGTTGTCGGGCGTAATTCAAAATAGATTTAAAAACATTCAATAATTCGTGTTGAAATTTAGTTTTTTGCTGAAATATTGTTATTTCGGATATGGTAGACGTGTATCTACGTTATGGAAGGGAATTTCAAAATCTGTCATCATGCCTATTTGGAAAATGGTTAATAAATACGTTATTTTCATCCCACGCGATACAGTCTCAACAAATGCTTATTTATTATATCTAAGACCTCTTCAATCTGTGTCTGTTTCTTCTCTCTCCGTTAGTTCTCCGCTTAGTTATTCGAAACCATTCAACGAATTTCGATGAGGTTTTGACTAATGGAAAAGGATGATAATCGAGGAAGGTTTGCGTATATAATCTGTATCTATATATCTATACATATAATAAAATGGTAAACGAGCCGTTTCTGTACATTAAATATTAAAAAAAAAACACAATTTATACGCGTTGTACTTATGTTACCGAGGTCAAAAAAATAGTTTTTAGAATTCTTGTCTGTGTGTCTGTGCGTTTGTGCACGCTAATCTCGGAAACGGCTTAACCGATTTGAATGCGGTTTTCACTGATGTATTGTAGTAAGCATCCCGTAAAAAGTTACGCGTTACGAGGCGTACCACGCGTACGAAGTCGCGAGCACAGCTAGTTTGCAATAAAAATTGTGCCTTTACGAATGTTATAAAATTTTAATAATGTTGCTGTCCACCTCTGTCCGTTTTTCCGGTAATTTCTTCTAAACCACCATCAGATTTTGATACGGTTTTCACTAATGGAAAGAGCTATAAAAGAGAAAAAGTTGCGTAGGTATATAATTTGCAAGAAAACTTGCACCCGCGCGAAGCCAGGAGCGGATTGCTTCGGCGGAGAGAGAGCGGGAGGACGATGTTCTGTCCCATTCCCTCCGTCGCCGACGAAGAGGGCGCAGGCGGCAGGCACACGCCCGCCACATGGACCCCTGACAGGACTAGGGCGGTAGATGGGGACTCTACCGCCCGCTTCGTCCTGAGAGGCACGGCGCACCTTGGCAGTTCGGGTGTGCTGTACAAATGAGCCGTGTCCGGTTGCAGACCCCCGCGGTGGAGCTGCGGAAGAGTGTTCGTCCCACCTCGCAACTTCACCAATAGCGGATGAGGAGGACGCCAAGAGGTTTAGTCGGTAGGTCTACCCCACTACCATCTCGGGGCAGGAGTCCGACATAACCCACTGGTCTGTCCTCAGGCCTGTGGGTAACCATGATGGATTCCTCTTGTAGAAAAAAGGAGCGGATTGCTTATACATATGATGAAATAAAGTCGATATCCGTCTCTCTCTGTTTCTCCGATAACTTCTTCTGAACCACCCAATAGATTTTGATACGGTTTTCACCAATGGAAAGAGAAAAGAGAAAGGATTGCGCATAAAATTTACAGAAAAAATCGTATCCCTGCTAAACCGCGGTAGCTCGCTATAATGCGGTCATTCTATGAATGAATTTTTGACATTTCTTTATGGCCATTGCATAAAATTCATTTTCTATTAAACGATATAGAAAATGTATGGAGATTGACAGCTGTCAAAACGGCAATCATATAATGGCCAGAGTATAGTTAGATTGATGCCGCATTATATGAAATTTATTAAACTCTGTTAGGCAAGATTTGACCATTAAATTGATTTGACACCAGGCACGTATCCAGACTTTTGGTTCGGGGTGGACAAACATTGAAACAACCATGTGAACTGTGTAAAAATCGCTGTAATCACTGTACTTTACTCTAATTTTTCTTAAAAATATTTCACAGGTTTTTAGAGAAATCAAGAAACTACTTTTTTTCCATCGCAGCTATGAATGTAGACGCAGTTTGGGCAATTCTGTTTGTGCAGGATAGTTCTCTCAATGTAATGACAATAGGTTTGAGTAACTCACAAAATACATTTATAGAGTCGTGACGTTCTATAAATCTAGTGTCACACATGCCGACCAGTCGTTTTTTCTTACTTTCTGAATGAATGACATCTATCGTTTTTTTTTTCAGTCAGATTTCGGGGGGGATAAATCCCAACTATCGCCCCCTCTGTATACGTGCTTGTTTGACACATAAACAAAATTTAATGTAAACAGTACATATTAATGAAAACTATATTAAAAATGAAACAACGAACATAGCTCACCTGTCAGCCCAAAATTTAATGCACAAACTCCATACTTATTAATGTTTTAAATGTAAAAGTAACCCTGTATGTCTGTCTGTTAACTTTTCACGCCTAAACCGCTGAATCGATCATTATGGAATTTTGCATACACGTTGTCAAGGATGCAGGAAAGTAAATAGGGTACTTTTCATCGAGAAAAAATTACCGTTCCCGAGGGATCATCTAACGCCTGGCTAAGCTATAACTGCAATAAAGATGTTAGGCGTTACATTGCTCATATATTTAGTCAGGTGTTTTTTTTTTAAATTTATTTATCGCTGGTTAAAAAAAATTTTAAGTATACTATACATAATTTTAAGACGCTTTAGCGACTCGTACAAAAGATCCTACTGCATTTGACAAATCATCGATTTATCAAAAACCTATTAAATTTAACTAAATTAATCTCATTAAGTTTTAATTAAGAAAAAAGCTATAATTTAACTGCCGCAAATAAAGATAATAATTTAATTAAAAATAAAATGCCCTGTAACGAGGCGGTAGCAACTTCCACGGAGCGCTGCGAAAAATGAAAATTGAAAGCCTCTTTGAATTTAGAATGTTCGCATTGCGGCGTTGACCTCGTAACCTTATGCGGGGATTGAGATTTTTTTAAAGATATGTCACAGAGTATATTAATGTTCCACAAAGTATATTAAAGTCTCACAGACAACTTCTAATATAGATTAGTGTTGACATATTTAATTTATACTTTACTTATGTGATAATGAGTGTTTTATATGTATATATATATTTTTTTCATTTATTAAGATTTTTTTCCATAAATTAATACATATGTAGCGACCTCCTTTTTAACAAGCCATTTGCTTATTTTTGTACTTGAAATTCGGATTTAAAAAAGAGACGTGATTGGAGAGCTAGTGCGCAGCCGTGAGCCACAGCAAGAAGTGTTGTATATTTTACTCAAATTTTATGCATATAAAAATCGTATACAGTAATGTGGAATTATTCATTCACACCCACACATACATAAACCTTACATCTTTATCAGTGGCGTAGCTACACTTTCAGCGCCCTGGAGCAAAATTTTTCAAGCGCCCTCTCTCATTTTTTGAACGATCGATTGTAACATTGTAACTTTGCGAACTTGTAACTAAACATTGCATGCATATAGCTAATAAAAGTATTGTTATTATCAAGAAAAATGTGCTGAAAGATTACAGTTTCTTTATCATTATTTATTAAAACTGAAAAAAAATCATACACAAACCTCCAGATGATTCATTTCGAGGTTTGTGTATAATTCCTCACGTGTCCATATGAGAGAGAGGCGTTTGAAAAATTTTGCTCCAGGGCGCCAAAAGTAAAGCTCATAATACGCTTCTTTGCTTTAAAATTGATTTTAGTTCCGTTTTCCGCCACTTTTTCTGGAGTACATTTAATTACCGGCTATTTGTTTCATTTGTAGATATCTGTTCGAAACTAAAATGTTCCGAAAATGTGAATTATATGAATATTTATAATTAGGCGCAAAAAAATTGCGCCCCCCAGGCCAATAATACAGTTGTCGCTTGTTACATTTTTATTACTGTGACACGAAAGCATTTTTTTTTGGGCAGTAATTTACTATTTTTTTTCTCAGAAAATATATTTTTTTATATAAATTAGTCCGATTCAAACTTTTTAAAATATAGTTTATAATGTTCTGTATTTTTATCTAAGCTTAACGGCAATTTCACTCTAACAAGTCAAATTAGGCGACGAAAATAACGCTTTTCTACTAAGTCCTCGCCTTAAGGCGACCCCAGCCGCAAAACTCGTCCCGCACTGAATTGACGAGACTGCTGAGGGGGAGTCGCTACTTGCAAATCTCGGAAATATCTACTTAAAAATTAAATAAAGTATAATTCAAATTTTTCTTTTGATGAGCCCTCAGATAGTGGATCTTAAAATTTATCTTAAGAATTAGCTATTTAAAATATTGTTTATTAAGCAAATCGCACGGTTACAACATCGATATTAGACCGCAAATTAGTAATTATTTTATTTATATAATTAAATAAAATTTAAAAAAGAATCATGATGATCCCCTTTCATATATCCTGCAGATGATTTGAGTATTTTTTAAATTATAATTATTATGATAATTTAAAAGGAAAACGGTTACAAATAAGTGGATTTTTTTATCATTAGGGGCTGGCGTCGCCTTAAGAAGAAGAGATGTCCACAAATAGGATGGAATAATACACCGATCCTCATTCTATACGTAAACATCTCAAACCGTACTAGACGGGAACTTACCACACATAACTAGTCCGAAACGCTCTTCGTTTACTATGTATTTCATATTTATTATGTTTACAAAGACCTTTTAGTCTACTTGACGCTCTAAACCCTCAGTGTTAGAGTTGAGTTTTGTGTGCAGCTCGTTATAGCGCATTGCCGTCGTGACGTCATACTGCGTACAGTAACTAGGTCAGTAGGTTTACGGGGATGGTATGGACCCAGCCAGTTCTGCAGATTTAAGGGACGCTCTATTTTAAATTAACGTGGAATATGCAAAGGCTTGGTTCGTTCTAACCGATTTATGATTGCAAAGGAAACTTTCGACAATTATATGGGTTTTTAAGTAAATAAAAGCCAATATTCAAGTGAATAGAGGGGTACATGGGATTCAAAATCGTTTACACCATGTTGTTTCTATAAAATACTTGTCAATTGGCATAAACGGTACATCGATAAGCGGGACCTAAATACAATGCAATATAAAAAAAACCTAAATAAAACCGTTGGATGAGTGTTTGGGGTGCTTGCTTTAACGCTCTGTTCTAGGGTTCCCGGGTTCGATTCCCGGCTGGGTCAACTTTGAAAAAAAAAATGAACTTTTGGCTCAGCTAGTTAGTATAAAATCTATACATTAATAAAATCGTAAACGAGCCGTGTTATTTTTACATACAATAAAAATAATTTGTACACATTGTACCTACTTATGTTACCGCGGTCAAAAAAATAGCTTTTAGAATTTTTGTCTGTTTGTCTCAGAAACGGCTTAACCTGTTTGAATGCGGTTTTCATTAATGTTGTCTAAGTAACAAACACTAAATGTTTGTCACAATATGTGACAAACATTAAAAGATATCTATACAATATAATGTATCTAAGATATCTTTTAAACCAGCCAACCTATTTTGATACGGTTTTCACTAATGGAAAGAGCGATAAATAAGAAAGATACATGTACGAGTATATATTTTGCAGAAAAAAATGCGTGAAAAGTCTTGAGCGGTTCCCTAGTATACATTAAATTGCTTATTGATATTTTAATTATTTTATTATTTTGTTACAGGACCGAAGTGGATTGGACAATATGCGGTCTTTGGAACACTATTTGACAGATATCATGAGGGCAGATACTTCGGAGCATATGAAAGGTAAAACTGTGAAAATAAATGCCTTACTGTCACCGTACTATCTTGCTAACAAAATTTCAGATTATCACATTCTATGAGGAGCGATTGGCTCAACGGTAGTAGCTCTGCGTACTGTGCCAGAAGTCGCGGGTTCGATTCTATGCTTTTTTTTTAAATTTTAATATCGGCAGACGGGCTGACAGTCCACTTGATGGTAGGTGGCTACCATCGCCTATAACATAAGCAACGCTAAAGCTACTGCAAGTGCGCTCCGACTGCAGTAGGATTAAGGATAAGGGATGGGAGGGGATAGGAAAATGAGCTCTGGTATCCCTTACTCACTCACCGAAACACAACAGCATATGTGCTGTTATTTCACGGTGGTCTTCTGTAAGGGGGTGGTTATTGCCGCCACACGAGCTGCCCAAATAATGACTGCGAAACGCAGTGTGCCCTGCCACTGCTTTCCAGATAAAATTTGGCTCTGGTAGAGCCAAATTTGAAAAGTTCATTTTTCAAAGTTGTTCCCGTCGGGAATCGAACCCGGGAACCCTTAACCACTCATCCAACAGGCTCGTCTTGTTTCGTCGTCCTCGCTCGAAACAAACATTTGTATGTATGAATCTGTCCGTTTATCTTTTTCATGTATTATATACGTATTTTTGTAACTATATGTTACGTTGAAAATTATTAATTACCAATCAATATAAATTACCCAAGTTTGAAAGGTAAAAGTAATAAATTATTTACTTTTACCGTTTATTATTAATAATTACATTTTACTTTTGGTAAATGTAATAAATTATACTCTTGTAACTTATAAAACAATCTATAATTTAAAATGCTCGCTTTCCGGTGTGCTCGCATTTTCATATAAAATTCTAGAATCTAATCTAAACTTATTTTTAATAAAAAATAAGTCTTTTTTGGTATAAAAGTAATAAGTAGGCAACTTCTTTTAATTATTTTTATGATTCTGTGATTTTAATTTTGTCAGTTTCTGTCCTGATTGATTTAAAAAATAAATCCATTTTTTGTACATTAAATAATATTTAATGTACAAAAAACGGCTGAACGGATTTGGATGAAATTTTTCGCACACATAGTTTATTATCTGTTATTATAGTATAGATATAATTTATATAATTTCATATTGAGTTATATTATCGTATGTTGGTTTAAAAGTCGGGGTGTTAATGCGATGTTCGTTGCTTCCTATTTAGCGTTACAAAAATTATGGTCAGCAAGTAAGGTGACAAATATTACCTATGCAATTTTCAGGGTATTTTTGAAGTAATAGGCGCGCTATGATTAGTTCATGTGTGACGCTTCAGTGTACGATCACATGACGTTTCTTGTAAATAACGTTTCTGCGTGACATCTAAATCTAAACCGTTGGATGAGTGGTTAGGGTGCTTGCCTTAACGGTCTGTTCTAGGGTTCCCCGGTTCGAATCCCGGGAGGGTCAACTTTGAAAATGAACTTTTCAAAGTTGGCTTTGCTCTGGATCTTTTTTTTTAAATATTAAGTTCGGCAGACAGGCTAACGGTCTACTTGATGGTAGGTGGCTACCGTCGTCTATAACACAAGCAACGCCATAGGTGCTGCAAGTGCGCTGCCAGCGTTAGTAGGATTACGAAGGAATAGGGAAATGGGCTCTGGCATCCCTTACTCACTCACCGAAACACAACAGTACACGTGCTGTTATTTCACGGTGGTCTTCTGTAAGGGGGTGGTTACTGCCGCCAGACGGGCTGCCCAAATGAAGACCACCGCGACCGCGAAATAACAGCACATGTGCTGTTGTGTTTCGGTGAGTGAGTAAGGGATGCCAAAGTCCATTTCTCTAACCCTTCAACAATTCCTTATTCGTAATCCTACTGTGGTTAGTTAGTATTAATAAGTGAAATTAAGCATTTTGTTACAGTAGGTGAAGTGGTTAGAGTGCTTGCCTTAACGCTATGTTCTAGGGTTCCCGGGTTCGATTCCCGGCAGGGTCACTTCGAAAAATCAAATTTTCAAATTTGGCTCTGGTCTGGGTCTGGAAAGTAGTGGCAGTAGGGCACACTGCGTTTCGCAGTCATTTGGGCAGCTCGTCTGGCGGCAGTAACCACTCCCTTACTGTGAAATAATAGCATATTTATGTGCTGTTGTGTTTCGGTGAATAAATAAGGAATACCAGAGCCCATTTCCCTATCCCCTCCTAATCCCTTATCCTTAATCCTACTGTAGTCGGCAGCGCACTTGCAGCACCTGTGGCATAGTTTGTGTTATAGGCGACGGTAGCCACCTACCATCAAGTGGACCGTCAGCCTGTCTGCCGATCTTAATATAAAAAAAAAAGAAGTTTCACATCTGACACCCGTAGTAGGTCCTACTCTGTACACGCGCTATGTTTTTTGTCCAAAAATATGACCGGCTTTATAGTCTAAAAAAAATTAGCACATATAAGTAGGTGACAATAAAAAATCATGACCCAATTTTAACAGCACGATAAATAAACACAGTATGAATTAAAAACTGAAGACACGAATGCTGGCAAGTAAAATTCAAAGGTTATATTTTAAAAAAAGAACTTTAGGTGTTTTTGCTGAACGTTGTCGTCTTGTCAGTAGCCCTCACTAAACGCGTGAAACAAAGATACAAAGCTACTGAATACGATATAAAATAACATAGAAATTGAGATCTAAAAAGTCACTGCGATACATACTAGTATTATTAATGTGAAAGTAACTCTGTCTGTATGTCTGTCTGGTACCTTTTCACGCTTAAACCGATAATCATGAAATTTTCCATACACGTTGTCAGGGGTGCAGGAAAGGACATAGGACATAGGGTCCTAATAATATAGGGGTACTAAAGATGTTAGGCGTTACATTGCTCATATATTTATTCAGGCGTTATAGCGTTTATTGCAGTTATAGCTTTGCTAAGCCTTAGATTATCCCTCGGGAATAGTACTTTTTTTGGATAAAAGGTACCCTATGTCTTTTCCTGCATCTCTGACAACGTGTATGCAAAATTTCATGGCGATCGGTTCAGCGGTTTAGGCAGTGCCGGATTTATACTTTTCTTTAGTATAGGCCCCTTCACTTTGTGCCGCCTCTTCCTCGTGGCCTAGGTAGATACTTAGGCCTTTATTAGGTAATTATTATTATTATTGCATTTATCATCGCGTAAGAATTTGATGGCTTCCGAAAGCGTGCGAAAACCATCTAAAATCCGCCGCCCCTAGGCCGCTGCCGCCCATAGGCCGTGGCCTATACGGCCTATTGACAAATCCAGGGCTGGGTTTAGGCGTGAAAAGGTATGAAAAGACTTACAGACAGATAGAGTTACTTTCGCATTTATAATATTGGTATGGAATAATGGATTTCATGATGATCGGTTGAGTGGTTGAGGCGTTAAAAGGTAACAGACAGACAGACTGACACAGCTACTTTCACGTTTATGAAATTAGTATGGACAAGGGTCAGCTCACACCGCAAAAAGTACACAGTTCTATAATTCGTGTGAACCGGCGCAAGGCACGGCGCGTGGCCGCCGTCACTTTTCGCGAATCATTAAACTGTGTAAAGTACCCTTTAAAGTTGTAAATAAATTAATATTGACACTACTAAACATAAAGATACTAACATAAACACATTATTTTCGCAAAGCGGTTATGACTGCACACAAACGCACTCTCCGCTGAACTCAATACAAGCAATATTCAAAGTAGCGGACTTTAAACTTTTGGAAGACGTTCTATTAATTTCTCACACATTTACAAGAAAACAAACCAACATTGTGACATAGAAGACAAAATGCCAAGGCAAAAATAAAAAAAATATGACGATATTGAATTTTCAATGAAAGGTCACAACACTAACTTATCTTAAGTAGGATTTCACTGGCGCGCCAACACACACGTGCACAAGCGATACACAAAAATATCTTTTTCCTTTTAATTATTTTACTGTTACATCTCCGTCTATAGTTAAATTTTGGCTTTTGCGATTCAAGCTATGCTTGGTGTAAAGGTCACCGAATAATGATATCTGTAAACTTTAATTGATGAATAATGAATAAATAAATAAATATAATAAATACATTTTTATATTACTGCTATAATTGATCTAAATTAAGAAAATTTAATTTATTAATAATTCTTAATTTAATAAGTGTTGCGGTCGAAATCCAGTATAAAATATTGTTCAATGTAAACATGTCGCATCTAGTCTCTGTATGTTCTTGTAAACAATACAAAGGTCTCGTTGCGCAACGCGCGCGACACAGCCTTTTGTGTTACGACCTTGCGCGTTTGTTTGACGGACTGTGTACCAGTGAAAACGGCGTCTGCGTTCTCAACACTTGTTTAGAAATAGGAACATACAATTTAGACATGTTATTATCGCTGTCTTGACGCGAGGACGACGCCATTTTGTTGAGCCAGATTAAATTAAAAAGTAGCCTGCGTTATTCGGTACGATTTGACCTGTGTCTAGACGAAATTTCATCGGTATATCTTAAGTGGTTTGCCCGTAAACCAGTAATAGATGTGTACGGACACGTTCTAATCAACGTTATTAATACATATACATACCTATCTGAGTATATACATATAATAAAATCGTAAACGAGGCGTTTCTGTACATTAAATATTTTTCAAAAAAAATAATAATAAAATATATTTGCACACGTTGTACCTACTTATGTAACGGAGGTCAAAAAAATAGTTTTTGAATTTTTGTCTGTTTGTCCGTGCGTTTGTGCACGCTAATTTTAAAAACGGTTTAACCGAGTACTTATAATAAAATGTAAACTTTATTTAATAACTAGCAACCCGCCCCCGGCTTCGCCCGGGGTGCAATTTTTATATATATGAATATATATATAACCCATTTATCCCTCTTTCCGTTAGTGAAAACCGAATTAAAATCGGTCTACCCGTTCACGCGTGATGCCGTGACCAAGGGAAATAGGGATTCATTTTTATATATAGAAAGAGTTAGCTAAACCCGCAACTTCGTACGCGTGGTATTCGGTTTAGCGCGTATCTTTTTTGTTTGTAAACCGATTGGAATGAAACAAACACTAAATATTACGGGAAGCTTGCTGCAATACATCAGTGAAATCCGCGTTCAAATCGGTTAAGCCGTTTCTGAGATTGGCGTGCACAAACCCACATACAAACAGATAAACAGACAAAAATTCCAAAAACTTTTTTTTTACCTCGGTAACATAATATAACGTCTACAAATTGTTTCTTTTTTTCAAATAGTAGATTTTACAACAAGTGCACAAAACGAACCATTTTTATCCGAGAATTTTAGTAGTAATGTCGAGGATAAAAATGGTTTTGTGGACGAGTTATAAACTCTGCTTTTCACTTCGATTGCGAGGAAATAAAACATTAGTACTTATAACATAACATTTTTTTAACATTGACATCTTATGACATCGGCTTGGGCTGCAGACCTATACAGCCTACTATTAAATTATTTTTGTAATAATAATTTTCTTAAATTAATTAAATAACCTACCGTACTTGAATTTAAATTTTAATATCTTTTATGTCTTAAAAAACACATTAAGTAAATATATATTATAAAATAATAAATTCTATCTATGAAGCTCTTATTTTGTTTGGCTGTATGGCTCATTTTCTTTGCCTTAATATAGATACATTTATGAGTAGATACGTTAATGCACTTGTGCACAAAATTCGATTTTGTGCAACCTATATCCTGCGCAAATAAGCACTTTCAGAGCATGAGAAGTGAAAAAATATTTAATGTGCAGCCACGGCTCGTTTAAGATTTTACTATATGTATAGATATCTATAGATATAGCTATGGACACGGAAAAATAATACAATTAACACGTGTGTTTGCTTAAAAAACTACACACCAGTAGGTACATCATTGTTTCTTAGCAAGCAAAATAGAAAAAGCATGAATCAGCGTCATGACATTTTCAGTTTGGCTAGCCTGGACGATAACCGGAACCAAAATAGCCGATCATAGACTAAAATTGTACTCACTACACACAAACAAACCCGTGACTACATTCGTCGAAGAAACCGATAATGAGTTCGCACAACCGGCTAAATTCAATATCACTGCCTATTAAATCGTTTCAAATAGTAATCTGTAACTGTTGCAGTATACATAATGACGGCATTGAAGAATTAAAGTATAAATTATTATTATTGTTTACATATTTACTTATTTTGTTAATTTTAATTTTTTTTTATAATATAAATATTAAAAAACAAACAAACAACAACAATTAAATGTTATAAATAAACGGGACAAGTTTTTTTTTATTTTTATGTCAGGTCGGCAGACAGGCTGACGGTCCACTTGATGGTAGGTGGCTACCGTCGCCTATAACACAAGCAACGCCAAAGCTGCTGCAAGTGCGCGTCCAACTGCAGTAGGATTAAGGATAGGGGATTAGGAGTGGATAGGGAAATGGGCCCTGGCATCCCTTACTCACTCACCGAAACACAACAGCACACGTGCTGTTATTTCACGGTGGTCTTCTGTAAGGGGGTGGTTACTGCCGCCAGACGGGCTGCCCAAATGATTGCGAAACGCAGTGTGCCCTGCCACTACTTTCCAAATCCAGACCAGAGCCAAATTTGAAAAGTTGATTTTTCAAAGTTGACCCTGCCGGGAATCGAACCCGGGAACCCTAAAACAGAGCGTTAAGGCACCCACCCTAACCACTCATCCAACAGGCTCGTCAAACTCGCGTGAAGAAGGTTCCGTACGATGTTACCTATCCGCACAATATTGAGTGATTTACCAAGTTATTTTAATATCGTGGACTTCTTATAGGTTTTCCTATAATCTATAAGTAGAAAACTAATTTCTTTATTTATTTTTTTTCAAAATTTTAGGTTGATTACTTTCGTAGATAAGGGGGAAGGGAATGGTCGGACAGACGGACACACGAGTGATACTATAAGGGTTACGTTTTTAATTCGGACGTACGGAACCCTAAAAACTTAAAACTAGGATTCCGCAGATAGCGGGGCGAGGCCCAAAAAAAAAAACAAAATTGCCGTTTTCGACCAATAAAATTTTATAAATGACGCGGACGAAGTCGCGTGTAACGGCTAGTATAATTATATCTTGAAAATTTTCTAAAAAGTTAGTTACGTTTTGATATAAACATTAAGATTAATGAGATTTTCAATAAAATATAAGTATAAAATTCTGTAATCCGCCATACTTACTGAAACACCGATCAGAGCGAATGATGTCACGCTTTCGTAAAAATCACCGTGTCACTTCAATTGTGTAAACTGTCAAACTGTTCCCATGTTAAGAAAGTGTGACGTCACAACAGACGCTATTCTAGCGTTTTGGCGCAAAACTACTGAACCGATTTTAAAAATTCTCCCCCATCACTCCCCTTTACCCCCAACTCCCATACAAATGCATGTTTGTAATGAATAAACCCAAAGACTACAGTACCTCTACCATGAGTTTGCAATGACCGCACTCGCTAGCGAAAGCGTAAAACATTTATATGAAAAACTGTCAACTGTCAATGTCAAATTGACAATTTTCCATATAAATATTTTACGCTCTCGCTAGGGAGTGCGGTCATTATCAACTCATGGTAAAGGTACTGGACCAATTTTAAAAATTCTTTCATCTAAAGAAAGCTACATTATCAGCTAGTAACATAGTATATTATAAAACTACGCGGTCGAATTCGCCCGCAACAGCTAGTTACACATATAACTAGGTCTCAACCTCGGCTTTGCACGGATAAAATAAAGCTATGTCCCAAAGTGATTCAAAATTTCAATTTTCTGGACTTTGTTAATAGCAATTTTGGCTGTGCGTTGATAGCTAGTCAGACAGGACATTTTTTTTTAAATTTTATTAAAGATGGGTTTGCTCTTGACCAGCATCTATCCGTGTAGGAAGGATGAGGCCGACGATGGAGCGAGCTCACCCAGAAGATGCCAAAAGAATAAAGATTGTAGTTTTCGATGAACGCACGGCCCGATTTTAAAATTAGTCGCCTAATCTGTGCGTTGGCGAAGCGAGAATCTCCCGCGCGCGCTGTCAGTCGAAAAAAGCGCGCGCACGCGAGCCGCTGCGTTCCAAGTTTAAAAGTGACAGATTTGAAAATAGAATATTTTTAAACGCGTTCTCGGACGTATACGGCCTATTTTCGTTATCGTATTGTGCGTTTTTGTGAGTGCAGTGACCCTTTTTTTACTAGTGTACCTAATGGTGTGGTGTTAGTTTATTGTGAAAAATTAATTCGAAATCGTTTTGTTATCTGTCCGAGATTGGATCTGCAGGTCCCTTTTTAGGTGAAGGTGTTTCGCATCGCGTTTTTCATTGCTACATTTTCCTCTTTTTCCTATTTTATATTTAAAAATTCAAATAATTAGTTAGGTAAATTGTAAACGAATTTACAATTTCATACAGAGGGGGGTTTTATTTTTTAATCGTGATAGTATTTTTAAAATATTCCGCAGGAGAGAAACCGTATGCTTGTCGGTCGATTTATTGCTTTTAAAAATAATGAAATTTTTGATTTTAATTCATTAAATTAGATGATTAAGTAAATTGTAAAAGAATTTATAATTTAAATATGTGATTTTAAAATGTTAGTAGTAAAGAGGTTTTATTTATTATTGAGAGAATATTTTAAAAATATTCCGCAGAAGAAACCGTATGCCTGTCCATCGTTTTATTGTTTTTAAAAGTAATGAAATTTTTGCTTTTAATTCATTAAATTAGATTATGATTAGGTAAGTTGTAAAGAAATTTACAATTGATGAAACAGAGATCTTAAAATGTTAGTAGTAAGAGGTTTTATTTATTACTAGCGAGTCGCCGCCGGCTTCGCCCGTGGTGCAAATTTTATATACATAAACATTCCCTGTTTATCCCTGTTTCCACTAATTAAAACCGAATTAAAATCGGTTTACCCGTTCGAAAGTTACGGGCGTACATACATTTTGAAAATCCATTTTTATTTATATAGATTTAGAGAATATTTTAAAAATATTCCACAGGAGAAACCGTATGCCTGTCCATCGTTTTATAGTTTTTAAAAATAATGAAATTTTTGCTTTTAATACATTAAATTAGATGATTAGGTAAATTGTGAAGCAATTTACAATTTAAACAGAGATTTTAAAATTTTAGTACTAAGCGATTTTACTTATTATGGAGAGAGTATTTTAAAATATATTCCGCAAGAGAAACCGTATATCTGTCTGTCGTTTTATTGCTTTTAAAAATAATGAAATTTTTGCTTTTAATTCATCAAATTAGATGATTAGGTAAATTGTTAAACAATTTACAATTTAAACAGAGATTTTAAAATTTTAGTACTATGCGATTTAATTTATTATTGTGAGAATATTTAAAAAAATACCGTATGCCTGTCCATCGTTCTATTGCTTTTAAAAATAATGAAATTTTTGCTTTTAATTCATTAAATTAGATGATTAGGTAAATTGTTAAGCAATTTACAATAAAATTTAAACAAAGATTTTAAAATGTTAGTTAGTAAGAGATTTTATTTATTATTGAGAGAATATTTTAAAAATATTCCACAAGAGAAACGTATTGTTTTTAAAAATAATGAAATATTTCTTCTTAATTTATAAGATTAGATGATTAGGCAAATTTTAAACGAATTTAGAATTTAAACAGATACGTTAATAAAATGTTTTTACAAGAGCTTTATTTTTACAAGGGGCCCGACCTCCGCCGTTTCGAATGGAATGCAATTTTTTCTATAAATTTTAAACAGAAATCTTCCTCGTTGGCTTTTTCCAATAGTGAAAACCGTATCAAATCGGTTGAGTGGTTTAAAAAGAAGTCAGTGCAGAAAAAGACAGAGGCATACAGCGATTTCTTATATCAAAATTAACTATGACAATGATACTGATTGAAATATCAAAAAACTATTTAATGCAAATTTACATTACACCATTGATTTTCTAAATAAACCCAAAAAAATATAAGTATAATAATTCAAAGCTTGTGTCAGTATAACGACAATCGAGTCTATATAAAAAAAAATATGATTGGCGATTTTCTCTTTTTTAATTTTATTTTCAAAATGATTACAAACCTAAAAATTTATCAGTAATCTCACTTTACGAGTAATTAATGTTTAATACTTTTGGCACTTATAACATTTTCATTCCGCGAAATGCGCTTATTTTCCGTCCCATGTCATGCATACTTCAATGTGCATTGTTTCACGTGATCAATCAGTCACAATCGCTCCACTGAGACGGGAAGACTATGTTTATATGCCCAAGAATATTTAGACGTAATTTTTTTTAATGAGACTTGTTTGTGAGTAGTTTATTGTACGTGTGTTGTGTATAGACTGTTTATAAATTGTTTCATATTATTTTAACTAGATTGTGTAATATTGTAAAAGGAACTCCGTTGTGTTGGGATCGTGTCGATTCAATTATGGGGCCACGCGCAGTGTTGCCGTTGCGGAAAAAAGAAAGTCCCCAGATCTTGATGAAAAAGTCCCTAGATTTTGAAATAAAATTAAAAAAGTCGCTAAATTTTTCAAAATATTCTATAGTAAAAAATATTATGTAAACAAAGCAAATTTGTATAATCAAGGCTTTATTCATAGTAATCAAATCCCTAGGCTTATATAAACAAAAATTTCGTCGTCATACAGGTCATACACAATTCACACAAAATAGGTTTGTTCTGCAAAAACATAACATAGAAACTGATTATTCCATTCAATCCTTTCTATAAACGGTGGATTGGTGACGAATGAAAAATAGCGACATAAGATGATGAATCATTTGATAGAGGGACGCATCAAACAGACCGAACCTGGAGATCGAACGTCATTGTAGTAGATTTCCCAAAAAACCATAACAGTAATAACTACCTACATTTAAATTTGTATCAAAACATTTCTGTAGGTGTTTCAATATTGAAAAAGTAGCTTCTTCTTATAATTTCACTACACCTTTTTTTTAAGTTTTTTTTTTAATTTATTTCTTTGTAGCTTTGCATACAAGAAGTCGCTAAAAGTCGCTAAATTCTTTTAAGTCGCTAAATGGAAAAAAATAGTAGCTAAAGACATCCAAAATCCGCTAGATCTAGCGACAATGTGTCGCCAGGCGTGGCCAGGCGAGTGAAATTAATTTTTTTTTTGGCTTTGTACGCCCCCTTAAATAGAATGCGATCGAAACGCAGAGATGTGTAAGGCATAGCCTACTATTATTTAAGGATGAATCTACTTCGTTCCCGTTTCAACTTGCTTGTACCAGTTAGAAGTTAAATGTTTTTTGACCTAGATAACAAACTAGACGGATCTGAATGTCTAGATGCAAATAAATGTGCCTTTTATTGACGCTCCGATGATTTAACAAATGGCTGTGAATGTGATTTTCTTGTTAATATTTTTGATGTGCGGGCGGAACAGCGTTGCCAGTTTTTTTTGCCAAGTCAGGATTTTGGACTTTTTGAGTGAAAACAGCGAAGCGGGACATAGTAAAAAAACGTATATAATCAGAAATTTTCAAATATTTATCTTTTTATTTAAATTAAAATTACGTTTACGTGACAATAGATAGCAAAAATAGCCATAGAAAATGTATTTTAATAAAAATGTAATATTTTAAATCAGATTTACCGTATCGTTAAATAGCTGAGTCTTGTTCGTCTTCAGAATAAAAAAAACAGAAATCAAAATCAAAAAAGTTTTATTCATTAGAAAAATATGGCGTTTCAAACAATAGTCTGTGGAGTGAGTGTTACAAATTGCAATAAGAGAATAATTATTTATAAGAATCACTTATTGACATCAATAGTAGTCTGTGCGCGCCGGGCGGGCGGGCGGCCAGCACACACTTGTCTGTGCACCCGCCCGCGCTTTCTCAGCACGCTGCACGCACGGTCGAGTTATCCCCGAAAAGCGGGACTGAGCCTGTCATTTAATTTTGATTAAATGACATTTAATTTTGATTTAAAAATCGGGACGTCTGACAACGCTGGGGTGGAAGGAAATTCCATAGGTTGCCTTATTTTAAGTGGGGGAACTAGATAGATTAACGAGGCGTATTAAATCGTGCACAACAAGTACCTTTATTGGAGTTGGTCTTTGGGGAGCCTGACCAGGATATCTTCAAACTTCAACACAGATCACTTTATTTGGTGAACAATTGTTATTTATAGTTTTTTTTAACGATTTACGATTTAATGATTTCCCAGTTATTTGCGCAGCCCGTCTGGCGGCAGTAACCACCCCCTTACAGAAGACCACCGAGAAATACATATGAGAAAAGACTTTTTCCCCGACCTTAATATAAACTTGCAATAAAATCTCTTTGGCTGTACTATTTGTATCTGGTTTTGATGATAAAAATAGGTTGGTTACATTGCAAAAAAGAAACAAATTAGTAAAATGTTGTTTTCAGCTATTTTTCATTTGTTTTTCTTTCTGTCAAAACGAGTGAATCTAATTAAGAAATTCGATACATTTTAGCCAGAAAAAAAATTGTGCCGTTTATGGACAATGCAGCGTCAGTAAGAGTAGCACAAAGTTGGTTTAAGCGTTTTCCATCCGGGAATTTTGATGTCAAAGATGCACCTCGCTCTGGTCACCCTGTTGCGGACAAAATGGATGCCATTTTCGAAAAAGTGGAGCAAGATAGGCATATCAGTAGTTGCGATATAGCTGAAGAACTGGGAATTGACCACAAAACAATTTTGACCCATTTAAAAAAAGCTGAATACACAAAAAAGCTTGATATTTGGGTACCACACGAGCTCACTGAAAGAAATCTTATGATTTCCACTGCGTTTATATATGTATATTAACTTTAATATAATATTATCAACAAAATTATGAATCCTTATCAAAATCAGCAAGTTTATCGTCACAACACACGTGATTTTTGCTTTACTGCATATGTTTTGGACGTATGGTTAAAAAAATAGGTAATACAATTATGTAAAACGTGGACGCGCCGTGAAACCACAGAGGAACAAGAATCCTACGCGGGCACAGCTAGTAGGTAAATAATGAAATGTATTGATAACTAGCGACTCGCCCCCGACTTCGCCTGGTGTGCAATTTTTATATATAAAAACATTCCCCGTTTATCCCTCTTTCCATTAGTGAAAACCGAATTAAAATCGGTCTATCCGTTCACGCGTGATGCCGTGACCAAGGGAAATGGGGATTCATTTTTATATATAGAGATTTCTAAAACAAAAATAACCCTTCCCTTGCAGAACATTCTACATCTTATAGTAAAAGGCACACGAATAGTCGAATTAAAAAATCCACTAAAAAATCACTACAAAAACATCGTCCAAAAAAAAGTTATAACCTTGAACGATGCGCTTACGAAAACGATTGCGCAACGAGACGTTAGTGATGCTCCAGTGTCGACAAATTTATCGAATCGATATAAAATTGTTCAATAGTGCACAGACGACTACGGGTCAAGGTTAACTGGTCGCTTTAGAGAGGGCATAATATTTAGTATATGATGTTTATTTGCAGCATATTTAGTACTCGACAATTATTACATAATTTGATGGCCAATTTGCACAATTGGAGTTATTCCAAATTGTGCAAATTATTTCGCTGCGTAATACGTAATACATCCTTGATTTCGCGTCGTTTCTTCGTCGGCTATCCTGCATGTCGATATTTATTCTGTTCTGCATAATATATGTATTCGCATTCGGTGACCGAATGTTTTTTTTTCTTTATTTGGTTTGCAAAACAGCATCAATAATTTAGAAGAAAACTCTACAACGATTGTGCCTTTCATGACGCAAACACAATTTAACAAAATAAAAAGCTACAGTAATCTATCTCTATCTTCTTATATATAAAAATGAATCCACATTTCCCTTGGTCACGGCATCACGCGTGAACGGGTAGACCGATTTTAATTCGATTTTCGCTAATGGAAAGAGGGATAAACGGGGAATGTTCATATGTATAAAAATTGCACCCTGAGCGAAGCCGGGGGCGGGTCGCTAGTAAACAATAAAAAAGCAATAATACAAAATAAGTACCTAAATAAATAAAAGTGTATTAAGTAGTGTTTTTTCTTAGTTTAACTTTCAAAGAGGCCAAAGAACTAGAAAAAACTTCAAGTGCGAATTGAACTCGCGTGAAGAGGGTTCCGTACGATGTCACCTGTCCGCACAATATTGAGTGATTTACCATGTTATTTTAATATCGTAGACTTCTTATAGGTTTTCCTATAATCTATAAGTAGAAAACTAATTTCTGTATTATTATTTTTTCAAAGTTTTAGGTTCAGTAGTTTCGGCGATGGGAGATTGGGGGGTGGGGGTGTCAATTTTCGTCTATTTTCTTGAATAACTTGGAAACTATTAATTTTAAAATTACAAAAAAATACATTTAAGATCACAAGACCTTCTATTCCAAATGACCTCCCATATACAGATTTCATCTATTCACGTCACATCTCTGCGTTTGGGTCACAGAAATTGATATGTGTACCAAATTTCAACTTAATCGTCTAGTAGATTCGGAAATAATTGACTGTGAGCGACGGACAGACGGACACACGAGTGATCCTATAAGGGTTCCGTTTTTTTTATTCGGACGTACGGAACCCTAAAAAGTAAGTAAATTAAATTTTTCGGATGGTATATAATTTTTTTTTTACGAAATACCTTTAAAATGTTTTCACAATCTCTACATGAGTAGCTCTCCGTCTTTCTCCTGTTTCTAAGCTATCTTCCAATAAATCATCCAACACATTTTGATACGATTTTCACTAATGGAAAGAGCAGTAAACGAGATAGGTTTGTGTATTTAATTTGCAGAAATGTAGCAAGCCTCCCGTAACATTTAGTGTTTGTTTCATTCCAATCGGTTTACAAACAAAAAAGTTACGCGCTATACCGAACACCACGCGTATGAAGTTGCGGGCTCAGCTATTATTGAAAGCGCGGACGAAGCCTCCGGTAAAAGTTAGTATTATAAAATATGAAAATATGCTTATCACAATATTAATAATAACTTAATTATATACGTGACTGTTTCAAATTAAAACCACATGTACGTGCGTTTAATTTTTTTTACCAACTTCATGGGAGTGTGATAGGTAATCAGAAAAAAATATGTTGTATTTCTAAAGAATATTTAATGGTCGAGTAGTTGTCTTAGCGCTCTTACTCTGGGTTCCCTGGTTCATGAGCCCCTCCCGAGATGGATGGCTGGCGAAGCGGCGCGTGACCCTCATGTTCCGCCTCTCCGGGCATGGTTGCCAAGGATGTTACCTTCACCAGGTGGCCGTGAGAGAGCGGCTGGTGGATAATGCGCAGCACACTTTGTTTGACTGCCTTGAATGGGCAGAACAACTCGCCGCTTTGTCTAGTCTCTCATTGTGGGCGCCGACCTCTCGCTGACAGCGTGAAGTGTCAAAGCGTGACAGGGGATGGAGAGGTAGCGGGAAGAGGATCCCCTCTTCCAGCCGGGCGCAGGCGACTGACATATATCCAACACCTTACCCTTGACCGGAACCTGCGCGGTAGTCTTAGTGGAGACTCCTGCCGGCTGGTCGGCGTACCTCCACTTCCCAGTACACCGAGGTTCCGACAGGGAACCTCCTCGAGCTGGATAGCCGTGGTGGGTCGCGAATGTCATGTCTTAAGGTTCCCGCGCTAGTAAATCTTTGGGTTTTAGCATCTTGCCGGGCATTTATGAGGATGGTTCAATTCTCGCAGGGTCAACTTTGAAAACGGATTTTCCAACTTGACTTTTTTTTATGTTAAGATCGGCAGACAGGCAGACGGTCCACTTGATGGTACGTGGCTACCGTCGCTTATAACACAAGCAACGCTAAAGCTGCTGCAAGTGCGCTGCCGCCTACAGTAGGATTAAAGATAAGGGATTAGGAGGGAATAGGGAAATGGGCTCTGGCATCCCATACTCACTCGCCGAAACACAACAGCACACGTGCTGTTATTTCACGGTGGTCTTCTGTAAGGGGGCGGTTACTGCCGCCAGACGGGCTGCCCAAATGACTGCGAAACGCAGTGTGCCCTGCCACTGCTATCCAGCTCCAGACCAGAGCCAAATTTGTAAAGTTCATTTTTCAAAGTTGACCCTGCCGGGAATCGAACCCGGGAACCCTAGAACAGATTTTCGTCGCCTAATTTGACTTTTACGAATAAGATTAAAACTTAGATAAAAATACAGGTGAATACCATTTAAAAAGGTTTGAATCGGGCAGATTTATACAAATAATTCTATTTTATGGGAAAAAAAATTAGTAAATTACTGCCCAAAAAAAGCCTCCTCGTCACAGTAATAAAATTACATTTGTTTTTAAGCTTATTAATTATTCTGTACTAAAGTTTCAATAGGCTACTTTTATTTCTTTTTTCATATTTTACACAATATTTAAGAATAATTTTAAATCTGTTCGGTTATCTCCTAAAAGCTACAAAAATTGGTTGTGCAATATTGCACCTTAATTCATAGGTTATTAGGCTGCGCTTGTTTTTGTAGAAATTCTGTTCGGTCTGACGTTAGTCCTTGACTGTTCTTTTAAATGTTCCTAAAACACATAGGTTCCGAACGGGGCCGGTACCGCCCCCTAGGGAGCGCTGGAGCTTTTCGTGGGGGCGGTAGCGGGTCCAAGGTAAATGTGGGGAATTATAACAATCAAAGGAGCGTTCGCGACGTAACTACTTAATTAGAAATTTAATATAATAAAATTCCATTTTCATGAAAAATCATTTTATTCAGCTATCAAAAATGTCTATTTCATTATTACGGCGTCAATAAACATTAAAACATTTAAATAACCATTAAGTATAAATTAATTGATTCCGATAGGACTGTCGGTAACGATCCCCTGCCACGACCACGAGGATTTTAACTTGCGATTATTAATAGATAATAGAAGACATATGAAATTGGTATAATTAACTAATATGTAAAAGGGGGCGTTGGGTTTTTTTTTGGAAAGGGGGCGGTAATCCATAAAAGGTTGGGAACCTAGTAACAAAACGATTTCCCGATTTATACCGAAGTGCAAATATAAACAAGTGTTGTTTTTTCCAGTGTTTGAAATGTGCCTTTACTAATTGTAAATTGTTGTTGTTATTTTTAATTAATTGTTACAAAAATGATTAACGAACATTTAGTGAGCAACATGACCTACTATGGTGAGTTATTTATTATTATTATTATTATTAATCTAATTTTAAGTTTATTAACGCTCTGTTCTAGGGTACCCAGGTTCGAGTCCCGGCGGGGTCAACTATGGAAATGAACTTTTCAAAATTGGCTCTCATCTGAATTTGCAAAGTAGTGGCAGGGCACTACTTTCGCAGTAATTTGGGCAGCCCGTCTGTCGGCATTAACCACCTCCTTAAAGAAGGCCACCGTAAAATAACAGCATATATGCTGTTGTGCTTCAGTGAGTGAGTAAGGCATGCCAGAGCCCATAGTCAGTTTGGCCTAGGAAAATATAGTTTGGCCTGAAATCGGGTTTGGCCGTTAACATATATACAATAATTTGCAGAAAAAATTGCATGCAAATAAATATTACTGTGTTAGGAAGAGTATACGTATCAGTTTCTGAAGTGAAGCCTTTCTGCACTTTAATATTGGCGGGGCTGCGGTAACTGGGTCATCTAGGGCCTGCCCCACATTTCAACGTCGCTTTTACGACCGGCGGCCATATTCCGTTACCATGGCAACCGCGCACGCGCGCCACCAAACGTCAAGGCGTGGTAATGTTTAGAATAGAAGTTGTTAATATTACTTTTCCATGGATTTTCATGCAATTTCATACGATTTTAAAAAGGTTTTTCATACATCCTATTGAGACTTTAAAACGTTTTTCGTATGACACATATTTTCTTGAATAGTTTCGTGGTGTAATTATTTTATTGATCAGGCGTTATACTTTATACGGCCATGTTGTGTGTTTTTATAATTGGTGGTCAATGAAGTTTGGAAATTTTAATAGCAATTAACAGTGTACTTTAAATTATGTTTTATTCTTATAACGGTAAGAGTCATTTTTTTTAATTCTCATTCACAATTTTGCATATAGGTAGACTTATGTACATATATACTTACGTGTTTTATGTAATACTAAACCAAATTAATTTTAAATTTTTAACGCTAATTTATGGTTGGTTTTAAACTATAATATTAATGATAGATGGGTAATATTTTTTTTTTGTTTATACTCATTTACTTACATATAGCGACATGGCAATTAATTAGGATAAAAATGGATACGGTTCTAACAGGACTTCTTCAGAACATGAAGTCCATGTCACCCAAAGATCGGGCAAGACAAAAGAATTCGTAATGTGACATTTAGAACCACGTGGTACAAAGTCGCTCAGTCCATCACCAACTTTACAAGGCTATTTAGCTACGCCATGGCAATCAATATTTTTCTAGGAAAATTCTAGGAATCACCCAAATCTATGTGAGGCCTTGTTCACCAACATTCCGGATTCATTTTTTTTTAATTAATGGTGTCTATTGTGTAAATCTCCCATGAAAATTTAACTTATATTTATTTATTTAGTAGCTGTGTTTCGTTTTTTGAAAATCATACATTAACCTAACATTTTTCGGGAACAAAAAGTATCCTATATGTTAATCCACGTAATAAACTATATGTGTGCCAAATTTCATACAAATCTGTTAAGAAATTTTTAAGCGAAAGAGTAACAAACATACATTCCTACAAACTTTCGCATTTTTTATATTAATTTTTTAATTTAATATTTTTAATATTATTGAACGAGTGGTTAGGGTGCTTGCCTTAACGCTCTGTTCTAGGGTTCCCGGGTTCGATTCCCGGCACGGTCAACTTTGAAAAATGAACTTATCAAATTTGGCTCCAGTCTGGATCTGGAAAGTAGAGTGGCAGGGCACATTGCGTTTTCGCAGTCATTTGGGCAGCCCGTCTGCCGGCAGTAACCACCCCCTTACAGAAGACCACCGTGAAATAACAGCACGTGTGCTGTTGTGTTTCGGTGAGTGAGTAAGGAATGCCAGAGCGCATTTCCTTATCCCCTACTAATCCCTTATCCTTGATCCTATACTGTAGTCGGCAGCGCACTTGTAGCAGCTTTGAATTGTTTGTGTTATAGGCGACGGTAGCCACCTGCCATCAAGTGGACCGTCAGCCTGTCTGCCGATTTTAACATAAAAAAATATAGTAGCATTTGGATACTAATATCTAATATATAAAATTCTCGTGTCACAGTGTTTGTAACAAAACTCCTCCGAAACGGCTTGTTCGATTCTTTTGAAATTTTGTGTGTATATTTATTAGGTATGAGAATAGGTCATAAAGTGTTTTTCACCCTCCTATCCCCATCCCCCATGTTTTAATCGCGATTTTAGTATTTTTGTATGAAGAATATTCAAATCAAAGATGTTGTATTAGTCTGTACCTAATTCAAATAATTTAACTGTCGTTGATTGACGTGAAGTGTCGCGTCACTTTGACATATGGTATAAAAATAAAATTGGACCCGATAGGTGGCGCCACAATCGGGTTACGGAATTATTTTCGGGTTCTGGCAGAATTAGTTTGCTGGGTCAGCTAGTAATAAATAAAAATAAGTCTGGATGCTCCGATTTTCACTTTGATTATACAAAATAGCGTCCTGAAAAAACAAAATTAAAAGTCTTACGCGCAGAAGTGCTTGTGTCTAAGTTATTTTCAGTTTTTAATTGTTTAAACATATCTATATATAGATAAAAACTATGATAGACATATCTATCTATCATAGTTTTTTATACATATTGTAAACAATGATTTATAAGATGAAGTGTCGTAGACACCTTAACAAATCTTTGCGTCTCTTCTTCACAACGAAATTGATTTTGATACGGTTTACACTAATGGATAAAGAGATGAACAAGGGAGGTTTGTGTATATAAATTTGTAGAATAAATTTGAATCCGAGTGAATCACTAGTGTTTTAATAAGTAGAAAATTCTCGATAATGTAACAACAAATGTTCTGTAAAAAAATAATTAATGTGAGCCTACTGAAGCTTAGTTATCCGATGTGAACGAAACACGAACAATCTAATCTTTATTCTAATACAATACGAACAAAGCTCTATTTAGATTACTCGAGATTTGTTGGCGATTTTTATTTATGTAAAAACAATGAAAGCTTATTTTCCAATTCAACGACTGTTTCAATTATTACGTCATTGTTCGAAAAATGAATCGCTCGCTTCGCTGCGTAGGATTTTTACCTACGCTGTCTTTCGATCTAAAGCTGGCCACTGAGGGTCATTTAAATACATCTGGGGGCACGGCAGTGCCCCCGCCAAGTCGAGCAAAACAAAAACAGTGGCACGATCGTACCACCATCTTTTTTACGAAACAGTTCAGGCCATTTTCAACCCCCTATAACTTCGTTGGCGATAAAACTAGAAGCCTGAATTTTCAGTAACCAAGTAGGCATTGTATAAACTCGGTATATTTCATTGAATTTGAGCCAGTAGTTTAAGAATTATTAAGAATATAACTAGTCAAAGTTTCTTAATTTTGTCACTCACTGACTGACTGACTGACTGATCGATCATCAAAACTCTAAGGCACTTCTAGCAGACATAGAAGCTTCAAATTTAGAATACAGTTAGTGTTTAGTGTATAAATCAAGGAAAAACTAAAATATTTTGCAATTTATTTATTTAAAACATACAAGATTTTTAATATTGATATGGTCAGTATAAGATGTTGTTAGGTGAGCTAATTTCGTAATAACTCAAGACAGTAAGGTTACTTAAGTAGGGACTGAATAAATTAACCGACTCGGCATAACATGGATCTCACAACTTTTGACGGTAGAAGAAGTAAAACTGAGTTGCGAGACTTGGTTTTTTTTTACAAGATATGTTTTTGATGGAATCAGTTTAACTGATCAGTTAAAACAGATGTAAGCCAAAACAACTAGTTTCAAACCGACCCTCAGCACACCGGTTCACGGTCAGTTTATTGTGTGTATTTTTGATGTGAAACCTCTATAGGCGCGGGTGAAACTGATTGATAGCGTGGCGACGCAGTCCGTGGCGACGCGTCACCACGCTATACGATGGTATATACATAAACAGTCTATGCGTAGTAGTGTGTACGGTGTGGCGATGCGTGTCGTGGTGATTGTTGTTGTTGTTGTGATTGTTGGTGGTTGTTACAACTTGATATAAATATTTAAATTTATGTATTCAATAAAAATAAACGTTAAATAAATAAATAAACAGTCATCATTTTATTTCACTCGATGTTTCACATCTACCAGGCGTCCCGTTTTTTTTCCTAAATATATGTTAAGGTCGACAGACTGTCCACTAGGTGGTAGGTGGTAGACAATGGTAGGTGGCTACCATCGCCTATAACCCAAGCAACGCCACGCGTGATTTTTTTAATTATTTTTTTAATTATTAAAAATGGGTTTGCTCTTGGCCAGCATCTATCTGTGTAGGAAAAATAAGGCCGACGATGGAGCGATCTCATCCAGAAGATGCCTATTCACTGCAACCTTAAATGATTGGAGCTGTATGAGCTCGGAAATACAGACGCCGGCAGGGAGTTCCAATTCTTGGCAGTTCGCATTATAAAAGATGTTTTAAATAGCTTGGTCCGAATTAGAGGGATTTCGCCAAGGTGAGGACGGTAACCGTACGTCTGCATGTCCGATAGAAGAAAGGGGAAGGCGGTATGATCTCAAGCAGCTCCCGAGCACACTTATACATAGAATACACACAGACAGGCAATTTTGCGTCTATGCCAGGCTCTGCAGCTTAGTTCTTATTAGTGTACCATCGCTAATGAGCCTCGTAGATCTGCGATCCACCGAATCGAGTGCGGCAAGTTATGGATAAGGAAATGAGAGGGAGGAATATGGAAAATGGGGCCTGATGAAAACGAACTGAAGCCAGCGGATTACGGTGCACCCGAAAAATTCGTAGTTTTCTGTCGGTATAAAATTTCAACTTACGATTTCACACTCAGTCAGCTTTTTTATGTATATCAGTTCAACTGATCAGTTTCACTGGCCGTGTGTGTCGAGCTTAAGAATTGTCTACCACGGAATTCTAACTAATATTATAAATGCGAAAGTGGATTTGTTTGTTTATTACGCTTTCACGCTCTTAACTGACTACTGAACCGAATATCATGAAACTTTGCATACACGTTGTTTGTCAGGGATCCAGAAAAGGACTCTTTCTAAACTTATTAATTTCGGCCGTGGGATCATATCTTTAAAGTGTTCTGTACCCGGCGTTGCATATAAGGTACATTTAATAATAATAAAAATATACAATTAAAAAAGTATTTTTCATGCTAACAGTAGGTACGCCTGCAAAAGCGTCGCCATTTTCAATCCTCTTCTTTAAAAATTGACCTAGTGATAATAACACATATCAATCAATTTAAATGAGTCGTAGCGTAGGCTTATTCCCACCTGCACCAAATGTATTGTTCTCCTAAACTAAAAATTTCATATACATTGATTCCCAAGAGCTCCACGAAAAAGAAATGGTAAATAATAAATTAAGTCATACCTACAGATTTCGTTCCCAAGAGCTCCAAGGCATTTATTATTTAATTAGCTAAGTCCGCAACATCGTACGCGTGGTATTCGGTATATCACGTAACTTTTTTGTTTGTAAACCGATTCGAATGAAACAAACACTAAATATTACGGGAATTTAGCTACAATCGATAAGTGAAAACCGTATTCAAATCGGTTAAGCCATTTCTGAGATTAGCTTGCACAAACGCACAAACAGACAAAAATTGTAAAAACTATATTTTTCACCTCGGTAACATAAGTACAACGTGTCCAATTTTTTTTTTATGTTTAATGTACAGATACAGCTCATTTACGATTTTATTATATGTACCTATTGATATAAAATTTAGTTCCCACCGGCCCGTTTTGGGTAGTTTTTGATAAATTTTTGGAAGCCGTGGGAATAATTTAATATTTTTAATCAACATTCAATTTCACTCTTGGAGCTGCTGGGAACGAAATCGTGGAGCGGGTGGGAACAAACCGTAACTAATGCGCTATAGGCCATGTGATTACGCATCTGTGTATATTGTATACGTTGCTTTTTTGCGGGAGATTTCTTAACTTACAAATCACAGACAAGATAATAGTCAGTCTTCGGTCGTCAAAGGGACGCAAGGATTGCGCATGCTCGCACCGACCACGTGGCTGGGGTTGACGACCCCGCAACAAATTCGGCTTTAGACAACCTGCTCCGTAGAAAAAGTCGGACATTTTCTTTAGGACATTTTTTCGACACGCATGATTAGTACAGGCCCCCTGTTGACGAAACGAAATGTCTCAATGACGTGTTCTATGGAGATTTGTTTGTCAATTAAATAGCGTGTCAATATTTTAAACATGCGTTGGAATTTAATTTTTGAACTTTGTGAAACATAATTCTATTGGATTAAAAAATTTAACACTAGCGACCCGCCCCTGGCTTTGTAATTTCTGCAAATTATATAATTACTAGCTGAACTCGGCCACGCTTCGCTGCGGCCCATACGGCGGCGGCGTGCGCATGGGGCGCGCGGTACTGGACACTGCTTAATATAATACTATTTATCGTAGCGTGATGTTATATAGCCTTCCTCGATAAATGGACTATTCAAAACAAAAGGAATTTTTCAATTCGAACCAGTAGTCCCTGAGATTAGCGCGTTCAAACAAACAAACAAACTCTTCAGCTTTATAATATTAGTAAGTATATAACACAAAACTTTTTCGTTTATCGCTTTTTCCATTAGTGAAAACGGTATCAAAATTGGTTGGGCGGTTGAGAAGAAATTATGGTCCACGGGAAGTATCTGGCAGTACTGAATATTATCTATTCATATAATAAAATCGTAAACGAGCCGTAAAAAAAAACACAATTTGTTCACGTTGTACTTATGTTACCGAGGTCAAAAAAATAGTTTTTAGAATTTTTGCCTGCTTATCTTTTTGTCTGTGCGTTAGTTCACGCTAATCTCAGAAATGGCTTAACCGATTTTAATGCGGTTTTCACTTATGTATTGTAGCGAGCTTCTCGTAACATTTAATGTTTGTTTCATTCCAATCGGTTTACAAACAAGAAAGTTACGCGCTATACCGAATACCACGCTTACGAAGTTGCGGGCTCAGCTAGTATTGTAATGATATTCTGCAAGACATATAAAAATCAGCCTTATTAGAAAATAAGTAAAGTTAGTCCTATTTTTACACTTACCTTTCCCACCTGATAGCTCTAAATTGACCGCCTACCCAACTTAGCAGATACAAATACGTTCAAATTATTGGAACAACTATAGAAAATAAGTTATGTCTGGCTTGCTTGGGATCTTGGGCCATAAACTTCCGTGAAAAATTATCTAACGCATCAAAACCCGTTGCGTGGTTTAGGAGGATTTAGGGGATATACAGACAAACGTGGGCAGCGACTTCAATATCCACTTATTATACTGATATTTGGAATTATGGAGGTGATTCTTTTTTTTTTAAGTATAATCATTATATGATTATATGCGACTCGCCTTTGGATGAAAGCGCGTCTCCCTCTGTTACTTCAATTTTGACACTGTTTAATTTGGACGTGCTGTGTGCACATGTTTTGGGTTGCTGTCTAGTACATACTATGAATAATTCTTTCTACAATTGATCTTCAACGACAGCATCCTGTTTTGTGTACCTCATATATAAATAAATAAATGTAAAGAAACTTTGTATGTTTCTCTAATTTTAACTATTATTCTCATTATATACGTTCTATGAAGTATAAATACTTCATAGAGGTACCTATGTGATGGTGGCAGTCAACAAGTTAAAGAAGATGATTGTCATTGTCTTGTCATTAATTGTAAAAAATAATGTATAAAGTTATAACAATAAATAAAAGGAATAAGCTCTATCTGTGCATCTTGCAGCTAAAATAAAGAAAATAAAACCTTATGCTAAGGTCGTAAGAGTCTTGTTGCGCGCAAAATAAAAATGAAGCCGAGTGAGAGGGCCACCACTGAACGCTGTGTCCCGTTCTATAGAGTTGCCAGAGTTAAGTTGGTAGAAATGGTAGAAAAATATGCGATTGATGTAATGTAATGAAGTAAAAACATTTACTTCTAAAATGTTTCTAAATATAAATAATAATTTATTACCGACATGTTAAAGCAATATTATTTGTTGCTACGTGTAAAGCCTTATTAACGCAAAAATTTTGCGATTGGCGTATAGGTTTTCTTTTATTTGTATGAAATACGGACACCTGACCTGACAACCCCACATGAAATCGCCGACTTTGACGTCAATGGCGGAAATTTTTGATTTCGTGATATTTTTGAAGAATTTTAATTAAAATGGGGAGAATTTGTGTCGTGGAGGCTTGCGGAAGCGAGTATTATCCTGATTGTGGTTTATCTTTTCACAGGTAATAGTTTTAAACATAATTTGTTAGTGAACAATTAGGGTGACCATGCATTACTATCCAATCCTAGTTCAAGAACAAATAACTTAAATACCTATGCATTTTTTATTCCTTTCTCTATTAACATAACGGGTTCAATTTCAGATTTCTTTGTGTCTACAAGTGAGTGTTTAAGAGCATCCCCCGCCTTCTGCGAGGAAGATCAGGACCAACCTTCTAAACTAAATTGTTTTCTCTTTCATGTATAAATTTTCATTTGTTATATAGTGTGTAAATTTATTGGTATAGTAAAGTGTTGTGTGATTGAACTTGGCTTTCTTTTGTCTAAGTCCACCCCAGGTAGTTGGCGCCCTGAGAGTTAACACTGGTCTCGTGTAGTGTCTACCCCTGAGTTTCAGTCGGTGAGTAACGGTTGGAACGCCTGCGGAGCCCTAACGCCCCGCAGAGGTTTCGCGGTTATAAACTTAACTGTTTTTTTCTTACCTAATTAATTAAATATACCACAATAGGTAGCTTATCGTAATTTTATCTCAGTCCAGCTGCATGTCGTGTCCCACAAAGACCAGTAGGTCAAATCACAAATCATTTTTTATAATTATTGTCCTTAAATCATATTTCAATATATTCACCATCGCCAGAGAGGGATAAGAGGTACAGTTACTGATCTCTCTTTCGGCTTCAATTTTGCGACAACAGGTCATTCCTGTTGTATATAGTATTTATTACTTTATTACGTTGTATATAGTATTTATTACTTTATTACTTCCATGATAAATTTATAAATAAGATACTTACATAAATGAATAATAGACTTTAAATGTCGTTTCTTTGTTTACAGGTAAATTATTTTATTTTATTTTTGTATGTATATCATGTAAATATTCGATTTTGTGTAAATATTAATGTATTAAACTTTGTTTACAGAGCAACGCAAGTCTATTTATTTATAACTTTTAAATAGTCTTATATAAATATAAATATGATTATAATCGAGCATCATATTATCTTGTCCCAAAAATATTAAATATACTTATAGAATAAATAGAGAGGCGCATTGGGAAAATTTTCTTACAAAAATATTGATCCTGGTCGCCGTAATCAGGATGGCCATGGCGTAGCTAAATAGCCTTGTAAAGTTGGCGATTTTGTACCACGTGGTTCTAAATGTCACATTACGGATTCTTTTGTTTTGCCCGATATATACGATTGAAAATCTTTGAAACATACCAATGAAAGCCTTAAGGCGAGGACTTAAGGCGACGCATTGGAAATTTTGGTGGCAGGGTTTTAGATTTTTCTCAGCAATGGCAAAACATATGAAAGTGGTGTTTGGTAATCTGTTTCTTCATGATACTGACTTCATTTTGTCAGTTGGATTACACGATTGGTAATCTTTTATAACAGAGAAAAAAATTCAAAGAAACCTCTTTTAAAACACAGATTTACATATTACAGGCAAACGGGACCAATTTATACCTCCAAATTTTCTATGTACGTTAGTATAAACATACACTTTAATCTTACAGTTGGATTTCTTAAAATACGACCTTTGTCGCATACGACCTTACGACATAAGCAAGTGCGCTCTGTTTTTCGTATGCAATCAGAGCCGTATTAATTGTTTATCGCTGCGTCGCCTTAATAGAAAAGCGTTATTTTCGTCGCCCAATTTGACTTGTTAGAGCATAATAAATAATATTTTAAAAAGTTTGAATCAGGCAGATGTACGGAAAAAGTTCTATTTTATGAAAAAAAAAATGTAAATTACTGCCCAAAAAAGCTTTCTCGTCACATTAATAACAATTTCAGCTAGAACTATGTTATTGCTTAAGCTTATTATTTACCTTAAGTTCTGTACTAAAGTTTTAATCGGCTGCTTTTATTTATTTTTTCATATTATGTTAAATATTTAGGAAAAAACTTTCCGGGAAGCTAAAAAAATTTGTTGTGCAATATTGCACTTTATTTCATAGTTAATTAGGTTGCGTTAATTTAGGTAAAAATTGTCTTCGGTCTGTTAGTCCTTGTCTCAACACAGAACGCGCAAACACAATTTATTATAATCCAATATGTAAGCGAGAATTCTATTCTTTGATAATCCAATATATTTTATCGGGTTATCCACGTGACAGTTATTATTATTATTACTGTCGTGATACATAATGTATTAAGAGTATTTCGAAGGCCAGAGGGGAAAATTTTCCTACAAAAATATTGATCCTGATCACCGTAATGAGGATGGCCATGGCGTAGTTAAATAGCCTTGTAAAGTTGACGATGGACTGAGCGATTTTGTACCAAGTGGTTCGAAATGTCACATTACGGATTCTTTCGTCTTGCCCGATCTATACAGTTTAAAATCTTTGGCTAAACCTGTGACGTTTAGCTGTCACACTTATAAAGAACTAGCTGACCCAGCAGACCTTGTCCTGCCAGAACCCGAAAATAATTCCGTAAGCCGATTGTGGCGCCACCTATCGGGTCCAATTTTATTTTCAAACCATATGTTAAAGTGAAGATAAAAAAATCGTAAAAATCGATGTCACTTTGTGAAATAATGTTGCCATGTTCAATGTAATAGTGGGGCGTTCAGTTTTCGTTCAATCACAGGAATTAATGATGATATGAATGAGTACATCGTTAATCTAATCTTACTATACAAAAAAAAGAAATTATTTCTATTTTACTGTATCCGAATGTTGTATCGATAAATTAATCTACAGAGCCATCTATTAATAATTCATCGAACTAATCTATAAATAGACACTAATGTTGTATAAAACGTTTAATTTGCAATAACAAATATTGAGTCCAACTTAAAAGATAGGAACAAAACTATCCTATCTTTTAAGTTGGACCAATTAACAGATACTTACGAAGTTTGATCTAAGTCGGTTCAGTAGTTTCAGAATTTATCGCGAACATACATCCTGACACGAGATTTTTATATATATAATAAGATAAGATATAAGATATAAAGATGTGCATAAGGATATCGTACTTTTCAATAGATTAGCTCATCACGCTATAAACGGGGAAGGTTTGTGTATTATAATTTCCAGAAAAAATATATATATTGCTATCCTTACTTACAAATACAATGCTGAACAGTGCTAACAGTATTTGACGTAATTTAAATAATTGTAAGTGTTAGCTTAAAAGGATCTTTGAGAGGGAATATAGGGGACTAATGGTTCTTTCAAATCCAAGAAAATTCCCTCAAAGTACCTATTTGTATATATAGTAGATATTTATTTAAGAGAGTAATGGCGAATAGCTATAACAGTTCGTAATGGAAAAAGAAGAATTAAAAAAATACACTCCATCATTTTATAAATACTAGCAGCCTATGTTAGGTTTTATTACATTATACTAGCTGAGCCCGCAACTTCGTACGCGTGGTATTCGGTATAGCGCGTAACTTTTTTGTTTCTAAAGCGATTGTAATGAAACAAAACTAAATGTTACGGGAAGCTTGCTAAAATACATCAGTGAATACCGCATTTAAATTGGTTAAGCCGTTTCTGAGATTAGCGTGCACAAACATACAGACAAACAGACAAAATATCTAAAAAAATATTTTTTTCACCTCGGCAACATAAGTACAACGTGTAAAATAAACCAAAAATGGCCAACGCAGCCACGGTTGGCCACGTTATCCAGCCAAATGTGGCCTCATATTTTTCTTTAAGCGTGATGACTTTTCGTGTATCTGCAGTACATGACCTAGTTGGTGACCTAGATCGGCTGGGTCACCGGAGACCTGAGCGCGGATCGGGTCGGACGTGGCTATTCGCTTTTTAAAACGTTCATTGTTACCACAGTTGCACAGTTTTGCTTAATTTCAAAGGGGTCTAGGTAAACGCTATATTATACATGTATACTAGCGACCCGCCCCCAGCTTCGCCCGGGGTGCAATTTTTATATATATGAACATTCCCCGTTTATCCCTCTTTCCATTAGTCAAAACCGAATTAAAATCGGTCTACCCGTTCACGCGTGATGCCGTGACCAAGGGAAATAGGGATTCATTTTTATATATAGAGATAGATAGAAGAAGATATTATAATAAATTAAATTGTCTGTTTGTATTGTCAAAATATGTGCTTTTTACTAAATGTATATGAAAGTATATAACTACGGTAGTTATTATGAAGAATAACCAATTTTTAAAAATTTTGTCTGTGTTTATTCCGCCTATACTCCGGCCATTATAAGAGTGCTGTTCTGAGAGTTGTCAATTCTCTTTGTATGTGTGTCATGTTTGTGCAAATAAAAGTTCTATTTATCTATCTATCTATCGTTTATTCGGAAATGAACTTTATGCAATGGACATAAAGAAATGTCAAAAACGCATTCATAGAATGACCGTACTATACGAGTAATCTCCGAAAGACTGATTTTGACGGAGCTTCAAAGTCAAGCAATAGGGGATCGGACAAATTTTCAGAAAGTGTTTTAAATTAATCTTCATGGATATTTATTCCCATAAAAAATACTATTTTATTTATTTATAGCCTTTTAGGTACTCAAAATCATGTTTTAATATTGTTTGTTTGAAAATGCCGCCAAAACGCCACGATAGTTCATCTGAGAGCGCGTAACGTCATTTGTGGTCATATCATAACAAAACAGCTGCATTGGCACAAGACAATGATTGCCCACAAATGACGTCACGCATTGTGATTGGTGTTTCAGTATAGATTAAAAATATTGCAAATAATAAAATTTTATTTCTTCATTTTAAAATATTTAAAAGAATTATATTAAATTATTATTCGATAAATAATCGTAAAAAGTTATATAATTTCTTTCTAAGTACATTTTAGATTTTAATTTGATTACTCTGTCCGATCCCCTATTATTGGTTGACAGCTGTCAAACCGAATAAGCAATTTTTAATTGACATCTCTTAACTGTTAACCGCAAAGATAATTGTATTTAGGTACAGACTAATACAACATCTTTGGTTAACCGAATAACAATTTTTGGTTGACAGTATATAATTGTTGTAATTTTATATTTTAAAGATGACAAAAAGAATAGTATCCTGAGTTTCTTTCGGGGTTTCTTCTCGGGATCGTCATCTTGGCTTTTTTTCCGAAACCCTGGTAAATTTAAATGACGATCATAAGATTTTCTTGGAGGAACCTAATTGATAAATAAATATTTTGATTTGATTTGATTTGACTGAAGCATGCGAGGGAGAAGCACTGATACGATTTTGTCCAAGTAGAAAGAGCTTGAGGATTAAACAAGCAATTTTTATACACATATTTGATTATATCCTCCTTATCCCCTCCTAATCCCTTATCCTTAATCCTACTTTAGTTGGCAGCGCACTTGCAGCACCTGTAGCGTTGCTTGTGTTATAGGCGACGGTAGCCACCTACCATCAAGTGGACCGTCAGCCTGTCTGTCGACATAACATAAAAAAAAAAAAAAATTATTTCTCCTGAAAACACTTGTATGACAGACAGTCAGACACGGGCAGCGACTTCATTGTAAATTGTCACATTTAATTAATATTCAACGAATTTCTAACCAAATACCAAAAGCACAATACATAGGGAAGATCTAGATCGTTAGATCCTCTAACTGACCTATTGTACCTAGTCTATGTCACCTCTGAGTACGATATTTTTAAAAATAAATATCAAGCAATCGTTGGCAAGGTTCTCATATTATACAGCACGCTAAAATAAGATCTACTCCGACAATTACTCACATAACGTTCGTTTGTTTACGTCAACTTGCTGGGAAACAATAAATTGGTGTATTGTCAATTGCTTTCATAGTTTTTTACAGGTTTTAAATATTAAAAATGATTTCTTAAAAAAAAATTAATGTTTTTTTTTTACAAAAGACAACGTTTAAACTAAAACACATTGAATTTATTGGTTACCCACTAGCTGGTTTTTGAATTTTTAGGGTTCCGTACGTCCGAATAAAAAAACGGAACCCCTATAGGATCACTCGTGGGTCCGTCTGTCCGTCGCTCACAGTCAATTATCTCGGAATACAAGTTGAAATTTGGTACACATATCAATTTCTGTGACCCAAACGCAGAGGTGGGACGTGAATAGATGAAATCTGTATATGGGACGTCATTTTTGGGGGGAAAGTGGAAAATTAAACAAAAAAAAAATTTTGAACACTGCATCGTGAGACATATCAAATGGAAGGTCTTGTTGTGAAGATCTTAAATGTATTTTTTTTTGTAATTTTAAAATAAATAGTTTCCAAGTTATTCAAGAAAATAGACGAAAATTGACCATTCCTCCCCCCTTATCTCCGAAACTACATAACCTAAAATTTTGAAAAATGCCGCCGCAATTATAAGAGGCACAGCTTGCACCAATAAAAAGTGTAGAGTAACCTCTTAATAATAATAATAAAAAATTAAAAAATATCCGAATACAATGTCAGCAATAATTAAATGTCAACTGTCTGAACCACGGATGAGTATTTTAATTTTAGAAATAGCTTTAAAATTTAATGTAAGCTCAGATAAATTAAGAACTAAAGATAGAGCCCTGTGGACGGCAGAGTGAAGCCGGTAAAACTACGCCTCGCCGTGTACATACACAGTTACACGCACACAAAAAAAAATTAATATCAGGATGGAATCACATTTCAAACGTAAGTAAACTTGGAATCCAATATGAATCCCCATTTCCCTTGGTTACGGCATCACGCGTGAACGACTAGACCGATTTTAATTCGGTTTTCACTAATGGAAAAAGGGATAAACGGGGAATGTTCATAAATATAAAAATAGCACCACGGGCGAAGCCGGGGGCGGGTCGCTAGTTTTCAATAAAAAAAATGAGGTTATAACCTGCCTAAAACATAAACGCAAAATTACCTGTCTGTGTGTATTCTATAAGATGTACTTCGGAGAGATCATACCGCCTTCCCCTTTCTTCCATCGGACATGCAGACGTACGGCTGGTTACCATCCTCACCTTGTCGAAATCCCTTTCGGACCAAGCGCTTTAAAACATCTTTTACAATGCGCACTGCTAAGGATTGGAACTCCCTCGGCGTCTTAATTTCTGAGCTCATACAATCCAAATCTTTTCAAGGTTCGAGTGAATAGGCATATTCTGGGTGAGTTCGCTCCATCGTCGGCCTCATTTTTCCTACATGGATAGATGCTGGCCAAGAGCAAACCCATCTTTAATAATAATAAAAAAAATGTTTATTAAATCGACTTCACTAAATTCTTCGCAAAATTCTGTCTGATTCTTATTTGGTCTGAGGATGTAAATGTAAGTATATATGTGTTTCAACCTCTCTGTTCCCGGCTTAGACATACTATAGTATAGTAATCTAAACTTACAACGGTTGATCTATTAACGTGTCCCGTTTGTTTATTATATTTGACTTCGCGAAAAAAAAACACCTTGAACTCTCAACGCCAATGAAACGTCGACCTTAACTCAAAGATGCAAGGCGTAAAATAAATCCGCCGCTTCAATTTAATTGGCAGTATCACCAATGCCGTATTGCAGAACCTAGTTTCTGCGCCAAAATACGTCGCATTGCATTTACCTACTAGGTTACAGTGCACATGCGGTTTTGTGAGTGCATCTGTATACACTTGTTAAATGCAGCTCTTACGTCGTACCTACCTTTTGTAATTTTACAAAAGGTAGGTACACCACTGCAGGGCCTTGATTCTGTGTGGTAATAGGCATGATGACAGATTTTGAAATTCCCTTCCATAATGTAGATACACGTCTACCATATCCGAAAAAAAAAACAATATTTCAGCAAAAAACTAAATTTCAACGTGAATTATTGAATGTTTTTTAAATCTATTTTGAATTACGCGCGAAAACGCTCTTAGGTGTCATGGCGTCGCGTCTGATGAACCGTGACGTCACCGACATCGCATCAGGGGCCTTAGTCAAAGAACGATAACGATAACGAAGTTCGCAAGAATAAAATGTATGGGGTCTATCACGTGATTTAGCGACGGCATATGTCAATCCCATACATTTTATTGTTTTCGAACTTCGTTATCGTTATATTACTTAGACTAAGGCCCCAGATTTTTCATTCTGTCAAAGCAAAGTCAAGCAACACGATGGCACCTACCTGGGCGTGACGTCATTCGCTCTGATTGGTGTTTCAGTTAACATAACCGATTGCAGTTATTTATACTTCTATTTTATTGAAAATCTTATTAATCTCAATTTTAATACAAAAAATGAGTAATTTTTTAGACTCCTTTCAACATATATTTCTCTCCAAAACCATTTATTCTTTGATTCTTTAATACAGTCATCATGCCTATTATGATTTCATGCTTTTGTCTTACCTTATCAAAACACGGTAATGTCTTGTCATGGCATTTATCTATACTTACTAATATTATAAAGCTGAAGAGTTTATTTGTTTGTTTGAATGCACTAATCTCAGAAACTACTGGTTCGAATTCAAAAATTCTTTTTGTTTTGAATAGCCCATTTATCGAGGAAGGCTATAGGCTATATAACATCACGGTAAATGAGCAGTGTCCAGTACCGCGCGCCCCATGCGCACGCCGGCCGCCGCCGTATGGGTCGCAGCGAAGCGTGGCCGAGTTCAGCTAGTATATAATATGACGTGGTTTCGAAGTGAGGAATCACTAATATGACGTGACTTCGTAGTAAGGAATCGCGTGGAATCACTAAGTAGCGTTAGTGAATTAGGGGCTTTTGAGCCTTTAAAATTAGGTACAAACTCATTTTATGCAAACCTATGCAATATACTAAAAATAAATAATGAATTCAGATGACGCGTTCAATCCAGTGTTGCCAGATTAACAAACGAAACCCGTTTAACGCTAGCAACACTGGAGAAAACATTAAAACCTACTAATATTATAAATGCGATAGTTTGTGTATTTAGATATTTGTGTGCTTTTTACTCAATCATCTCAAAATTTGGATTAAATTTGGCAGGATAACATATGGGATACTTTTTATCCCGGAAAAATGTTAGGCACGTACAGTGCCCGCGGCTTTGTACGTGTGGTATTCGGAATAACGCGTAACATTTTTGTTTGTAAACAAATTGGAATGAAATATACACTACGTATTACCGGAAGCTTGCTACAATACATCAGTGGAACCCACGTGAAAATCGGTTAAGCCGTTTAGCGTGCACGAAGACATAGTAGGCAAAGAACGATTTTATTATATACTAACGACCCGGCCCCGGCTTCGCCCGGGATACAATTTTTATATATAAGAACATTCCCCGTTTATCCCTCCTTCCATTAGTGAAAACCGAATTAAAATCGGTCTACCCGTTCACGCGTGATGCCGTGACCAAGGGAAATAGGGATTCATTTTTATACATAGAGATGAAGAGCTCCAGCCTAAGCTGAACCTTACTTAATATGACTGATCATATAGATCTGAAGTCAACTTGAATTGGACCTAAAATCATCTAAAGTGACTATTTTTAACTTTATATAAACCTTCAATCATCATCGTTTTACAGATGAAAAGTTTCAGCCAATTCAACCGAAGAGTTATTGCATTTTTATCGAAAAAAAAATTGCATACACGTTGTCAGAGATGCAGGAAAGGACATAGGGTACCTTTCGTCCAGAAAAAAAGTTCTGTTCCCGAGGGATCATCTAACGCATGGCAAAGCTATAACTGCAATAAAGATGTTAGGCGTTACGGTGCTCATATACATATTTAGTCAGGCGTTTTCAATGCGGGCGAAGCCGCAGGCAACGCTCCCAAACGGATGGAACGATTTTGATATGGTTTTTGCGTTTAAAATCTGATACGATCGAATGATTGCTAGCTATAATTTATGAAGATTTGTTCAGGCCTTTTTTTATGTTAAGATCAGCAGACTTGAAGGCAGGTGGCTACCGTCGCCTATAACATAAGCAACGTCACCGCTGCTGCAAGTGCAGTAAGATTAAGGATACGGGATTGGATAGAAAAATGGGCTCTGGCATCCCTTACTCACTCACCGAAACACAACAGCACACGTGCTGTTATTTCACGGTGGCCTTCTGTAAGGGGGTGGTTACTGCCGCCAGACGGGCTGCCCAAATGACTGCGAAACGCAGTGTGCCCTGCCACTACTTTCCAGATCCAGATCAGAGTCAAATTTGAAAAGTTCATTTTTCAAAGTTGACCCTGCCGGGAATCGAACCCGGAACCCATAGAACAGAACGTTAAGGCAAGCACCCTAATCACTCAGCCAACGGCTCGTCAAAACCTCAACCCTCAGCCTTTTTCTAATTGATGAAGGGATTTCACTAACTTCCACGGGTCGGTTTATGTGAAATTTGATGTATACTGTTACTTCGATAGTATTTCAATGGCATGGACCTGATGCTGCAGCATCAAGTAGTCTACGGGAAACCCAACTCCTTAGCAACTTACAGTAGAAATAGCATGTTTGGACTCAATAGAAGGTCGGGGGTTAGATTATCATTTTTAATTACAGCATGCTATTGTACTGACTCAGCGAAAGGCTAGGAAAAATGTTATGCGTCTATTTTCGCTCTCATGAGCTAAAAAAAAACCTTCTGTTTTTAAACATAGGTACATATATAATAGTAGACTACTACGCAACAATATAAGCGGTAATCAGTGGCTGCGTGTGGAGGACACATCTAATGAAACATTTCCTCTGCCGTGCCACAGAGTACTCGCAATGTCACAATAGCGCGATTGAATTTTAACATAATGTACCTACTTATCTTTTATTATTCCTCAATAAGGTAAATTACTGAAAATTTCAGTTCAATATTACGTTTAAATAATGTTGTATGAACAGTTTTCAATCATGTTTAATATAAATTTCAAATAAACGAACAAATTATAATATTAATAGTTATCTGAGTTTGTAATAGGCAAAGGAAATTTTAGACATAAATCCTCTTTCTTGTTTAATAAATTTTGAGTTTCTAATTGTTAATAAATCAAAAATTGGCGTTTAAAAACGCCAAACGTCAATACATAAAATAAAATCGTAAACTAGCCGTGTTTGTATATTAAATAATTTTTCAAAAAAAAAAAAAAAAAAACAATTTCTACATGTTATCGAGGACAAAAAATGGTTTTTAGAGTTTTTGTCTGTTTGTCTGTGCGTTTGTGCACCCTAATCTCTGAAATGGCTTAACCGATTTGAATGCGGTTTCACTGATGTATTGTAACAAGCTTCCCGTAACATTTAGTGTTTGTTTCATTCCAATCGGATTACAAACAAAAAAGTCTCGCGCTATACCAAATATCATGCGTACGAAGTTGCGGGCTCAGCTGTTTCAAATAAACGAATAAACTATATTATAATAATAATAGTTATCTGAGTTTGTAACCGGCAAAGGAAATTTTAGACATAAATCCTCTATCTTGTTAACATTAATTAATAAACATTAATATAATTAAAAACATTATTAAAATAGTTTCTAATTGTTAATAATCTGCTTTTTTTAATTGAAATATTATTTTTAATATTTGAATAAAACTCCAATTTAAAAAATTCGATGTATAGGTACGTCATGTGCAATGCTGGCTGAAATTTATAGTTTAAAAAAAATTAAATTCGAACACGTTGTTCAATTTTTTTCATTCGCTATTATTCGATTGGTAAAAGTCACGTAGTTTAATTTGAAATAATTAAATAATATAGTATTTTGTTGTGATTTCTTTGTGATAATCCGAATAATTACGCTAATTTTCAAATAGGATATTATGTCGGTTCACACAATCCCTCTTATTACGCCTTTCATCCGAGGACCAAGATTCCCTTACAGGAAAAGTGAGTAATTTTTTTTAAAGATTTTATTTGATTGAATATTTCTTGTGTCTTACGTAAAATAGTTACCTCTAGTTTTTCTGCAAGTTAAATACACAAAGTTTCCTCGTCCATCGCTCTTTCTAGTACCTAGTGAAAACCGTATCAAAATTTGTTGGGTGTTTATTTTATCATTGTATATATATTTTGTACTAGCTGAGACCGCAACTTCGTACGCGTAGTATTCGGTATAGCGCCTAACTTTTTTGTTTGTTTGAATGAAACAAACACTAAATGTTACGGGAAGTTTGCTACAACACATCAGTGAAAACCGCATTGAAATCGGTTAACCTGTTTTCGAGATTAGCATGCACAAGCGCACGGACAGACAAAAATTCTAAATGTACAAATGATATGTACAAATTGTTTTTAGAAAAAAATTTAATTTAATTTAACACAGCTCGTTTACTATGTGACTACATATCGTATATATATGACTACATAGCTTCCGTACGAGACTTCATTCCAGGATATATACCTATATTCCACATATATATAAATGACAACTAATGGCTAAATGTGTTTGTAAGCTCAAAACCCTGGAAAACTGGACCAATTCGACTGTTTTTTAATTCAAATATTCGATTAAATCCGAGGAAGGTTTCGTTCATTCGTTCGTCAGATCCGCTAATGACTTAGTTTGGGGTACTTAGGTACATAAAAAACTGGTAGGTATCGCTAAAAATAACTAATTATCTTCACGTAACGCGCCATTTCTAATTGAAGGAACATTTTTTTTTTCCAATTGTAATTTTTTGTTTCCAACCAGCGACTTTTAGGACTCAAAAAACAAGGCCAACGAACCTTGAATCGGGTTGGTCATGCGTTCAATCTCTTTTTGGAATCTAGGTGATTTTAATGGCCTCTGTGATGATTGACTGATTCTCCATAATGTAACTTGTGGTGTTACATCTGGGAGTGAGTCCATTACTCGGAGCTCCATGGTGCCTTGGAGATCCAGTGGGGTTCGATTCCCGGCAGCGACGACTTGGGATATGAACTTTTAAAAGTTGGCTGTATGATTTAATTATTTTAAAGTATCAGCAAGACCCAGTAATAATTGGGCAGCCAGGCTGGCGGCAGTAACCACTCCCTTACAGAAGATCATCATGAAATAAAAGCATGTGTGCTTTTTTTTATATATCTATTATCTGTTATCTATTATCCATTATCCATCAATATCTATATCTATATCTATATCTATATCTATATCTATATCTATACATATATTAAAATCATAAACGAGCCGTGTAATATTAAATATTTTTTTCAAAAAACAATTTGTATTAATACAAATTAACAATTTTAATTATTAACAATTTGTATTATGTAAAATTTTTTACTAATGTTACTGAGGTCAAAAAAATTGTTTTTACAATTTTTGTCTGTTTGTCTGTTCGTCTGTTTGTTCTGTGCGTTTGTGTACGCTAATCTCAGAAACGGCTTAACAGATTTGAATGCGGTTTTCACTGATGTATTGTAACGTAAAATTTAGTGTTTATTTCATTCCAATTGGTTTACAAACAAAAAAGTTACGCGCTATACCGAATACCGAAGTTGCGGGTTTAGCTAACTCTTTCTATATATAAAAATGAATCCCTATTTCCCTTGGTCACGGCATCACGCGTGAACGGGTAGACCGATTTTAATTCGGTTTTCACTAATGGAAAGAGGGGCTTACGAACTTGCGGGCTAAACTAGTCTATATCGATATCAATATATCTTATACAAAAAAATGCAACGCTTAAGATTGAATAAATTATTGCTCAAATAATTCTGTAGGGCGTTGATTTTTTTAGGCGCCTACGAACGAAGTCGCGTTCAAAGGCTAGTTTTAGATATTTTGTTTTTGAAGCACCAGCGCCAGGACTCAGCCGGCACTTATTTCGTCGATGTAGACACCAATATTGACAATTTGACCTCTGATGGAGGTCACACAGTTCGCCGCCCCTGCATCTAGCCGGCCACGATCTCTCGGGACTCTGGAGATATTTCTACAATATATAGATCCGCGTTCTATATAATATATAGTATACTTAAATAAATTTATTTTAATCTAGTGCATTTTTTCGGAAATTTACATCTATAGTTTCAATAAAATTCATCGTTTTATTCATTACTCCATATGCTGAAAACAGTCTAGTTGAAAATCCAAAATATTGAGCTCCAATAGCGAGAATACTTCGTGCGATTGAGGCTCTAGTTAATCTGGTTTAAGTGTATACCATGACCAACTCGATTTCATCGCCTCGCTTCTAACCGTCATTATGAAACTAGTTCTTGTATCAGAAAGGGTTCAGATGTTTATACATTTTTAAAAAATTAGTATATAATAAATTTGAATGAGTTTTAAAGGAATATAAAAGAAAATTAAATTTAACGAGTGCGTCATTCTATCTCCGAAAACAGAGATTCTACAAAAACACAATGTTGGCATTTGGTAAATATTTTTGTTCTAAAGCAAAATAAGTCAAGAAGTTTAAAATGCTCCTCATCATAGTTGTAATTATCAACCTCATTGTCATCACTGTCATTGTCATCGTAGTCGTCACAGACACCAATCATAGTTTATCGTTGTTATGTAGTTGACTTTTTCCTGTTGCTACGACTGCGCCCTTTTTTCTTAGATTTAAAAAAACTTTTATTCGATCTTTACATATTTTTGGCAGGCGTAGAATTGGCTTAGGTTCTGAATGTCCAGTGTTCCAAAATTATCAGTCCATCAAAATGTCTAGTCTCAGGATGTCGTGTCTGGTTTTTTTTAATGTTAAGATCGGCAGACAAGCTGGCAGACACTTGACGGTAGGTGGCTACCGTCGCCTATGACACACGCAACGCCAGAAGTGCTGCAAGAGCGCCGCCGACTACGTAGGATTAAGGATAAGGGATTGGGAGGGGATAGGGAAATGGGCTCTGGCATCCCTTACTTACTCACCGAAACACAACAGTACACGCACTGTTAAAAATAGGTGTTTGATTTTAGTTTTAACAAAAAGAGTGATATGAACATTTTTATGTAAAACGAAATTTCCAACAATATATTTTGTCTGAAACATTTTTCTATCGATATTTCATATCTTCTAAAATTTGATTTGTTAAGGGACTCAAATTTTGATTTGTTGGTAAATCTTGTTTGTTCCTGTTAATCTCCGAAACAGTTGAACCTATTTGAATTTTGACAAAAAATAGGTTATAAGTCCTCTCTCTTTGGCTGACACAGCTATCCCAAACTGGTCATTAAAGACAAGCGTTATATGTGATAAATGTATTGTTGCAGGCAAGTCGCCGTTTTTCCCCGGCGTGGAGGAGGCGGCCGTTGCGGCGGGTGCTGCCGGTGCCGGCACACCGTCTGTCCCCGCTGATCAAGCGCAGGACGTCGTCACTAGACTCAGCGCGGCTGGTAAGTGGTCGTTTCGATGTCCTAGGGTCTTGAACAGCTTAAATTGTATTGCTCTTACTCAGCGAAACACAAAACCACATGGTGTTATTTCACTATGGCCTTCTGTAAGAGGATAGTTACTGCCGCCAGACAGGCAGCTCAAATGACTGCATGCTGCATGCCACTTATTTAGTCTTTTATTTGGAAGTAATTCTAAAAATGTTGGGATTTTTATGAGTTTAGAAATTTTAAATGTAAAGTAACTCAAGAGTTTGTATTTTGTCTCCAAATTACTTTTTATTAATGTTTTTATAAGCCTCCCCGTAAATTTTCAATAGGACCGGTTGGAAGCAGCCTTGGATTCAGTGACGATCCGTGGGCCATATTAGGTCGTTATAATAAATTATAAGATATTATATTTTTTATGTTAAGGTCGGCAGATAGGCTGACGATCCACTTGATGGTAGGTGGCTACCGTCGCCTATAACATAATCAACGCCTAAGCTGCTGCAAGTGCGCTGCTGACTGCAGTAGGATTAAGGATAAAGGATTGGGAGGGGATAGGGAAATAGGCTCTGGCACCCTTTACTCATTCATCGAAATTACGTGCTGTTATTACACGGTGGTCTTCTGTAAGGAGGTGGTTACTGCCGCCAGACGGGCTGCCCTAATGACTGCGAAACGCAATGTGCCCTGCCACTACTTTCCAAATCCAGACCAGAGCCAAATTTAAAAAGTTGATTCTTCAAAGTTGACCCTGCCGGGAATCGAACCCGGGAACAAGCAGCACCCTAACCACTCATCCAACGGGCTCGTTAAACGGGGTCCTTTTTTCTTTTTGTTGGAGTATCCGCCCACAGCGGGTACTAAAAGCCCCCCCCCCCCCCCTCCCTCGCGCACTAGGCGACTACTACCGCAACCATAGTTGCAGCGACACTATGCGACAGCGACCAAGCGGTCGCGCAGACCAGATTTATTTCCCTCGACACATAGGCGTGCAGAAGTTCTACGAAGCAGACATAATATGCGCAATGGATTTGGAGACTGAAAAAAACTCGTCAAAAGAATTTATCGGCATTCTAGTATAGTTAAAACACTTGTCTTCATAATGTCTAATTAATTTCTTTATAAAAATATTTTTTAATTGGACGTCTATCGATAAATACATGTACCCAAAACCGTTTATTCTGTTTTTCGTCGTTGTCAACCCAAAATCTCCTATGTGTCATTTACAAAATATACTTTTGAGTTATTTACAAAATAAGATTTTCTCAAAAAATTTACATGAAGGTTTATTTAAAAAAATAATATTTGAAACTTAAGGTTGTTATACGTAAACTTATTGGTCTTTTAACATGAATCTTACGATTTTTTTTTTATTATTTTAATAATAGAGTAAATTTTGCACATATCGGATTGTAGCTGCTGCACATGGCATATTTTATTAAGAGGTCGTAATTAGACAAATAGTGCCCATAAGTACTTAGAGTACTTTGAGTTTTTTTTATACGATAGTGAAGGCAGTGAACTATCCACTAAGGTGAAAATGTTGGAATCACAAAATAGTGCACATAGCGATTTTGGTTGGACAATGACAGTTTTCCTTTTTTCGTACTTGACAATAGTTAATAATACATCTTGCTTATGTATTACGCCAGTTCGCGGCGCGGCCGAGACCGGAGACCGAAACACTTACTTGACAATATGGCGTTCGGTTCACGAGCGATACCGAGACCCGCGACGCGTGACCGGAGACCGTCTTGCTGTGTCATTTTCTCGTATTCTCTAAATATGACTTCTTTCACTGACGAAGACACTTATAAATTAATATAAATTATACGTCAACATGCCGCATTATTTAATTGCCAACTGGACGAACATAGGCATGAAAATTAAGACAATATTTGGAAAAGCATAGAACTTTGCAATAATGAGAGAAGTCGCTCGTTTTCCGATCTCGGCGCGAATCGCTAAGTACCTTTAAGGTCTCCGCATACTCGCATCTAAAAGTTTACATGGCATATCAATTCACAATTTTAGGCTGCTCTTCCCGGTCCGTGGTCTAATGTGTTACCAATGGTACCTTTTATAACGAATGGATACAGCCATTCTCAAAATTAAATCCTTTTATGAAGGTAGTAATTATGGTAAATAGTTAAAATTTTGAGTAGCGCATTTTGTTTTGGAATTATCTTTGGAAACCGTCGTTAACTACTAATAAAAGTCTTCATTTGTAACCAGATGAAGCAGTTCTCTATGCATCTGAAGGGAATCGATTAAGTCGAACTGTCTACTTATGTCTAGAATTGTTTTTTTTTTTAATCTGTTCATTTGTTCTTGTGATTGTAAAATGTTTTTTAAAAGGTCAAAATTATTGCGTTTATGATTGAAGGATGTCTGTTGAACGTTCCAGGTCTATCAATGTGCGTGAGCGCACTGGGATCGCCGGCTCGCTCGTCGCCCGTCTCAGCAGGCTCCGAACACGGCGAGAGGTTTAGCCGCAAGGTGTTTGTCGGAGGTCTACCTCCCGACATTGATGAAGGTGAGTTTTTGTTACCATCATTGTACTCTTTCACTCCTGAGCAAAGTGTACATCACACTCGAAATGAAGAAAACGTAGAATAGAAAGAAAGAAAGAAAGACTTTTTTTTACTGCACCGCTTCAATGATCCCTTGATCAGAGAAAAGACGCGGAAAAAAAGGAAATTTTTTAAAAATTACATATTATATGTTGGTGTATTAATGAGGTAGCACACAAATCGCTAAAATTTCATTCATAACTAATTCAAAGGTAGCATCCCGTTTAAAATAAAGAAAAATTTAACAAATTATTTTGATATTCAAATATTTTGAATAAAACTTTGAGCACGAAAGGGCAGACCTAATTTAGTCGGTTCACAGCATGGACGGAAGTTCGTCCGTATGGATTAATCGGTCCTTAGATTAATTGCCTTGTAATGTGGTCCAAGGGATTTTAATATGTAACCGAGCTGAAAGTGATCTTTTTTAAGACGTTAGTACGCCTTTGAATCGAATAAGAAATCAGAAGTTTCTTTTAGAATTAGCGCGATTGCACATAAGCTTTACTCACTCATCGAAACACAACAGCACACGTGCTGTTATTTCACGGTGGTCTTCTGTAAGGGGGGGTTACTGCCGCCGGGCGCGCTGCTCAAATGACAACGTTGGTAATCTGCAGTAGAATGGCATTCAGGTAGGAATTCGTCCAACGTTTTGTGTTTTATAGTAGCCTGTGGAAGTGTTTACTCTTAACAATATGTTACAAATGATATCTACAGTCGGTGTTAATATAAGAGTCAGGGTGTCTCCCTTGAATGTCTCCACTCCGCACTAAATTTATTTACCACTTGTGTATTTGGAAACCATCGATGTAATCAGCAGTAAATGGGCCTTCAGTCGAGGCCGTCTAACTCAGACCTAACTTTTGCAAATATGTTTCGGCCTCACATACTTCGTCAATACTTTAGCTTTTGGGTTGAATTCTTTTTTGTATGTTGTCAGGTTTTAGGAACTAGCTGTAAAATATTTTCATTAAAAAAGTCCTTAATAGTTGAAGGAATTGTTCAAATAGGATAAATAGCTGCCTAAATTATGGCCAATACAAAAATATATTGAACTGTTTCTTTTGTGATGTTCTTATCTGTTTTCCCTTTCCTTTGTGTAGAACTAAGTCAGGTCGAAGAGCTCCTCTTTATAGAATGTGCAGTAACTTTAGTAAGAACTTAAATGAGACATCGAATTACTAAGAACTTTTAGATAAAGTACCATCGTTGCATTGATTGAACTTGAATTTACATTAAATTTGATTTTAATCTGTACATCGATTCACCGTCATCATCGTCTTCATCATCAGCCTGTGTCTATCTACTGCTGGATGTGGACCTCCCCCAAAGCTCGCCACCACGCAAGGCCACCTGTCCTTCGCATCCAGTTGCTTCCCGCCTTTCAGGTCGTCTGGGCACCTGGTCGCAGGGCGCCCCACGCTGCGCTTTCCAATTCGTGGCCTCCATTCGAGAAATCTTTTACCCCATCGGTTATATTGATTAAATTAAATTAAATTTGTTTAAGATCCGACATCGATACACGTCATGCATTCACAAGCTTTTTTAACATCTCAGAAATATTAAGATTGTTGTGTCACATTTTTCACTTCGTATTTTTTAAGTTTTGACATGTTTTTTTTGTTTATGCAATTTTCTCTGTGTGAGGGAAAATTTTAAACTATATTTTATACTAGCTGAGCCCGCAACTTCGTATATGTGCTATTCGGTTATAGAGCGTAACTTTTTTGTATATAAACCGATTGGAATGAATCAAACACTAAATGTTACGGGAAGCTTGCTACAATACATAAGTGAAAAGCGCACTCAAATCGGTTAAGCCGTTTCTGAGATTAGTGTGTACAAACTTACAGACAAAAAGACAAACTTACAGACAAAAATTTTAAAAATATTTTTTAACCTCTGTAACATAAGTACAACGCGTACAAATTGTTTTTAAAAAAATCTTTAATGGCTCGTTTACGATTTTATTATATGTACAGATATAGATTAGGGGGAATTTTTTTCAATTAGTAAAAGCTGCATTTAATGTTTTTGATAGTACCTACTTTCAAAGACAAGCGGGAATCGAACCCGCTTGTAAACTCGGGAACGGTTGGGCCAATTCGGCTATTTCCTTCTTTTTTTTTTTTCAAATATTCTTTGAAATCTGAGGAAGGTTCTTATGAAGAGAAAAATTGGATAAATTGTCTGTGCTAAGTCGGGGTCGGGTCGCTAGGCTACTGCGTTTAAATTTGCATCAATTTATTTTCATTTAAAAATGAATTTAGATGTTTACACATTAGCTCGATGACTTATGGCTCGATAGATTGTCAACGCTTCGTCTCTCGAGGTGACTTTATATGATGTCCCACCCATAGGACCCCAAACTTGTTTATTATACGCGTCCATGGCTTAATTTCCCTGGCGAATAGGCCTGTGTGGTGTTTGTAGCGCGGTTGCTAGGCGACGTTGCGTTTATAATTGCCCACAATGGGCGCAATCGAAGACTCGGCCTTGTCACATATTGTTGAGTACCAAAGTGTGTCAGCTGAACCGAGTGAAATCAATTCATCAATGAATCTAAATTTTAAACAATTTTAAATAATTTTTTTTGTTTATTTGCTCTACCAATAAGCATCGTAAAAAAAAATGAATTTACTATTTGATATTTGCAAATGTTCTAGATCAATATCAGTAGGAAGTAATCTCTGAAAATTTTTATCCGTTTTTGAACAATTCTTGATCAATGAAAATGAATAAAGGGAGATAGATGGTATAATCCCCTCAAATTGCTAATGTGCAAGAACCTTGTCATATTTACTACCACATGACGTCATCCTCGATAGGCATCCTCCCCGATCTGTGTTGCTAACGGCCGGAGTGTGTCACGAGATTACGTCACTAAAATGGCGACAAATGCATTAGCAATATTCAGGGCTCAATTATGAAATAAAAGCAAGCAACTAAATAGAACATTTAGTTTTCAAGATTTTCACTCGTAAACGTGTAACAATTCGTGGGTATTTAATCCTAAAGAAGCGGATTTTTATATAGATGTTTTTGCCTTTCAGATGAGATAACGTCTTCGTTTCGACGATTCGGCCCACTGGTGGTCGACTGGCCACACAAAGCCGAGAGCAAAAGTTACTTTCCGCCCAAAGGATACGCTTTTCTACTCTTTCAGGTAAGGATTGAACCAACGTTAGGTCAACGAAGGTGACTGAACGTTTGATTCTCGAAACATAATTCATTTCCTATTGTAATGTTTGATTAAATAAGTGAGATAGATTATTAGGTTACCTTAAAAAGAGGAGCTGTGAAAATAAGACCTTCAATTTTCTATCGGAATACAGCTCTTCTGCGCACTCTAGGCAGAAATTCTTTGAAAATCCTAGAAGGCACCGAGATTTTTCATTGTACTTCTAGAATTCCTTGTAATCTAGAATTCTAGACTTTTGCAACTTTAACTAGGCAGTTTTACTCGAGCGATTTAAACTATTTATTTTGGAATTTTAGATAAATCTTGTAGGTATTTATTTCCAAATTAATTAATTTTATTCCTTTTGTTAGGACATGTTGCACAGCGCCATCTAGCCCCAAATTGAGCAGAGTTGGTATGGGTACTAGACAACTGATTACTCATCCAGATCAAAGCAGAGATATTTATACATACAAACGTTTGTGTTGAGCGGGCAATCGAACCCTCGACTTTTGGCACAACATGCAGAACTAATACCGCTGAGCCAATCAAGCTGAAAAGCCAACATTTTTTGCAATTTTTAGGGTTCCGTACGTCCGAATAAAAAAACGTAACCCTTATATAGGATCACTCGTGTGTCCGTCTGTCCGACCATTCCCCCCCCCCCCCCCCCCCTTATCTCCGAAACTACTGAACCTAAAATTTTGAAAAAAAAATACAGAAATTAGTTTTCTACTTATAGATTATATAGATTATAGGAAAACCTATAAGAAGTCCATGATATTAAAATAACATGGTAAATCATTCAATATTGTGCGGATAGGTAACATCGTACGGAACCCTCTTCACGCGAGTTCAACTCGCAGTTGTCTCGTTTTTTGTAAGTCCTGTCGCTGTAAGATTGAAGGGTGAATTGTGTGATGTATCAGGACGAGAGTTCGGTGGCTGCGTTGATGGAGGCGTGCATCACCGATGACGACAAGCTCTACCTGTGCGTGTCGTCGCCCACTATCCGCGATAAGCCGGTGCAAATTCGGCCGTGGCGCCTCGCCGACGCCGACTTCGTGTTGGACGCCAGCATGCCTCTGGACCCTAGGAAGACGGTCTTCGTCGGTGGAGTGCCGCGTCCGCTAAAGGCTGGTAAGGCTCGACAAGTTCTCTTTTAGTATATCCACTCTTTTAGTGTGTCCGCTTGACGGGGCTTAGCTACTGCCGTATCAATTAAATGGCCGCCGACGTGTTAGTAAGCAAAAATCATAAATTTTTACCCACATCATCATCAGCCAGTATCCTCTGCACTGCTAAATGTAGGCCTCTCCCAAGGCTCGCCATGGCGCATATTTTTATTTTATAACTAACTGAACCGACAATTTCGTACGCGTGGTATTCGGTTTAGCGCGTAACTTTTTTGTTTTTAAACCGATTGGAATGAAACAGGTACAAAATGTTATGGGAAGCATGCTACAATGCATCAGTGAAAGTCGCATTCAAATCGGTTAAGCCGTTTCAGAGATTAGCGTACACAAACGCACAGGCAAACAGACAAAAATTCTAAAAAGTATTTTTTTGACCTCGGTAACATTACTACAACGTGTACAAATTGGTTATTTAAAAAAAAAAACTGATGTACAGACACAGCTTGTCTACGATTTTATTATATATATAGAATATAGATAACCCAGATTATTTTTACCAATGAAAATTTCCGATTTTACCAATTAAAATTATTTGAAATTAGTGTGGCACAGGTGGGGAACTCTAAAAATTCAAAAATCCCAAAAACGCCGCGACTTGTGGGATGAAGTAGCGTTTTTGTGATATCACTCCAATATCGAGCACTATTTACCGAACAACCCGCACGTTATCGAGTTGGTATTTTACTGTTTCAGTGGAGTTGGCGATGATTATGGATCGATTATATGGAGGAGTTTGCTATGCGGGCATCGACACTGATCCCGAGCTGAAATATCCGAAGGTTAGTAACTCGATTTTCACATAAAGCCCCCGGTATGGAATTTATGAGGAGTAAAATTAATACAAGCGTTAACTAAAAAGCGTTACCTTATCTGTCCCTTTGATGTTTATGCGAAAACGGACTTTATTGCATGTATTTATGCTCCGTAATTATATTCTCTGTATTATATTCGAAATCACGAATGAAAAGTTTAGTCCGCGTTGAGGAACGAAATGACAGCGCGTTAACGTGCCGTCAAAAAATGAACTATTTGAACTTATAAAACTTAGTGACATCTGTGTTTACCGAACGTAACTAACATAGCTTTTGTTGGAACACGTGAAATCTGAGTATGCAGAATGTAAATAAATAATATAAAGTAATCAGGTATTCAGTTATCTGTTGACATCAGGAACTCCAGTCGTGTCAGTCGAGCTGACACACATTTTTACTGAAAATTGAAGCTGACGCTTCTCTTGATGGTAGGATGAGGAAGGCCTAACTGTTTATAAATTAATTTATAAATTGACTCGTTTTAATTTTCATACAAATCTAGTTGATTGGAAATTTTTAGATACCAAGCAGTTAGCGTGATGTATGCTTTTTTATATATATATTTTTTTAGTCGACAGTCAGGCTGATGGTCCACCTGAGGGTAGGTGTCTACCGTCACCTTTATCACAAGCAACGCCACAGGTGCTGCAAGCGCTCTACCAATCTTGGTAGAATTGAGGATTAGGAAGGGATAGGCTCTGGCATCCCTTATTCACTCACAAAAATACAAAAGCACACATGCTGTTACTTCACGGTAGTGTTTTCTGGTCACTATTAAGAGGGCACTTTCAAACTCGAACAGCTTACTTATTCCAAACTACGCAATTCCACGATTACTCATTAATTATAGGTCGTAGCAATATATAAAAAAAACATAACATTTCTGGGACACAATGTGAAGGTTTGCATCGCAACAAAAAACTGAACTTAATTTTACATATAATTTCTAAAATGTGCAAAAATTGTGGCATTTTCGCGAGTTTTTTCCATGGAAGCATCCTACCTATAATGTACATTTGAAATTGGGATGTCAACAGCTACAATCTATAAAGGTTTTTCTAAAATATTGGAATTGCTGGTGTCTGTTTTATTATTTTGGCGAGTAGAATAAATGGCGCGAATGTGTTGCGTCGCATTCTCTCTTCGGTTATTCGCATTATAGTAAGTTGAGACAACAAATTCTCTCAAATATCTATTACTGAATTCCCACGCTCGTACAGCGCCACCTTAATGCCGCCAAATGGGCTGCCCAAATGACTGCGAAATGTTAAATTTTACTTACATTTGACGATCCCGTTGGATGAGTGGTTAGGATGCTTAACACTCCGTTTTAGGCTATCCGGGTTTGATTCCCGGCAGGGTCAACGTTGAAAATGAACTTTTCCAAGTTGGCTCTGGTCTGGATCTGTAAGTAGTGGCGGGGATACGCTGCGTTTTGCAGTCATTTGGGCAGCCCGTCTGGCGACAGTAACTATCCCGTTACAGAAGACCACCGTGAAATAACACAGGATGTGTGCTGTTGTGTTTCGGTGGGTGAGTAAGGTATGCCAGAGCTCATTTTCCTATCCAGTCCCTTATCTTTAATCCAAATGTAGTCGGCAGCGCACTTGCAGCAGCTGTGGAGTTGTTTGTTTTATAGGTGACGGTAGATCAAGTGAACCGTCAGCCTGTCTGCCAATCTTAACTTTAAAAAAAAGGCCATTCGGTTACTTTAATGAATAAAAAAATATTTCAGGGTGCTGGTCGCGTCGCTTTCTCCAACCAGCAGTCGTATATAGCTGCTATTTCAGCCAGGTTCGTTCAGTTGCAGCATGGCGACATCGACAAGCGAGTGGAGGTTGGTATAGTAGACTGTGTTTTCTTAGCTTTTTCTCTGAAAATATTTATTTACTTCCATACATCTTTACAGGTTTAGCCAAATGCGACAGTGTAAATAAATTTATTTTTATCTTCTACAGAGTAATTATACTTAGGTATTCTGTAATATATTATTAGTGGACAGGCGAAGGTTCTAAAAATTTGTATGAAGGTGCTAGGATGGAGTTGTATTTAATAATAATAATAATAAGCTAGATGGCTGGATCAAGGGACAAATACAGAAGGCGGTACTTCTTGACACGGCACGAATTGCCAGGAGGTTCCTCACTCTGCAGCCCTAACCACCGGTAGCTTGGGCCCTGCCCCGCTATCTGCGGAACCCTAGTTTTAAGTTTTTTATGATATATATTGTTTGCTTTTTAATATTTATATTGTAAAAAATTTTAAATTAAGAAAATAAATAAATATGTGAATAATAATAAAGCTTTATTATTCCATACAAAGATTTTCAATGTTATAATTAATTAATTGATATAACAAAATTAAAGTGTATATTAAACTAGAATTGATTCACAAATAACTACATATTTACAATTGTCATAATTAGAAGTCATTTTTGTATAGACCCCTTCGGGTAAACGCCTCCTCCAAGGTGCACTTTCTATCTGGCGGTTTTCAGCCAACCTCGGCCCGCCACTGCCGCCATCTCGTCCGCCCATCTGGCGCGCAGGCGGCCTCTCACTCTTCTTCCTCGCGGACCGGTCCATTCCATTGATCTCAGAGTCCAACTGTTGTCTTCGCATCTAGTCACGTGACCTGCCCACCTCTATTTCCTTTGTAGTGAGAGAGTTGAGGCGTCTGTAACTTTGGTATGCTCACGAATGTTCGTATTCCTCACCTTATCTTTGAGTCTTAAACCCATGCTGCTTCTTTCCATTCTTCTTTGAGTGGTCTGGATTTTGTTTCTAGTTTTGGCGTCAAACGTCCAAGTTAGACATCCGTAAGTTAGACATGGTAATAAAGCCGCATCCATGACAAATTTGTAGAAAAATACTTATATCTAGGCAAAGAAATATCTTTCAATAAAGACAGAAATTCAGAAGAGGAGGACAGGAGAGTCGCAATCACCTGGAAAAAATACTGGGCTCAGAAAGAGCTGGCTTTCAAGTCGCAATTGCCGTTGTCTACTAAGGAGTTGTATTTAAAAGAGCCTTTATTTTTTTAGCTGTTTATATACATATAAAGTTATAATTTCAAGGATTAAATTTGCAAAAATATATTTTTAAATGTGCATCTAAACTTCAAAATTGGAAAATTTTGATGAACCGCTTACCTAACGTAAAATGATGTGATTGTGTTGTTTGCAGGTGAAGCCTTACGTGTTGGACGATCAGATGTGCGATGAATGCGCCGGCGCACGTTGCGGCTCCAAGTTCGCGCCTTTCTTCTGCGCCAATGTCACATGCCTGCAGGTAATTGTCACCTCGTTAAATGAAGTTGAAGTGGCAGTGGGCGGAGCACTTAGTACTTAGCACTTAGCACGTAGGGCGGAGAGCCGACGATCGCTGTGGCCGGAAGGTTCTCGAGTGGAGGTCACGGACCACACAAGGTGGACAAGCGACCAGATAAGGGCCGCGGGTCGACGATGGATCCAGGCTGCTTCTGATCGCTCCTTTTGGAGAATTAGGGGGGAGGCCTTTGTCCCGCGGTGGACGTCCTACGGCTGAGATGATGATGATGATGATGATGAAAAACAAATGATCATAAAATGCAAAAAAATCATAAAGTAAAGTCAAGGTAAGAAAAGGTTCGTCACCTGAAAGTCGACATTCGCTTGCACCAGGACAATTACCAGTCACGCCAAAATTTCATTTCAACTGTATGTCAGTTGTCTGCTTAGTGCTTTAGTTTCAAAAGGTACTAAGAGTCTTGATAAAGGAATTAATTTGAAAACTGACTAAGGTTTTCGTACCCCGACTGTACCTAAAATATCATGTTGTCAAATAAAACATGTTATTTTTTTCACTAACCATACTGACATATCCGAATATAGACAGCAATATATTGTGATTGAGAGGCAAATAGAAGCGTCGCCATTTTTAATCTCTTGAGTAGGTAATACACAATTTGAAGTCCCACATTTGTTTTTAAGTGAAAACTTCTTTAGGCGCATTTTGGTTGAGGAGTGAACGTAAGTGAACCGTCACGCTTGGGTCTGTGACGCTGAATCGGGTTCACTCGGCTCCACTCGACATCAAGCGCGCTCGGATTGGCTCCAGTTATCTGCCCCGTTTTGTATCTAACTTATAAATTACTAGCTGAACCACGCTTCGTTGCGGCGTGCGCGTGGGGCGGCCTTCTTTGACAAAAACTGATAGCTCGGCAAATGTAAATAGATACTCATGAATTATACACAAAAAGCATCCTCAGAAATTCCTCTCTCCATCAATATAATCAGGAACAAATTAGTGCATACTTACATACAGACGGACAGAGAAAATGGATATGCTGTATTCGGATAGATGCTATGTTTAAAATTAGGGTCATAAGGTCACACACAGCCATTATTTTATTTTATTTTTTAGTATTACTGCGAACACTGCTGGGCAACGATCCACTCTCGTCCCGGCCGCGAGTTCCACAAGCCGCTCGTCAAGGAGGGAGCGGATCGTCCACGCGCCGTCCCCTTCCGCTGGTGTTAGACGGATGCGGGATTGGTATGTAACGGTGGAGCGATGGGGGAAGTGTGGGATTGACGAGTCTCTCGAATAGCTGAAGAAAAAAACTCGAATAAAGAAATTGTAGCGGTTGCCTCAATCTCACATTTCAAGGTAGACTTTAAAAAGAGAATGGTCTAAAAATCGGTATTTCTAAAAAAAAACAATTTCAAATGCAGTTTTGTCTTGTAATAGAAAAATTGAAAGTGTATTCGTGAGTAGTTAAAAAGGAGTTCGATTTTTAGACCACTTTTTTTTTAAACGGGATTGAATAAGATGTGTTTGGATGCGATTATGTTGAAAATTTAGAATAGCTTCTAAATTTTTGCTCCAATTGCATTCAAAAATAATATCGCCTCTTATAATATTGGATGTGAACGTAAAATAGCCACTTTGATTGTTTTTGAAATCGTATTCAGGTTTCTATTAATAGAAATTAAAGCAACATTATCCGAAGTTTAAATGTTAAGCAAAAGATATAGGATTCAAGTACAACTCGTTTAAAATTGTCGTGACGTCATCTTGGCGCGACCGCCATGTTGACTCGATGTTGTCAACCGAGAAAATTAGCTGGGATTTGGTAGTTTTTGTTTTTTTTTTGTAGATTGACCCGCGCGAAGATGACGTCCTATCAATATAAATTATGGATCTAAGCAAAAAAGATATGTATCTAAAAATTAACTATCTGTCTGTTTGTTGATAAAAGTTTTGTCTTGACTTAAGGCGGAGCCGTGCCAAGGAGGTTGAATACTTGCTAGAACAATATACGCCGATTGGACAATTGTATTAAAATGCATAAAAATGTCTCGTCTGCTTGTGGTCACTTGAAAAATGTGCTAAAAGATTGACTGGACTTTTTGCTCTAGTTTGAATGCGTTTATTGTCCAAGAATAGATTGAACCTTTTTGGAGCGGCGCAGACTTGGTCGCGAGTGTGTACGCTCACTTGGTAAGATATTAAATAAGATTTAAGTGGGAATGTCTGTTTTCTCAAAACATAATTGTACCTGTCTAGCTAGAATGAATTTCCTATGTTTAGTTTCAGCTTTTTTTTAAAAAAAAAAAAACTTTTTATCTACTTGGATATTGTTGCGGTTGTTTTTTTTTTCTGGTCCTCAGTCGAATTGTCGGATTGAATGTCTTTTAAAATCTTTGCCTCATTTATATGGATGTGTCGAAACGTATATATATCTGGGTCTATTGTAAGGTTTGCTAAAATTCTAACCATTTTGAATTTAATTTAATTCTTACAAAGATGTGCAGTGATTAATATTGAGCCATTTGACTTGTGACAGATAGATTCAAACTTTTGAGATGACAGCATTTAATGACATGGCATTTAAAGAGGAATTAGACATGACATTGACCTGAATAGAGAATTCGCCATGAAATCAATATGATGCGGGAGCGGTCCCAAAATGATATTGATGGGATATTATTTATCTTGTTGGACCCGAAGTGCAAATTTCTAAGATATAAATTTTGGAGATTTTGACTTATTCGAATAAATGAGGAAATGATTAAAAACAGGTGTTGTCGTGTATCTATGGGGATTTGTATTTTCACTTATGGCAATTGTGTGTATGACGCTTATTGGTGACAATTACGAAATGTGATTTCTTAGAGTGTTGTTACGGTATATATCGGTTATTATTATTTGCAATACCCATACTGTTTGTTTCAACTGTAACTGTAAGTATTTAGAGTGAATTTAATTTTTTTTTCCTATAAATTGAAATATTACCGTTTCCTAATTTAATTATTTAAATGTTTATAAATAAGATTACTTCAAAAGTAGGCTAGTAGTAAATAGTTTCAAGATAACAATACTATAAGAAATTGTCGTAATTAATGGAACCCCCGTTTTAAGTTTTGTCAAAAGGGAGGCGGTAGGCATGATTTTTAGTACAAACAAATTGGTTACCAATTTCGGCTGTAGTCAGTTTATTCTTTATATTTTAGCGTTAAAAATAATATAATTTGGCTGCTGTTGAAACAAAACTTACTTTTAAAGGCGAATGGTCATTTTAATGTATGAAAAACATCCCAAAGAGCTAGAATTTGGAACCAGCTAGTTATGGCTTTGAAAATAAGCTTTAGCCTAAAATTTTGGCGTCATTAAAAAGCTGGTAATTTTAATTCCTATTTTATTAATGTTAGAGTATTATTTTTTGCTAATTTTATTAGGTATTAAAATTTTATAGAGTCATGTATAAAAGACGACTATGATTTATTCTAGTCATAATACTGGAAAGGTCAAAAATCGAGTGGCGTTTTTATCGAGTTTTCTTACAATGGCAGCCAGACCAAATAAAATATTTTTCGGATTTGCCGGGATAGTGCAATAGACGGTAGATTAGTTACCTAACTATAATATATATATTATATAATAATATATAAATAATATATTAATCAATTGAGACTAGTGATTAAATGCGGGAGGATAGTTTTGTCTTTGCTTGGTCGTTTTTGTTCAAAAATTGTAAGTAGGGGGGGGGGGGGGGGGGTAATGCGGTGGCAGTCAATGGCGGCTTGATTGGGCGTCCGACATTGGCAGACAAAAAATTGTACTTAAAGAGCAGTTGTGCGGTATTTACTATGCATGTGAAACCTAAACACAAGGAACCATTAATTTACGTGACTGTCGGTTGAAGTTTGAAATGTCAAATACCGCTTTAGAGATTGACAGTTGTGACTTTTGTCTGAGTCTTAAAGGCAGAGGCTACTGGGCGCAGTTAAAGAATTCGGCGGAATAGATTATATCAAATTTAGTGTCTCTAAATAGTCATTATAAATATCCTTGCAATTCACTCATTGGAAATGACGATACTGTCATCAATAAAGGGTTGTCAGATATAACTGTTTCGATCAGTGGAAAATTGTCAATTTGACATTGACAAATGACAATTTTCCATATAAATGTTTTACGCTCTCGCCAGCGTGTGCGGTTTCTAAACTAATGCTAGACCCACAGAACTCGCTTCAAGATAAATAAATGTAATGATATTAGCTGTCCGTTGTAAAATTTGAAACAAAATTGGCAACTTTTATATTTAATAACGGGCCACACTAAAAAAGTATTTTATTGATAATGGTATTATTATTGGCTGGACTGTTAGTGTCGCTATTTTGTGGTGAATAAAATTCAAATCGATAAAAGCAATATATTTTTTAACTGCGTCCTCTCTGCAAAGTACTGGAAGATTTGATAGTTAAGACTAGATTGGGAGAATGATGATATTGGTGTAAATCCGTCTAATAATAGGCCGTTAGACGATGTATATCCCGAATGACCACGGAATATAATATATATACATATATATACATATATAGGTATAGACTGTAGTGAAGACTTTTCGAAGGGATTTTTTTTAAATGATTTTTGTAGGGGTTTTTTCGTGTCGTGTCTTTTTCGGTGAAAAAAAAAAAACTTACTACACTGGGGCTTTCAGAGTGCCTTGTTTAGGATTGTCTGGTATACCCCTCCCGGTCTTTAACTTTTTTGATGGCACCAACATTTGGTCAAATGTTTGAAGATTATTTTTACCATATGAGACGGTCTATGGCAAGTCTCCCCTTTATTCAACTCCTAGTGAATCTTCTCTAAAATTAAGTAGACACAAATTGTAAAGTGTAGAGCGATGTAGTTAAATATGCCAAATGAACGCATTGTGCAGCTTTTTATCTTAGGGATATAAGTATATTTCTGTATGCAACATGTACCCTCTTTCATTTAAATGGAAACGAAAATATTGTGCGGGTACTTTGAAAATGCTGCACTATGCGTTTACAAAATAACATAACATCAAACGCGGCAAACTATAGATAATAGCAAAATAAAATACCTTATTATAGCAACGGTAAAGTTGCAAAGATTTTCTCTTGAAAAAAAAACCTAGAAAATTAGTTCTAAGATTTTTGAACACGCCTTAAATGCCCCGGTAACACCATAAATAATTTTGAAGTCTATTTATAATAAACACTAGGCACATGTTCTCTATAATCTAATTTGGTTGTAAGGGTTTCTTTCCAATTTTAGACTGCATTTTCAATTATATTTTTTTAAAATCTTTCTCTACGTTTGTATCTCTCTCAACATCTCTTAATCGCTGTCATTTTTTATTGTATCTCTGGGCTGGTTTTTAGGTATTTGATTGAGACTGCTCTTTGTTCACAGAAAATCAAGGTATATATGATTAGTTTTCTTTAACGCACGCTAGTAAAAGTATAACCCGAAGATTCTTAGAGATAAGTCTAAGAGCAAGCGCACACGGGTGATTTTTCTTGTCATTCCGTCGATTGTGCGTGCGATCAGTGCATCATGACGTAACGTTCCTAAGTCAAAGTGGCTAGTCACCCTTATACACTAAGCTTTAAGAAGCTGTGTTTATAGTTAAAAAATAATTGTCTCCTTTTAAAAAGAGCTGTCTTCAATCCAATGCCTAAACACGAAGGTCTATTGGCGAGTCGATCGTTATTCCCGTCTTGTGATTGTTTTTGTATTAAAATTGCTCATTGCTCAATGTTTGATGTGCCCCCTATTTCACTCCTAATTGAACTGCGTTGAAGGCGGGACTGTGTGAGAGAGTGCGATGAAACAATTCTGCCAACGTTAAAGTAAACATTGTACTGTGGAGACGTCTTGATAGAAACAATGAGACTGTGTTAGAAAGTGCGTTTTGAATAAAAGATTTGGGAGCTTATTTTTAGCGTGAATGATCGTTAGATAATCTTGAATCAAATAGTTTTGTTGAGTGAATGAACAGAATTACTTAAACAATTACTGTGGCGTTAAAGAATTAATATAATTACTTTTCCCGTTGAAAGATTCGTTTAATCTCATTGGTTTGATGGGCTCTATTTTTTGTTTTGGACTGCATGGTGAAAATGTGCCCGTTTGCCTAGAACTGTACCTCTACCATGAGTTATAATGACCGCACTCGCTAGCGAGAGCGTAAAATATTTATATGAAAAATTGACAGTTGACAGTTTTTCATATAAATGTTTTACGCTCTATAAAATAAATATAATGCTCTATAATATAAAATAAAATATAATCTCATATAAATGTTTTTGCGGTCATTGCAAACTCATGGTAAAGGTACTGTGGCTCTAGCATGAGTTTACGATACTACACTCGATAGTGAGAGCGTAAAATATTTATATGGAAAATTGTCAATTTGACATTGAAAGTTCACGATTTTCCATACAAAAGAGGCTCTTTATCTCTAAGCCTCAGAGGCTCTAGTATGAGTTTACGATACTACACTCGCTAGCGAGAACGTAAAATTTTTGTATGGAAAATCGTAAACTGTCAATGTCAAATTCACAATTTTCCATATAAATGTTTTACGCTCTCGCTAGCGAGTGTAGTATCGTAAAGTCATGCTAGAGCCACTGGTCCGATGAAATGATCAAATTGATTCGATGGACGATTGACATGGCTATACTTATCTGCTCAAAAATTTTAGTTATTGGCGATCAATGTCTTGGGGCGTTGCGTTGACAATTTACGCCTATTATATAAATGTCAATATAAAATCTGGCGCGCGCACACTTGATTACTCTTTTTTTGGCAGAATTGTTTTACACGTGTGTGTGTTTACACTGTTCCATTTTGTATTTTTATATTTTTATATAAAAACGAAATTGCGAATTCGGACGTGATTTTTTACTTTAAGCGCGCAACTTTGATGTTGTCGTGGTGTGTTTGAACGTTTTTTTTTACACTTACTCACAGATCTTCAAGTGTTTTGCGTTGACGTTTACAGTCTGTCAAGTTGTGGTGAAATTGCTTTTGTAGTATGTGGCAGTGAATTTTGTCTTGCGTACACAGTATATTCAAATTTATTTTAATTTAATTAGGCATTTTAACAGGTACTTCTCAATTATTTTTAAACAATAGTGGGATTTTTTTTATTTCCGAAATTCTTTAAAATGAAACATTCGTTCAAACATTTCACATGTGAAATCGGCCCCATCTTGAAGATCTGTTTGAAACTCAGCGAATTTTTTTAAAATTTACAATTGGTGTTAGAGTTTATAAAAAAAACCGAGGTGTGTTTGGGATATAGGTGAGTCTGACTGCAAGCGGTGGATTGATAGAACTACTTACGTTATAAAAATAGGGCGGAGTTTCGTGGCGTCGAAAATGGCCGCAATCGTTGCGGATTGTATATGACACGTGTTAGAGGTATGTTTTGAATATTTTAGCAGTTTCTAGTTCAATTATACATAGGTAGAAAGTTTCAATTTCAATTTGTGCTGCTGTTTTTCTTGTTTCCGTTTTTTTTATCTGTTTTTCTATGTGGCAACACTAAGGAAAATGTCATTTGCGCCGCAGTATTTTTAGCAGTATTGTTATAATTATTGTTTTGTCTAGGGTATTCGATAACTTATAAGAGGAGTTTTTTTAAGTTGATTTCGAGGCACATTTAGTTTAACGCTGCGGTAGCAATTTTGATTAGTTTGTAAGTTGTTTTGCTTGACTTTAGGGCCGTCATTTTTTTGGCGCATTTGTTCTTGTTTTCATAGTTATCTGTTTTTTTTTTTTAATTAATAGTGTGGTGTGCAGTTCAGAAATTAGTAAAGTCTGGATTGGGCGTAACAGTGAAAACCATTTTAATTTTATTTTTGTCAGGTTTTTTTTTAGGTTATAGATAAAACCATGGAGTAGGTCCTCTATATTGTATCGAGGATAAAACATGCTGTGTTCTTGGTGAAAGTCTTTGTTCAACCACTCAGAAATTCAACAGTATACTAATAGAGATTGGTGAAAGAAAATGGCGCATTTCAATTAATTTTAGATTGGTTTCTCAAAGTGTTACGTCCATTCCTTGATGTTCTGTCCGCGTGAAGCACACTATATTTTTTAGAATGTAATTTTATCGTTTGGCATATCACAGCACGGCGCGTGAGGCTACATGCAGGGCGTGTGTTGGGAGGTCTCTCGGGGGGGGGGTATAGTGTGGTTGGTGTTAGTTTGTTTGATGTTCATTAAATATACATTTTTTGACATAAAATTTGTACTTTTTTAAATAATCGTAGCTAACTTTAACGAATTGTTGTTGTTGAAATTATAAATTGAAAATCGGTGTTTTTGTCCCTGCTCGTTTCTCTTCGTATGAAAATTACTTTTTGCACATTAACTTTTCATGTATATATTTATATAATATTAATAATAATATGATAGTGAGTCGTTGGATTTACCTACTAGGGAGAAAATTTGAAAAAATCCGCAAAAAAAATATAATTTTTTATATAATTAAAAAGGGAACTAAGCGGACCGCGGAGTTAGTGAATCTTAGCATTTTTTGTAAATTTTCGTGCTAGGAGTTTTAGCGGAATTATAAATAGCAAAGAAGTAGAGCAATTCAAATAACAAAACCTAGTTGATTATAATAAGTATAATATACATATATATATGTATACATAGTACCTAATTACATTAATGAAATGTTGCTAGACAATATTGATTTTTCAATAAATTTCTCTTGCACCGTAACTCTGGTCACTTTTTGAGTGTTTCGAGATTTTGAGAGCCGTCAAAGCTACGAATTGGTGCACATATTTTTATACTATTAATTAAATGTGCTGACTTCTTTATTGTGGAATGTGTGACGTCACTGCTTGCTCTACGTTAGTTTGTATGTTAAAAGTAATTATTTTTATATATTATCTACCTATTGTAGTGTTGCAATGTAATTAATTCGTTTCAATCGGTACCTTGTTGTTTATGCATATTTAAATATGGCAATTTTAATGATTAGATGTCAGTTTGACGTTTAATTTATGCCGGTTATGCGAGCAAGCAACATTTTAGAACCCTCAATACTTGTGAAGCTCTAAAATGCTGCTTATGTTTAGTGTCGTAATGTTACAAAAGTTTGTTTTCAGTAAAAGGAAAGGATTATTTATTCTTTAAAATTCAATGTAATGTATAAATTTAGTTACGTGTGTGTGTGTCCTTTACTTTTGCTCTAATTTTATTTCTTAAATTCTTTCCGGACGTAATGCGACGAAAGCGCAAACAATTAATGTTCACTTATGACATTTGAATAGCGTTAAAAAATAGTTTTGTCATTAACGGGCAGACCATAAATCTTCTGAGAAACATTCGTACCTTCATAGAGATAAACATTCATAGAGGATATTGTGGCCTTAGCTTTAAGATTTAATCTATTATTTTGCCGAGGGCACCCCATTTAGTCTTTGGTTGACAGCTCTGCTTAAAACTCATAATTTTTTGTAGAATTCAGAGACAACAGCCTGGTAATAATGACTGCAGAAATGATAATAAACACGATTGGAGAAGAGTAGTTTAGTAGTGATGAAAATAAATCAAATAAAGAGGTTGTCAATTTTAGTATTCGGTTGGACTCCCTAAGTCGGCAGAAATCCAAAACTTTGGCTTTTTCCTCGTGGTCAAACTGATTTGCCAAACTAGTTTGGCTACCAGGAATTAAATTTCCTAGTGGCCAAACTCAATATTGTCTTCCTCCTGTATAACAGGTAGGTAACCTATGAATACTATTTACACATAGAAACTCTTTTGAATTGACGCACCATACCTCGAAAACTATAACTCGTATCAAAATGAATGTAAGAACTGATTTGTGTGTAATTTAGTAATGAATAATTTAGTCTTGACTATTTTGTCCAAGCTAGTATCGTTTTTCTGAAAATTTAGGAAATCTGTAAAACGGGACACGTTTCAAGAGGGGGAATGGGTGAAGCCGGTTGGGGGGGGGGGGAGTCGGGTATTTTAATGTACTCACATATAGATACGTATAACACAGTAGCAGTTTAAAAAAAATATAAAATTCACCGCGAAAAAATCTAGAATGAATATATTAAAATTCAATTTTGCGGTTCCTAAATGTGTTGTGTGAAAGAAAAAACAATATTGTTGCTAAATCCACGTCAAAAGGATAAAATTGATAATGATGAAGAGATAATGGATTGTCAACTTCGATTAGTTCATGGTGAGATCAGCGTTGGTACCTTTCTTGAAATGTTACGTTGACCGACTCGAACTGACAATGTCTGTTTCATCCTTAGAGTAATAATTCCAACATACCTACTTGTTGGAATTATTACTCTAAGGTTTCATCTATTAAAAAGTTTTAAAATTCACTAACTAATACAAATTTTGTTTAACTTATTTTGAATTTTTTTTTATTTGGTCTAAAATAAAGACTAGTGTAGCTTAGTTGTATTAATTATAAAAAAATATATTTTTATTTTGACATCTGTCCGAGTGAGCTTGAAGCTTTAGTTCTGTATTCAACGTTTGATATAGGATGTGGAAATTTATTTAAAATATATGAAATAATTTACAGTTTGACCACTAGGAAATTTAATTCCTGGTAGCCAAACCAGTTTGGCAAATCAGTTTGACCACGAGGAAAAAGCCAAAACTTTTACAAAAAGAAATGTTTGATTTATGCATTAGTAGTATTATTGAGTCTGACTAGCATCGGTCGACGTAATTGTTAGCGCTTCGGTCGCATTTCGTCTGTGATTCGTCTACCTTTCGTTACATAAAGAAGTCAGCAAAGCGCTACATTATCAAATTGATTTGTAATAAGATTTATAATATATTATACCTACTGATATTTTTATAGGCAGTTGTTAAATAGAATCAATTTTGTTGATAATTGATAATTAACACAAATTTATAGATTAGTAGTTTGTTTGCGAAATGTGGCCGTGTTTGTTTGGTCCGGTGGAAAAATGTTTGTTTGGTAAGAAGGTACTTTGAATTTTTTAAGAAAATGTATTGGTTTTTTTATATATATAATTTACTGCGGGAACGCAATGTCTGACGCGTTTACTGTTTTGCAAATATGCGACTTTTAATCTCTGCGATTAACTTTAAATGCTTCTTATTTGTTATGTAATTTTAAATATTTCCCTTTTATTATTGTCAATATATTAAGAATATTTGCAATTGAAGTAGCAAAGAATGAAATTTAAAAATAAATTTGAATCTATTACAACTCCTGATTGAGATTAAAAATCGCATTGCAGCCTCAAGTTGACATTCGTCTGCGTCTTTTGTCCGCAACAATTATATTATTCGCCTTCACCGGACCAAACGAGACTGTGATTTTGAATTTGTTAACCTTTGTTCCACTGCTTTTGTAAGATGAGCAACAATTTGTTTAACAATGAATTATTTTAGACTATTGTGAGAAATATTAAAACGAATTTGAAACTTTCCCCCTGTGTTTCCATCTTGTAGTGAGTTGGTTTATTTTTTGTCGCCTGGCCTATTTGGTTTAGCCTGACTGCTCGAATAAGGCTTGGGCTCATTCCCGAAATGTGCACTTTTTTTAAAAGCACACTTTTTCGGAAAGTGTATTTTCTGAGATAAAGTGCTCTATTTGAGAAAGTGTTCCAATGGGGTAAACTGCCTTTTGCTCCCTTCAGATGGCAGCACTGTTGGTTGTTCCCTAAATCTGACAAGTAGCTGTCATTTTCCATAGTAATTTTGTAAACGAACAAAAAGAACTGAATTTATTCAATTAACATGACGCTTATGTTCAATTTTGGATTGCAAAAAGACGGGAATCCTTATATTCCCTAAAGATTTCAAAAGAAAAAAAACAATGATAAAAGCTTTATGAAGAAAAAAGCAGACTAAATATTCAAGATTATGTGTAGTAGATGCTTTTCTTTTCCTCAACTGTTCTTTTAACTGCTTAACACTCTATGTCGAATACATTTTTGTAGAAATAAAGGCAAATTCGCTGATAAATACAGAGAACCAAAAACACAATATGGTGGCGATTAGGATCACTCAATAGTGGCGCCACTTACGATTAGCTTTCAGTTTTTAACCCCTATGGGAAGTACATTTTTTGAGACTTTTCGCACCTTCCGAGAAAGTGATCCTTCTAAACAATGAGGGTTTTCGATACTTTTTATGGCACCAGGCGGCGCTTCGTAGGCGTCAGGTCTAAACAGCTGTCGGACAGCACAGAGTCGTAGGTACTAAACATAAATTATTGAAATTCTCAAAGATGTTGTATTAGTCTGGAAATTCTATTGTGTTCTCTTGCAATACATAGAAAATTGCATTTCACGTATGTATTTTGACAGTTCATTGGAGCTGACGCTACAGTGCTGCCATCTCACGTAGACCATTTCAGAAAACCCTCATTGTGTACCTTTAGAAAAAGTGCACATTTTGGGAAATTGAGTTTTATGAGCCTAAGCCTCGAATAATTTATTAGTCTGTGAAAACTGTGGAAAAGAACTGATAACTGAAATTAGACTGTTAATGTAATGGTACAACTGAAATTTTGCTGATTTAGTCCCTTAAGTCTCATTGCAAGTAGAAGTGGATTAAAAATTGGAATTAGAAAAATCAAAAGGGCACCTCTCTCGGTCCCCTTCGTCGTCATACCCCGCGCCCCTGTACCCCGCGGGCGAAGACTCGCTTAAACGGTCTATCTATAGATTGACAATAGTACGATTCTGTCCCACTGCTCAACTAGTTGAGCAGTTGAGCTTATTTGTATTTTATTTTAAGTGGCTAAGTACTCATAGATAAAACACAAAAAAGGTCAGTGCATACAATGTTCATACAAACTTGATAAAGCCCAAAAGACGTATAAAGTTAAATAAAATATATGCAAATAAAGTTCATTAGAAGCCCTTTCTCTCTTACCTGTAAATCAATTTGTTAGTTTAGACGAATCGCGTGTTGTAGAACTTGACGAAACTCTTATTAGACCAAATGCGACGAAATCGTTTATATGCCATCAGAGTCGATCGGTAGACAAGTCGTTATATGCCATGAGTGGGGATACATTGAAATTATGTATCCGGTCGTGACACAATGTTTTATAGACATGGTACGATGTACAGAATAATAGCATTATGCTACCGTACTAAAGTATGGTAAAACTAAAGTATGGTGGTTTCAAAATGTTGGCGTTATGGCACCTCTATAGAAATATCAAGAAGTTATAACCATTGTTAACTAATTAGGTATTGCAAGTTCTATTGTTTGTGGTCTTCTGTAAGGGGGAGGCAGTGTTTTCTGTCGCTTCCAAAAATTATAATATTCATTATATTAGATTTATTACTATAACTGTCTAACTCTTTAATGCAGTAATTGACGAAAGCAGACTGTGATAAATGTAGTCTGTGACAAAAATGGATATGACCAAATCGGACAGTTTGACAGCTGTCAAAAAACTAATTTTAACAATTTGATGAGATCACAGTGTGAATTTCACACATTCCTGTAAACTCTAAACGAAGACTGGTGGTCAGTAAGGGCTCATAATAATTTAATAGGTGACTTTATGTCAGATCAAAGTTTTTCAACTGTATAGATCGTGGTATAGATCAGGCAAGACGAAAGAATCCGTAATGTGACATTTACCGTCTTACTACAAAAGATTAAATAAGCACTGTCTAAACACGTGCTTACGTAGACAATGTATAACTATTTAAACATTGTTAGGCGAGCGCTTAAAATGTCCTTACCACAAAACCTTGTTTAGCGCTTGTTTTTGTAGATAGTGTTAAAGTACGAGAATGATATTGCATTATGGCAACCCTGACAAACATTCATTCAGTCACTCGCCCTGAATTCATGTCGTTTTCATTTTACGCAGATTTTGGTTTTCACAAGCTATTATTACGGACTATAGTAACGATATAAGTAAATTATCAAATTGGAATAAGGCACAAATTACAACAAATACGTTAGATTGTTTATAAAATTTTGTTATATCAAAAAACATTGCGCTTAATGGAACGTAACTGACACGGGCGTAATTGTCAAATGTCAAGTTGGATTTGTTAATTTAATATTCTTATTTTCATAAATTCCAATTATTATTATTAACATGGATAAAAAACGTGAGCGCGGCGTTGCGTCATCGTAATATTCGAATGGATTAATTCGCTCGCGATGTATCCTATCTCACAAAATTATATATCCTTATAAATAATTCATATCCTCCATACGTAATCAATTAAATTTAAAATATCCATAGTCATTTCAAAAATCAAAAGAAATCTTTAATATTACGCAAAACGATTACAAATTTGACAGCACGTCCAAGGAGAAGCCGCTAACTAGATAGACACTTGTTAATCAAGCATCTGGCGGTATTTAAATTTAAATAATGCTCAAGCATTGTCTAACCCTAAACAATGCCTAGACACTCTTTTGTAGTAAAGTTTTATTTAACCACGTGTACAAAGCCTGTTTAAAGTATGTTTAATGTTTTTGTAGTAAGACGGTTAGGTTCTAAACCACGCTACCGCTAGAACCAACTTTACAAGGCCATTTAACTACGCCATGGCCATCCTAATTACGGCGATCCGGATCAATATTTTTGTAGAAAAAAAATTCCCAATGCCCTCTCTATATATCCTATATACATATTTAATTTTTTTGTGACAGATACATTAATGCCAGTTTGACAGTTGTACCATTAATTGTAAAATAACAATTAAAATATGCAATTATTTCACTGCGACCGATGTCTCGCTGAACGCAGAAGGCTCATCACAAGACCCGTTTTGGCCATAATAATATTTTCTCCAACCATTGACCAAAGATAATGTTGGCAAACCAAAAAGTATTGCTACCAAAAAGACAACGGCTTCGGCCGTACAAATGATTCCTATAATTTATACTTAATTTTTGGAGAAAGTTTAGGATTTTTTGTAACATTTTTTTAACGCCCGCTTGTTTTGATGTGTTTTTTAAATTCCTATTTATTATTAATTTTTTTACCTTTTTGTATAACTTTTTTTTAAAATATCCTCGATTATTTTATATTTTAATCACCGTAGAATAGTTATTTAGGAATTATTTCAGTATTTTTTTCTAATTTTTTTTTTATAAGTATATTTACACTGCAACATAGGTAAGATACATTTTAAAGCTTTCCGCCAATATTAAAATATTTGCACATTGGCAATAAAATTAAGTATCTATTTCATTAAAGTTTTCGCCTTAATAGAAGAAATTAAAAATGCAAAGTTTGAATCGGTCATACTGAAAACCACAGAGTAGATTCGAAGAATGAAATGACAGAGTACCTATTAAGTAAAATTAAACCACGAGATATTTTCTTAAATATATCTCGTTCAAAAGGGTTAAAATTGTATCTAATAATTAAAATGTAATTCGCGCCACCTAACAAGTCCAGCGGCTTAAAATTGAACTAAAACAAATGGAATTGGCTATACTAATCGCAATTTCTCGCTGCACGCGAGGCAATAACGAGTGCGAGCACATCGAAGCATATTTCGCGCTCACTCTCTCTTATGGCCTTACGGCAACGCGTGAAGCACAACGCGCCCATCGATATGTAATCAGTAAGTGTTTTACAAAATTAAAATCAAATATTTTATTGTATTAAATTTTATTATTCTAACTCAAAAATAAAAACGACAAATAAAAACTAATAAGAAATAGTGATTACTAATTATTAAATAACATTAATAGTTATTGTAATCTGAGTTTTATCGCTAGCGCGTGTTCAAAGCAACCACAACACTACCCAAAACGAGTTTTATTGCTCCGCGTGCAGCGAAAAATTGTGTTTAGTATAGTTCATATATTTCTATGCTTGCCGTACCCCAATCAGTCTTCCATTTGTATTCATTCGGCATTTTAAAACAAAAAAAAAAAGAATTAGCTAAGGCCTAAGCACACCGTAACAAAGAGAAAATTTACTTAAAATAAAACGCCAATTCCAACCTTCTTAGGGTACAAAAATCTACCACCATTAAGGTTGAGTTGACATAACCTCGTAAAATTGACAGAATCATGCAAAATATTTATTACAGTTTAATTCTTGGATTAATAAGCTGTCAAATAACACTTTAATTAATCAAAATTCAAATTAATTTTTACGATGACAGCGCCGCGGCTGTTTAATGGCGCGCACTCTAATTTAAAGAGCAGTCAAAAAATTTGACAATTTCCATCATCAGTGGCTCCATCTGTTAACGAAAAAAATGAGGCAATCGTCCCGCCTCAACAATAACAAATTAATACTTTTATTTTGAAATTGTTTTAAAAAATACGACGTAACAAACTTTGTTTTTTTTTTTTCTTATCTGAAACGAGGTGAAATTGAAAAAAAAAAATGTACTGAGTAAATGTAGACTCAGAATTCGGAGATTAATGTATTTAAATATATTATTATTTATTTGAAAACTCTCTACTTTTATAAAAAGGCAATACAATATACATTATGTAAGTACCTACATTTTTTTAACTAATGTGTAATTATGTCAAGACTTTATTAATGTAGGATTCGAATTAAATGCATATAGTTGTTACACGTGTAAATTTCTTTTTTTTTTCTTAAAATCTCCATTTTCACTAAAAAACAATACCAAAAAAAATAAGATTAAAAAGCGAGTTTTCCTACGATTTTTTTTGTGTTGAATAAAACACAATGAAACTATTGAAATTTAAAAAAATCCCCATTACCCTAGATGGCGCTTCTTAACTATTTTGCCTTCGGTTATTCGGTGCTTTATTAAAAAGTTCCCAAAGAATGTTATGTAATTGAAATATTTATATATGACCTAAAAGGTGCATTTTGCATTTTTTATTTATTTTAGGCAATTTTTATATTTAAATAGGATGAATTTGTTAGAGATGATCAAAATTTTTTGGTAATTCTTGAACCGGATTTTGGCTTAGTTACTTTTTTGTAATAATGAACCATGCTAGAACTATATAGCATACATTTATTTATATTAATCTAAAATTAATGACCATAAATTTGGTGACATGTGATGGTAACATCACATTCCTGCGTGTCAACTGTATGCATTTAAATTTATCACTGTTTATAAAGCGTAACCCTGACCTATGTTTTTAATTTTTACTGAGAATTTTATTTTTGTTGTTTGCATAGTAGTATTAAAATTAGATCTATGAAATGGTTTGAAGAGTGCAGAGTGTAAAAGGTTTTTTTTTATATATATTTTCCTTTGACTCGTTTCTTATCAACATCGCAAAAAACGCAAGTAGTAATTTCAATATCACGTACCTACAATTAACACAGTTCCTCTTTCAAAAGTGTTTTGACTTCAATCTCAAGAAATACGTTGTATGATTCCCGCAAATTGGCAATGAGCATGAACGAGGAACATCCACATGACGTCATCCGCAATAAAAAAACACCGGCCAGTGTTGTTACGGGCACTGAGCGTGTCACGACATTACGTCACTAAAATGGCGGGCAGGGCATTAGCAGTCTGAGGGCTTTACATCAGAATATTTGTCATTTAAAAGTTTGGAAAATAGATTATTCAGCTTAAATATAGCATGAAATTATAATTGTTTAAATATAACTTTCAAAGTCGTTATAAAAAACAACAAATTCAGAAACGAGTCTAAAGAAAATATTTAATATAATTAATTTATTGGTTTTTAACGATAACTCTCTGCCCTTAACAAACTGTATATCGTATTGTTTAAAATTGAAACATTTGAATTTTTATATGAATTTTATTATTACGATATGGTATTTTACTAAATAATAGTCCAATATTAAATATTTTGTGTTGTTTTTCTTTATTTTTTTTTTTTTTTCACCCAATCCCCGTCCGTCTTTACTCGTTTTGCTGGTATAATTATGAAAGAAAGAAAGAAAGTAACTTTCATTCCTCTACAGAACCAACACTATATGAAATAAACAAATAACAAGAGGAAACGGATACAGTTGTGGTGCAGACCACAACACTGATATTCCGCCGGGACCAGATATTCAAAAACATTTTCGCGGGACATTTCAGAAAACGATTATACAATCAATGGCTGAAATTATCACAATGGTCTTAAAAACTACTGAAGGATTTCCTGCAGTTGATATCTATCAACAGAGTGATTTTTGCGTAAGGCATAGATGCATAATACACTAATGCTTCGATAAATAGTACTAGCTGAACTCGGCCACGCTTCTTTAAAGAGTGCTGGATACTGGACGCTGTATTGGATTGAAATATGTTTATACTAATCCAGTGGCAATCCAGCCCTGGAATCCAGTGACGCTGGATCCAGCTACTGGATCAATGAAAATCAGCCTTCACAATAATAACATCACACATTTGGTGTGAAAAATATAAAATATAAGTATACCTATAATAAAAAATTAAGAAAAAAGGAAAGTAAGTCAGTCTTGCCAGAAAAGTGCTGGCCGCTTTTCAAGGCATGCTGCCTTAAACGACATCCTCCGCCGGTCTCTTGCGTCAGCCAATGTACCAGCTATATTAGAGCCTGCAGGCATCTCAAGAAACGATGGCAAGAGACCGGATGGGATGTCCCTGATTCCCTGGAGATTGCGAAGAGTGCTGGTGTGGGATGCTACACACTAGCCCCTTCGCAATTCTCCATGGAACGTCCACTAAGGCAGCAGCCGCAGCAGAGGCGGCGGAAAAAAATAAAATCTCTAAATATAGTGGCCTCGGCGCCGAATATGGTTTTGTACCATTCGGAGTCGAGACACTCGGTCCGTGGGGCCCGCAGGCTTATTGATGCGACGGGGTTTTTAATCAATTTAATATTAATTTATTTTTAGATTAGATAATTTTAGTTTTTACTATTTAAATTTAAATATAATATAATGAAATAAATAATTAAGTCAATATTATATTTGTTAAGTAAATATGTAGTCCAAAAATAAACCGCAAATGAATTTTATTTATATATTATAAACTGTTTTTTTTTTAAATGCGAACATTAAAATTAATTCGGACCAAGCGCTTTAAAACATCTTTTGTGATGGCCACTGCTAAGGATTGGAACTCCCTGCCGGCGTCTGTATTTCCGAGCTCATATAAACCAAATCTTTTCAAGGTTCGAGTGAATAGGCATCTTCTGGGTGAGCTCGCTCCATCGTCGGCCTCATCCTTCCTACATGGATAGATGCTGGTCAAGAGCAAACCCATCTTTAATAATAATGATATACATCGTCAGACAGGCTGACAACTCACTTGATGGTAGGTGGCTACTAGATGGTACAAGCAACGCAATAGGACACCTTATTCAAATGCCGCTTGTAGAAATAATATTAAGACGTAAGTATAGACGTAGAAATCTTTAATATTTCAATGAATCAGCAAGATCCATATAATAACGATTTGACGAGCCCGTTGGATGAGTGGTTAGGGTGCGTGCCATAACGCTCTGTTCTAGGGTTCCCGGGTTCGATTCCCGGCAGGGTCAACTTTGAAAAATCAACTTTTCAAATTTGGCTTTCGCAATCATTTGGGCAGCCCGTCTGGCGGCAGTAACCACCCCCTTACAGAAGACCACCGTGAAATAACAGCACGTGTGCTGTTGTGTTTCGGTGAGTGAGTAAGGGATGCCAGGGCCCATTTCCCTATCCCCTATCCTTAATCCTACTGCAGTTGGCAGTGCACTTGCAGCAGCTTTGGCGTTGCTTGTGTTATAGGCGACGGTAACCACCTACCATCAAGTGGACCGTCAGCCTGTCTGCCGACCTGAAATAAAAAAAAACAGAAATAGATACAAATCACTTTTTGCTAAAGATAAATATTATATAGGAACTAAGTTTATAATGCTCATATGGATTTATTAGTAGTCAAATACTGTAGTAAAAGATTAAGAAAAAAAGAAGTAGAACAAGGAATATCGAATTATTAGATTTTTTTATCGAAGGCTTATAATAAAGAAGGCTAATAATCAGAGACGACTTTAGCTCATGTAGCGCCCGTGTGCAATCAATACCCTGGCGCCCTCTCCATCAGTATGTTGAAATTCATTTAATATGTCTTATTTTTTGGTTTTATAACATTTTAAATGCTTTAAACTGTTGGCCCTTCGTGGCGTCTTGCTTTGCTACCACGCCCGGCGTTGGTCATAACATGGGGACAGTCTTTGAGAGCGTCGTTACCGCGAGCGACACAAGCTCTTTGAGGTGTTGCAAGCGGAAGCGGCGCTTACTTGGTCCCCCTAAGACCCTACGCCCGTGTGCACGGCACACCCTGCACTATAGGTAAAGCTGGCCCTGTTTATAATGACATTTTTTAAATGTTAAGGTCGGCAGACAGGCTGACGGTTCACTTATTGGTAGGTGGCTACCACCGTCGCCTATAACACAAGCAACTAAGCTGCTGCAAGTGCGCTGCCGACTACTTCAGTAGGATTAAGGATGAGGGATTACGAGAGGATAGGGAAATGGGCTCTGGCATCCCTTACTCACTCACCGAAACACAACAGGGCACGTGCAGTTTTGAAATAACTTCAAAACTGTAAGGTTTCTGTAGTGGTCTTTTGTAAGGGGGTGGTTACTGCCACCAGACGGGCCGCCCAAATAACTGCGAAAACGCAGTGTGCCCTGCCGCTACTTTCCAGATCCAGTCCAGAACCAATTTTGAAAAGTTAATTCCAAAGATGACCCTGCCGGGAGTCGAACCTGGGAACCCTAGAATAGTTCAGGCAAGCTTAACCACTCTGAAAACTTACAATTTTTACTTACATCAAGTGTCGGCTCAAATGTAGTTTACTAAGAGCTCACGAAGTGTTAGTGATGGTACATAGATAGGTACAAGACACAGTATCTCCTATTTAGTTTGTGCACTAGATACCTACCATCTCGTGGGTGTATAATGTTCTGCGCTACACACATGACATTTTCATCAACTCTTACTCAAGCTAAAGGTATTAGTACGAAGAATATCTACCTAAAAAACTAAATGGGAAAGTGAGTTTGTTGGTTGTTAGCTACGCTTTCACGTTCGTCTTAAAATTTTGAATACACGTAGTCAGAAAAGGACATGTTCACGAGGAATTTTCTAAAAATAAAAAATTCAACGCCTGAAATAAATATAAGTATGAGCAATATTAGTCCAGGAAAATTTACTAACAAATCAAAATAAGAGTCCCTCGGGCACATTTTTCATATAGGTTTCTAGAGGATATAAGCTATCGACGTGTGAAAGAAATTTTTGACTCCGCCCTGTAGAAGGGGCGAAAAAAAATAATGAAAAATGAGTCTTTTTTTATTTATACAAAAACGATAAGAGTTCTAAAATTAAAAACATATTTTCGAAAAGTATAGAAAAAAAATTTTGAGCATATCAAGCAGATTTTTTTAGAGTAAATCGAGAAAAAAAAAACTTTTGCGGACTGTGATTTTTTTACTTTTTATAATTTTAGCAAAAAATTTACATAAACATTTTTATGTAAAACAAAATTTTCAAGATTTGTCTGAAACTTTTTTCTTTTACCAGTTTTGTATAATTTGAAAAAAAAAAAAAAAATTTTTTTTTCCACCCTTTCTACAGGTCGAATCAAAAATTTCTTTCACCCATCAATATTACATTTCTAGAAACTTATATCAAAAATGCCTCTGAGGGACTAAAATTTTGATTTGTTATTAAATTTTCCTGGACTAAAAGATTGAATAAATGTTTTAAAACCTAAGAAAAGGGGACGCGAATGAAATCGCTGGCAAACGCAAAATAAAACAAAACCAAATAACATAGAGAAAATATTATATATTGCTATACTTATATGAAAAATCTATGCATTTTATTTACAAAATAAAATTCGTTAAAATTACAATTACTTTATCTTTCATTTTATTTATACATCTTGATATTTAATAATATTTTCTATACTTATTAATGCGTTTTAGTATTAAAGCCGAAAAAGAAAAGCTTACCAAGTACATTGACTTGGCTCACGAGGCGACCGCCATGTGGGACGTCGATTCGACAATTATTGTCCCAATAGTCATTTCTGCGAACGGTCTTATAGCGAAGAGCCTCGACTAACACCTCCAGAGGCTCTCACTCACTTGATCCAGTGACTCTCACTCACTGGGTCAAGGGACAGATACAGAAGGCGGTACTTGTTGACACGGCACGAATTGTTTGGAGGTTCCTCACTCTGCAGCCCTAACCACCAGTAGCTTGGGCCTTGCCCCACTATCTGCGGAGTCCTAGTTTTAAGGTTTTTATATTTTAACTATTGTAAAAAATTTAAAATTAAGAAAAATAAATAAAATGTGTGCTTATAATGATGCTGAAACTGATAATGTTGCCAGAATTTAAAAGATTTGCTGTTGAGGTACCATTATAAATGCATGACTTTCAAGATATTGCGCCAGCACTTTTAATCACTTTCGGAATATTAGTGGTGATGATTTACTTTGTAAACGAAAAAAAAAACACAAGGATCTCGCTAATATGGCAACACATATTTAATTCCGATTTTGGAGATGTGTAGAGTTATCTTGGGCGCCCTCTACATAGCTCCACGGTGAAGCTGAAGCACAATAATTTTGCCTCTTCAAGCATCTTCACGTCGCTTCGCGTTTCGGTGTGAACTGATCCGAAGTCTCATAGTCGTATACACAACCTAGAATATCCATCTCCATCCTTGAATATCGGGTTCATATCCATAGAACATGAACCTGCTTTATAGCTGTTTCAGTAGCCATTGCTATCGTTACTTATAGATAATATTCAGACAGGAATTAAACAAAAATATAATAGATAATATTGCCACTGCATGTCAAACATTTTTTTAGATAATGGCGTGTGTCATCCTAACGAAATATTGTCAAATTTCTGAATATACATTTTACATATTATTTTATTCTGGATAATTAGTGCATGATATAGAGTACTACGACTAAAATGGTAATCGGCAGGACATGTAGTAAGGTTTAAAGACAAAATATGGACTCATTAGACAACTAAATGAGTAGGGCTAACCAGCTTAAGGCCGCATTTCCACCTGCAAGAAAACTTCCGCGAGAAATGTCCAACAGTAGCTTGAATGTGTAAGTGTAAGAGCTGTCACGACAGCTCTTGCTTAGTAGTTTACACTTGCAAGCTGCTGTCGGACAGATTGTCGGACATTTCTCGCGGAAGTTTTCTTGTAGGTGGAAAGGCAGCCTAAGACATGTGGGAAGGTTATGGCATAAAGTTAAGGTCGGCAGACAGGCTAACAGTCCACTTGATGGTGATGGCTACCGTCGCCTATAACACAAGCAACACCATAGGTGCTGCAACCTGCCGACTTCACTAGGATTAAGGATAAGGGATTGGAAGGGGATTGGGAAATGGGCTCTGGATAAACGGGGAATGTTCATATATATAAAAAATGCACGCCGGGCGAAGCCGGGGGCGGGTTGCTAGTATTTTATAAAGAGACGCAGACGAAGTCTGCGTCAATAAATACAAAGGTAGGATGGACTCGCATCCAAAAATTTTAGGTCAGGACTTAATGACAATGTCAAAGTAAAAAGAAATTTCAGTCTTTCTATAACTAGCAACTATAGTATGATGGAATGCATTCCGGAATGCCAATTGAATATTCCACATACATCACTGAATGTCCATAATTATGACGAAAAATGAGTCAAAAATATGGTAGTGTAAGAAAAATTTAAAAAAAGAAGCCCTTTATAAGATGTATGCCATTTGAAAATATTTATACATATTTATTTACACAATATCGTTATCCATTCAGAAATCGACAATATTCACAATTAGATGACACGTACAGATAATGCTAGACTACTGAATGGAATGTGTGAGTGAGTGACATGTTACAAGGCCAAATATCAGGGGCGTAGCTACATCCGTAACAATTATATGAGCCATCTGACTTATATATTTAGGCGTAATGAAACAAACTTAAATATTTAAACTCTAAACATTAATTTAGTGTTTAAAGCCTGAACGCATTGCATTTAACACTCTTCATTTGGGCTAAGCCAAAGTCAGGAAGGGTCTCCAGATAAAATTTGATGCAGGACTCATCTAGAGCAAGCTACACCACTGCTAAATAGCCAAGTTAACGGCAGTGCAATCAGTAAGTATATAAATGATAGATCAAAAAGTCCCATAAGTCATCATTGCTGTAATTATAAAATTTTAAAGCAAACTCATACTTTTAGTACACTGTTCCTCGATTAACAATCCGAGCACTCTTATCTGTAGGCTTTACAAGCGCAACATAGGCGTAATATCAGGTCACAAATTCTGATTCACAGTATATCTGAAGACTTTACCAATTTACCGCTAAGGAAACCCATTTTATGAATCTCTCTAACGTGTCTAACTAAATGGTCCTTACGTTTGTACGTCTGAGAACACAGTGGACAAACAACAAATTGTCCTAAATGCTGCGATTTGACGTGTCTCAACATGTGATCCCGTCTCTTGAAGGTAGTGTTGCAATGGGCGCACACGTGCCTATCGGTGGATATGTGTGCGTGTTCGTGTTTTTCAAGATCCTCTAAGCTATTGCAGGAGAACGTACATAATCTACAGTTGAAGATTTGAACACCATCTGAATGCTTACTCTCTATGTGAGCGAGCAGTATCTCCTTTCTCGGGAAATCCCCGCCGCACACGGGACATCTACAATACCTTTGAGTGGAATGTAAACTTATGAGATGTCTGTTTAAGTGGTCCTGTCGTTTGAAAGTCGCCGCGCAAAAACTGCAAGTCAATAGCTTCTTATGGCCGTGCATTTCGACATTGTGATGCTCGTATTCGACTAAGTTCTCAAATGTGAGGTTGCAATGACCGCAAAATATATTAAATACGCGATCAATTTTGTCGGTGTTCAACTTTTGACAGCTCGATGTACTCGCAATAACGTAATTCTGCTCGCCACTCGAATGGTTTAATACGTCGGCGATGTAGTGTGTTTTTGCACTTTCCACCATTGTCTTCAAAAATTAACGGGTTTGATTTAAACTGATGATAAAACGGGATGAATATTACAAACTGTGTAAAGTAAAATAAATAAACGAAAGAGCAAAGCAACAACAAATTCAATCGATATATATTTTGTTTGACTTGACAACTTGACACTTGAGGTTCGTTGACAAAGACATTGACATCAGCCAATGTCAGTCTGCGTCTGTGATACACAGTGTAATAAACATTTATTTATAGAAGTAACAATAGTATATACATGTGTAGGAGTATATAGTATATAGCAAAGATGTTGTATTAGTCTGTACCTATAGATGGATCACAAAATGCAGCAATATTTTATTCTTTCTAACACCTTCAAATTGTCATAAGATTGAAAGAGACATACATATATAATCTATCGGGTCGAAGTTGAGTGAATACAATGCAAATTAATCCATTTTGACTATACAATGCAAGCTAAAGTTATAGCGTATAATAGTGCTGTGCATTTTTATCGATAACTAGATATCATTGATATAGATTTTAAATATATGGCGGATAAAAAGTATGGCTAAATGCGTTTCAGTGTACTGTCTGGTTATTCAAAATAAATAAATTGTGGGTGCGTACTGGTACTCGCCGCATTGCTAATCGGTTGTATGAGATTGTATGCAACCTCTCGCATTTATTTCACCAAAATATTTCAAAAGAATAGTTATTTTTTGGTTAGAAATATTTAGATTCCATCCTTAAGAGGTAGAACGGGAGTAGGTTTTTATTACGAGGAAAAAAAACTCGATACTCTTAAAGTTTTATTTTTAGAAACGATATCACAGATTGGATAATCTGTGATATCGTTTTTAAACTGAGATAGATAATTAAATGAAATAGTAAAGAAAACTAGAACCAAAAAGTAACATTTTAATTTAAAGACTTGCAGTTAATGTTGACGCTTGGGTATCCATGTATTTTTTAGTAAGTTTTCTTTTTCTGGGTAATTTCTGAAAAGAAATAGTTTTTGGTTATTAATGATTCAAAAGATTTGCATAATTTTCATATATGATTATAGATATATGATTCATATATGATTATAGACAACTTATAGATATTACTTACTGGTTTACACGATGGTGGTAATTTTGGGAATATTGTCGGCACTGCATACGAGTGTAGAATTTTACACTGATATCCTTGGCGAAAGCAAGAATCTTCAAAGTTCATCGAGCATATTCTTGTATATTGCGAAGCTCTCCAATCGTCGGCTTTTCTTACATTTTTAGTCCACGTTTTGTTTAAATCGATGTCGGTGGGAAATCTGTTATAAATTGATAAAAATTACTTTCAACCTGCAGTGAATGCTAGAAATTGTTAACACTCTACTAAAAATAAATTAGTTATCGATATCGATAAACTTATCAAGATCAGACTACAGCACTATAAAGCAAGACAAATGTCAAATATTCCGATTAACTTTGGTTTTTGTAAATTTTAGTTCTATCTGTGACTGCGGTGTTGAGGAAGGCTCTACTGATCATATATTTTTCAATTGTCCTTTACGCCCCGTATCCCTCTATGATATTCTCCCTGCCAAAATCCCTCGTCCCATCAACATGAAGTCGCTCCTTTTCTATGTAAGTAATTCTCCTTTTGTTTATATGTTATGTAAATATATAGATACGTACGACATTAAACTTTAATCAATAATAAAACCGAATACTCAATTTTTTGTAATGGCCCACTCTTGTTATATATGTATATATTTTCCTTTTGGTTTATTCGCTTTCGCGTTGTGGAAGTCACCCGACATGACATTGGCAGATAATGGCCATTTTTAAAATGAGCCGTATTGCCATTTTTTGAAGAAGAAGAAGAAATTTTAGTTATAAACACCAGATTTTCTTTAAATAAATCAACCTTAGAGCTGTGTATGCATGTACAATGATTCATTTTTAGTAAACAATTATAAAAATTTGTTTACAAAATACCAAAATTAATGAGTGCGAGCTGTGCGACTTACCGGTGAAATGATATGTTTCCATTATTCTCCTTCAAAACACCCACTCTACTTGGACAAACGGGAACAGTACAAGCCATTCTTGGCAAGCAACAGATTTATGAAATCACACTTTCAGATTTTTAAGTATTTTAAATCACATAAAGCTAAACGCGCTTGTTAACCAGCATGATATAAACAAATATGACGTTGCCTCTTTTATGGCGCGCAGCGTTTTAAGACGTACATATTCGGCTATTGTTATCTCTTTTTAACATACGACATGCAGCCATTAGAAAGACGGGTATCGAGTATCGAAGGAATCTTCAATTTTTTTTGTTCCATCTATACACTAATACAATTATCTTTGGTATATAGTATATACATGTGACTCCAAAACACAAGAAGTAAATAATATTTATTGTCTGTACACAAAAGAAATATATTCACAAAATAAACAAGCGACACTCACAAAACACAAATATAAAGAATAAAATGTCACCATAAAAAAACCAAAAAAAATATTTACATTAAACACATCACTATGTACACTTTATATCTTCAGGGACTTTTGCTCACCAACGTGAAGATGAGAAATCCTGGATCCTCTGTCTGCTCTCTCGAACCTCGCAGTCTCCGTCTGAATGCCCGTCGTCGTCGTCGTCTCTCTGCACTTGTTTCTTTTCATTTTCGTGTCAATTTCTCGTTCGATTTTAAATATTCAAAACAGATTCGAAATTATGCCAGTACATCACGGAGGATGCATTACATGAACCTCTATACAATATACATGGTATACATTTACTAGAACGACAACAAATTCAATCGATAAATTGACTTCACACTTGACTTGACTTGACTGCTTTGGACTTGATGGACCTGTTTTGGAAAATTTAATTTTAATTTTGAGTTTATTTTATATTCCTACTTTTACAACTGACACTGGCATTGGAGCCATAACCAAAAGAAGAAGAAGAAGACTTCGCATTGATGCCAGCGAATCAATCAGCGAACAAAGCGCGTCGCGACAGTAACGTTTTGGCACGGGTGTGGTCCAGTGCAGGAGATATGTTCCAGCACTCCTTCGGCCTAGGCTAATTTTGCATTAACCGCGGATACACGCCGATCCAACAAACCCCAGGTGACAATATTCTTAAATAATATTGTCTTCTGTGTTTGTCCTATATTCGGGGCACCTCACACCGAAATAAACATTGTGTCGAATAGCGGAACATGTCGTTATTTTATTCGTATGCAAATAGTTGATGTAAAAGATTAAAAGGCTTGAACAAAAGATTAAAAGGCTTGTAAAACAAAAGTGATTTACACGCCTTAGTACGTGGGGCGCACTAAAAGTTTTCGGAATGAACAAGAAAAAGTTGTTATGAATAGTCAAAAATGAATTTATTATTTCTAGGAAATTCATTACTGACAGAATCCGCTAGCGTAAATACACATTTTTATACGAATAAAATTGAAAATTTTTGTGCCACTCCTCCATCTTGACATGTTTTTTATACTCTTCGACAGCCCCCTCTGGTGATGAAAATCGTTGACCACGTAACTGATTCTTAATTTTTGTGACCAAAAGCAAAAGTCGCAAGGTGCCAGGTCGAGACTGTATGCTTGACTCATAAATTATTCCCCTTAAAAAATTTGTTTGCCTGTCTGGCCATGTGAAAACTGGCTTTATTGTGTTGCACTTGCAATATGATACGGTGTTTACGGTTAATTTTACGGAGTTCGTCAATAACATATGGTCATATACCAAATACTATTCGCCGTACAATTCTCCATTGCAACAGAAGACACGTGTCCAGTTATATTTAAAAAAAAAAAAAACGAGTGTGCTTATGACCACACGACTGAAGTGAAACTTCTTTCGCTCCATCTGTATGTATATATATGTAATATTTAAATTTATTTCATGTTTTCATTGGTAAATTAATATTTCTGTCTCTTGCTTATATCCCCCACACATAACTTCCGTTCGCCTTGCCCGATCACACTTTTCGTAACGCTTACGTCACGCGTTCGCCAGCTTACTCCCCAAGTCAAGCGTGCGTAAAGAAGTTTCACTTCAAAAAAAAAAAGCAGTCATCTGCTTAGAGGCACTTCGTACGCACGCTACTTTGGCTCACCTTAAAAGACCCATAAGCTCAATTGCTGCTTTGTTTTGTAATTGCAGCAATAAATCCATGGTTCGTCACTTGTTACTATGTCCCAAACCAAATTTGACGCCCCTTGGTTGAATCTCGTAAGCGTGGTATTGCACCAAGAGACTAGGTCCGTTTTAGCCCGAGACAAATGGTGTGGAATCCACCGAGAGCACTGCTTTTTCACACCCAAATGTTTGTGCAGAATTGACTGTATTTAACTCATGCCTATACCAAAGAATGTACGAATCTCATGGTAGGTAGGTCACGTGCCTGTCCGTTTCGATCATACGGCGCACAGCGTCGATGTTTATGTTGTTGACAACGGTAGACCACTACGAAATTCGTCACTGAGGTTGACACGACCACGTTCAATTTCTGCAAATCAGCAATAAATGGTTGTCTTGTGACAGTCAGACAGATATATTTAATACTTCTATATTGCTAGTAGGGTGCACCGAACTGATGCCGACCGAACGGTGCAGACATATTGTCATGTCTGTCTCCCTCATGAAGACTTCGGACGTTGTGCGCATGTCCGAGAACTACATTATAAGCATCTTATTGGCTGGGCTTCTCTCACTACTTCCAGTACTGTCGCAACGCATGCGCATACCTCGTCAAGTATCAACGAGTGAGAGAAAATATGTAGTTCCGTCTCGGCAACGCTGCAACTTAAGGGGACTAGCAATATAGGAGTATTAAATATACGTATTCTACATCCAAAGTGTTCCATTTTCAAATGTTGAAAATACTTTTAAAATATTGTTCGGAAAATGGCTAGTTCCGGAAACATAAAGTGTGCCCTAGGTATGAGCTCTGCCTCTGGTATATTTTTTCTCGCGCATTACTTTACCCATTGAGATTAGTAATATGCGCGTGATTAATAATATCCGTGTCTTGTTGTCCATCCATCCCATCTCACTATTTGTCCTGTGTCTTTGTCAGTATTTATCTTGCGAGTCGCATATATATATATTGGCGAGTCGTAAATAGAGAGTGAATCTTAGTCTATGTTACGAGTATGTAGTGTTCTGCGTTTAATCAGTCAAGTCAATCAATTGTGAATTGAGTTAAACTTTCCCTATATATTATTTATTATACTCTTTGGTTGAACTTGACTTGAATGTGCGTCATTACGTATTTGTATTTTGTGGTTTTGGATTAACTGAAATTATTTAGTGTAACTCCATCTAAATTTTCGTTTTAAGTTCAGCACTCATTCTTCGTCAAGGTCAGTATTCTTTTAATAATCATTTAATCTGTTGATAAACTAGAAAAGTGATTTGAAATTGTAATAATATTTTTTTTTGGTTAACTGCCGCTGTATTTTCATTAGGTACATTTGGATTAAATTAATAATTGGGTATCAGTCTTTTGATCTTTTTTATTATCGTTCTAATAATGCAAATGAATATTTAAAAATATCTATAATTTCGTTTGGATAAAGAGGAAACTTGGTTAAGATTGAATGTTTATTGTTGGTAGCATGCACAGGGGACGCATTTTTACAATAGGTATATACATACTCATTGTTATCGTTTGATAATTGATATGTATTGTATTATTAGATTAAATCGATTATAATATTGTGAAATGAAGAGAGCTTTAAATTCCTTTCATCTGTGTCATTGGGCAATTTATTACACAATGTTTAGTAAATAAAGAAATGTTTATGATGCTGTTATGTAAACAGTGGCTAGTGTTTTTAATTAAAACTAGTCTATGCCCGTGACTTTTTTTCAATGTTAAGACAAGCAGACAGGCAGGCGGTCCACTTGATGGTAGGTTGCTACCATCGCCTATAACACAAGCCACAGGTGCTGCAAGTGCACTGCCGACTACAGTAAGATTAAGGATAAGGGATTGGGAAGGGATGGGTAAATGGGCTCTGGCATCCCTTGCTCACTGACCGAAACACAACAGCACACATGCTGTTATTTCACTGTGGTCTTCTGTAAGGGGGTGGTTACTGCCGCCAGACGGGCTGCACAAATGACTGCGAAACGCAGTGTGCCATGCCAGTATTTTCCAGATCTGGACCAGAGCCAAATTTGAAAAGTTTGTTTTTCAAAGTTGACCCCGCCGGGAATCGAACCCTTCTCGGGTTAAGGCATGCACCCTAACCACTCATCCAACGGGCTCGTTGAACAACTTGGTTGTTTCAAAAAGTTTTTCAATGTCAAATGTTTTTCTATAATCAAATGATTACACTATATGACAAAAACAGTTTTTCATTTAGTTCAATAGTTTCAGAAAAACTTTTTTTTTATATTATCGAGTATCAAATGCCTCTAGCGGAGGCCGGTTGTACAGAGCCTAGTTGCCCATTAGTTGGTCATTAGTTTTTTTTTTTAGAACATAACTTGTATTATTTCAGATACGTAATAGGGGTGATAACCAGATGTGTCACTTTTGACACAGTTGATTTTCAAGTCTGAAGAGTCCAAGGCAGTTTCAAAATGTTCCCGAAACCCGCTTTCGGTGGTAACACTTCTGGATTTGGTGAGTTTTTTATCGGCCTGATGAACTATGGTCAAGGTTCATGATGTGGAAATCCATAGGAGAACTTTATTCACTGACATGATCTTAGATTGGACGAAACGTGAAGTGAATTCGTTAAGTCCCTGTAATCAATCGACCATGATGGGCCACTACAGGCACAGGGTGCAATGGCTCATGATGGCGGACAATTGCTAGTAGGTAACTGATCTCGGCGTGCAATGGTTAAGTTGTCGGTTTTTTCGTCACACTTCAAAGGATGATCGGTCATGATGAGCCACTACAGGCCATAGCCATTGTGTAATTCTTTTTTTCTTTTTTTTTTTTTAATTTTTTCTATATTAACATCACAGACAGTCCACTTTGCCAACCATAGTAAGATTGAGGATAAGCCATAAGGGAAAAGTGCTCTGGCATGCTTTACTCACTCACCGAAACACAACAGCCGAACACACATGCTTTCATGGTGGTCTTATGTAAAGGAGATGATTAGCTGGACAGGCTGCCCAATTGAAATAAAGCGGTAACGGTAAATTGTTAATATGATTCACAGGCTCTTTCACTTCAACCCCGTCGACGTCGTTTGGAGCGTTCAAGAGCACAGCAGGTACTAGTGGGTTCGGTGCCCCCTCTGCATTTGGGGCGAGCACGTCTACACAACCGACCACTGGAGGGGGTATGTTGATCTACATTATATCTTTATCTATCATCGTCATTACCAACAGCCTATTTATATTATATGTCCCCACTGCGGGGGCATAGGCCTAACCTCTCAACAAGGGTGTATGGGCTATATGGTCCACCTTGCTGGCCGTGAAAACGAAGTAAAGGCGCGTGCAGGTGATACAAAGAATTAGTTTTTAAGTAAGATGTTTTTATAGGCATCATCAACTTTTCTTAAGAAATCGATCATATATCTCTCACCGTTTAAGCTGCGTTCGGAAGAAACTTTTCCTTGGACCGTTTTTTCATCAACTTACTGTGCAAATTCGATTACCACCAAAGAGCCTTTTCAGTTTACGGGATATCCAGCTCTCGGATGGGCAACGTTCGGGAAGCTCAGAGACATCTTCTCGTGCAAAACTCCTCAGTGCCTTAAAACAAAATTTTTCTACCAATGTGTGTTCCCAATGACTACAATATGGTGCTGAAACATGGTCTCTAACTATACTATATAGCTAAAGATTTTTTTGGGCCTCGTAAGAAAGCTCAATGTCGCTCATTGAGCTATGGAGAGAGCTATGCTTTGGGTTACACTTGAATCAGGAATGTGGAGTTCTGTAGACGAACGAAAGTTACAGATCTTCCCACTGGGACAGAAGGTTCTCGAACGGAGGCCACAGACTGGCGAGCGCAGTAGTACGTCTACCCACAAGGTGGACAGACGATAAGGGCCGAGGTTCAACAGTTGATCCAGGCTGCTTCGGACCAATCCTTTTGGAAAATTATCGGGGAGGCCTTTATCCAGCTGTGTATGTTCTATGACTGAGATAATGATGAGACATACTTTTGAGCATATAAAAATTAATTAATTAATTTAAAGAGGATGGAGATGTACAGTAGAGAAAGTGTGATAAAAATACCTATGTGATTTTACCATTTGCGTGAATTTAAAGGTCTTTTCGGAGGGTCCACATCGACTGGCGGACTCTTTGGTACCACATCAGCACCGGCAGCAACTTCTGGCTTCGGAGCTTCCACCAGCGGATTTGGGTTCGGGGCCAATACATCATCGGGTGGTCTTTTCTCCAACAACACTTCAACCGGTCTGTTTGGGAACACTCAGAACAATTCTGCCTTTGGCGCGAAGCCTGCAGGTGGTAAGTTATTTATTTATTTATAAACATAACGGTTACATTAATAATATTTTAATAGGGTTTTCTAGACAATGAGATTTTTTTTAAAATTTTGTGTTAAGATTGGAAGACAGGCTGACGGTCTACTTGATGGTGGGTGGCTACCGTCGCCTATAACACAAGCAACGTCACAGGTGCTGCAAGTGTACTGTCGACTACTGTAGGATTAAGGATAAGGGACTGGATAGGAAAATGGGCTGTGGCATCCCTTACTCACGTCAAAAGTCGTCATTTAAGGTGCGCTAAGAAAACTGTTCAACTGTTTCAAGGGTAGACTGGATAAACACTTGAAGTGTACTGAAAGCAATATACCTACATGCAACAGCTTAAAGCTGCTTAGTTTATTTTTCAGCACAGTCTGTCACAGTTATGGACAATTGGCTTGCCGGGATGCACTCAATCATAATTCTCTCTAAGTCTAAGTACATAGAATAGTTGCTAATTATAACAATTGATGATATGTACTCACAAAATAGTTCAAACTATTATAGAGCCGTTTTTTTGTTCAAATTAGTCACCATCGCTTATAACACAAGCAACCTGAGTGGTTCTGCAAGGGATTAGGAAGTGGAATGGGCTCTGGCATTCTTACTCACTCACCGAAACACAACAGCACACATGCTGTTATTCATGGTGATCTTCTGTAAGGGGGTGGTTACTACCACCAGACGGGCTGCCCAAAAGACTGCGAAACGCAGTGTGCATTGGGGATGCGGTTATGTCGGACTCCTACTGGCTAAAACCTAACGCTTGGCTAAATTTTCAAGCGCAGCCGTAGATAGGTGGGGTCGCGGGAATGTTACGACATATCTCCGATCCGCCACATTGCAGTGTGTTCTGCTACTACTGCATCTTTTTTTTTTTGAGCAGGTTTCGGTTTTGGCGGCGCTACCACTAACACCAGTGGGGGGCTGTTCGGCACCACCTCCACTTCTGGGACTGGGCTGTTTGGACAGCAAAACACCACTTTGGGGGGCGGGGGTTTATTCTCCAATAGTACAGGTCGGTATACTTGAGCAACATTTTTATTAGTCGTCAGCCTGTGTCTTTTAGATCATCCAGCCAGAAAACGGTTTCTGTAATAAAAAAATTGCAAATATTGTAAATGATCATTACAAACATTTCTGACGCAATAGCCTCAACAGCGTCTTGAAGGCATAATCATACTGAATCGTCCAATCTTAAGGAATTACAGGGCATTGTAATTCCTTAAGAGCATAAGTCTCCCACGGACTACTAGCATAAAATTCTTGGCAGAATGGTATATTCCCATTCGTCGCCACCATGTTCCCATTCGTCGCCACCATGTGGTGGCAATTGAGATTTCTTTTCCCAGTCGTCACCCACACGTTTGTTTTTTATGATCAACCAGTTTTATAACATACATCTTATCACTATTTTTACAAAAATTAATAATAAATATATAAAATATATTTATGAAATCAACACAATGTTTCATTTTAATTATTACATTATACTGTTATCACATGGCCATAGAGGTTTGAACTTGTGTCTGCCCATACAGCAAACGAGCGTCCCATTGCCCTAACAGTATAGTCGCCTATTGTCCTAGCTAGTACTTTATATTGTATCACTCACCTGAATAAATTGTGTAGCAGGCGGATTTGGTCAACAGCAGACCGCGACCGGAACCGGTCATGTGAAATACAATCCGGTGGTTGGAACCGATGTGGTGATCAAGGCTGGAAATTCACAGAACATCAATACCAAACACCATTGCATCACCTGCATGAAGGTAAGTGCTTTTAGAGAATGGATACAAAAGACACTTTGTTCCGAATAGATGTGCACAATAGTTAAACCTCAATGCATTTTGTTTCCATAGTGTATCATTCTCTAGAAAGAGAGAGAGCGATCGTGGGGCCAATACCTGTCTCTTTTCGTATCTTTTGACGAGCCCGTTGGATGAATGGTTAGGGTTCTTGCCTTAACGCTTTGTTGTAGGGTTCCTGGGTTCGATTCCAGACTTTAAAAAATGGACTTTTAAAAATTGGCTCTTGTCTGGATTTGGAAAGTAGTGGCAAGGCACACTGCCTTTCGCGGTTATTTAGGCAACCCGTCAGGCGCCAATAACCACCACCTTACAGGAGACTATAGTGAAATAACAGCAAACTATCGTAAAACAACAGCACACGTGCTGTTATGTGAAATAACAGCACATGTGCTGTTGTATTTCGGTGAGAGAGTTAGGGATGCCAGAGTCCATTTCCCTAAACCTTCCCAATCCCTTATCTTTAACCCTCCTGTAGTCCGCAGCGCACTTGCAGCAGCTTTGACGTTGTTTGTGGTATAGGCGACGGTAGCTACCATCCTGTGAACCGTCAGCCTGTCTGCCGATCTTAACATAAAAAAAAACAAGAACAAACTATGGCGGGTTCGGGTTGGCCCCGGCCACATCCTTCAAGCCTTGGCTGGGAGATTAGGTGGGCAATACTTGAATCATTGTTCTATGATTTCTTATTATTATGTACATATTTTATTTAATTGGGTATCTTAATTTTAAATTTTATTGTTATTATTATGACCCTCGATGGTTGAAAATAAATAAATAAATATGCAATAGGAAAAGAGGGAAAATAAACGCGCCATCTATTATTCTACAATAGAATTATTTGAAGTGGTGACATCTATCTTATTTGGGTAGAACTTTTTTAATTAAAAACAATATTTGAACTTATTTTTCAATCTCGTTTCGTAAGAAATGTATGGAAGTAGTTTTTTGAGATTTTTGACGTTTCTAGTACTCTAACCTCAGGTGGTCCCGTAGGGTCAATTGATCCTTATAAGTAACACAATCGATTGGCGCTATAAAAACAAAACGTGAAAATTGACCTTTTTCTCGCTGACTGTACCATTTTTCCAAAATCTTTGAATGCTGATGGGAATAACTATTAAAATTATGGATAGTCTCCTAAGAGTGTTTTGTTCTAGCTACAATGGTTTAGGTAGCTGCCCTTACTGACCCGTCTCAAATTACCACCCTATATAGTAAGTTTACAATCAAGATTGCTTTACGGTGTTTTAGTTTTAAATATATTGATAAAAATATAATAAATGTAATAAAAATCATACTAATATTAAAATCTTTTAAAACTACAATATTACCAACATTTTCCTTCACTTTTACAACAAGTACCAACGGGCTTCTGACCAAGTGTACTAAATAAGTATACGTTTTACAGGAGTATGAGGGCAAGTCTTTGGAAGAATTGAGATTGGAGGACTACACGGCCGGCAGGAAGGGGTCTTCGGGTGGAATGTTCGGCGGATTTCAACAGCAAACCGAAAACAAACCCTTGTTTGGTGGATCGAGTAAGTGTAAATCGTTAACTCCTTGACGACCCCTTACACCCTTTTTGACTAGCTCTTTGGTCATGTAGTTAAAATTTCTGTTAGTTTTCTCGTTTTCACTTTAATAAAAAGCGGGCGAAGCCCCTGGGCCATGCCTAGTCACTTATTTTGCTGAACTAAAAGCGAGCTGTAGTTTTTTTGCATTTGTGTGCGTGTAACAGTGTATGTACACGGCGAGGCGTAGTTTTACCGGCTTCACTCTGCCGTCCATGGGGCTCTATGTTTAGTTCTTATTTTATCTGAGGTATTCAAAAATACAATGGCATTCGGGTAGAAAATAAAATCGCCCAAACTTTTATTTCCTTATGTTTATTTTGGCCTACAGCTTTCGGTCAACCGGCCACCACCAGTGCCCCAAGCATGTTCGGTAGCGGTCCCTTAGCGGGTTCTTCTGGATTCGGGCAAACAAGTGAGTACAAAAAAAAGTTTAAATTGAATTTATATTCAAATAAAATCGTAAACGAGCCGGTCTGTACATTTTTTTTTTTTCAAAAAAAACAATTTGTACACCTTATACTTAGTTACCGAGGTAAAAAAATAGTTTTTAGAATTTTTATCTGTTTGTCTGTGCGTTTGTGCACGCTAATCTCAGAAACGGCTTAACCGATTTGAATGCGGTTTTCGCTGATGTAATGTAGCAAGGTTCCCTTAACATTTAGTGTTTGTTTCATTCCAATCGGTTTACAAACAAAAAAAATACCGAATACAACGCGTATGAAGTTGCGGGCTCGGCTAGTTGTGTAATAAGTAAAAAAAAATCCATTGTGGAGAACAATTTTAGAAAGCATATTAGATCGCATTGACGCACTAAAATTTATAAAACTATGGTCTGGATTTAGAAAGTAGTGGCAGAAGGCATACTGCGTATCACAGTCATTTGGGCAGCCCGTCTGGCGGCAGTTAACCACCCCCCCTTACAGAAGATCACCGTAAAATAACAGCATGTGGGAGTGAATACGGGATGCCAGAGCCTATTTCCCTAGCTCTTCTTAATCCTACTATGGTCTACAGCGCGCTCGCAGCACCTGTAGCGTTACTTGTATTATAGGCGACGGTAGCCACCTACCATCAAGTGGATCGTCAGCCTCTCTCGATGACTTTTACATAAATGAAAAAGTAAAACAATTCATTTTTTCAGACACCTTTTCATTTGGTAACACAACACAAAATCCATCGACCAGCACCAGCTTGTTTGGGGCTAATAAGAGTCCGTTCGGTGCGACCACACCCGGTGAGTACACATGCTAATGTTACAAAGGAAAGTTTCCGAGGATATGTTTGTTACTATTTGGTTAAAAAACTACTGAAAGGATTTTAAAGATACTTAAAAGTAGAGTTTATACATCAACGTTAAGTTATAAAGACAATCTCGCCAGGTAAAATCAGTTTTTTCTATATAGTGGATTTCTTTTTTTTTTTTGAGTTCAATCCTTAAGAATCGATTTTCATACAAGGTCTCCGGTATGGAGATTTTATGAGGAGTAAAATTAATACAAGCGTTAACTGAAAAGCGTTACGTTATCTGTCACTTTGACGTTTGTGCGACAGCCGAAGCATGCATTTATGTTCCCTGATTCTATTCTTTTGGGCTTATAAAATCAAACGTCCAAATTTGGTATGAAAAGTGTAGTCCGCGTTGAGGAACGAAACGATAACGCGTTATAACGTGCCGACGCGGCGACATCTGTTGTCGAAAAAAATTAACTCTTTGATATTATAAAACGTAGTGACATCTACCGAACGTTACTAATTTTTATAACTTTCAATGCTCTTTTGCTTCAGTAAAAAATAAATGTTTCCTTTGATTAAAATTTGCTATCTCCACTATTGAGAGTACTATCCATCCAATCCCTCGAGGTGTTAAAAAATGCCACCTTTATAATCTGTATGTGCCTTTCGATCGTTGTGTCAAGTGTAGTATCGCTGTGGGACTAATCTGTTGGATCTGTGATCAGCGGGACGCAGGTTCCTATGCCTGTATTTGTCTTGAGTTGTTTCTGATTATGTATACTGGCTCTAGAGGCGAAAAAAATGTGTTTGAGAAAATCTTCGAAGAGACATTAGGTTATGCTGATTTACAGAGTCGTATAGCGTTGTGGACTAAAGCTCCTTCTTGCACAGAAGAAGAGAAGTTTATATCCAAAATTGAGGTGTAATTTTAAGGCGAGGATTTATAGGCACTGATTAATTCGAGGCCTATGGACCAATCGATTAATTACTAAGGGCGTAATGAACATTATAAATAATTAATGAAAACTGTCGATTTCCTAATCATAATATCATACTATAAGATGATATCATATTGCAATAAGAATATCTTTAAAATACAAGCCTCGTTTACTTGGGCCTTTAAGTCGTGTTTTAAGAGCGCTTAACAATTGTAACGCAAGTGATAATATTGGTGAGCAGCGACCTTAGCAGTATTTACTTCGAGAATTTATAGTGTACTTTTAAAAAATCATATAAGAGACACTAGTATTTTATAATAACATTTATTTATTTTCATGTGTTGACGAGCCCGTTGGATGAGTGGTTAGGGTGCGTGCCTTAACGCTCTGTTCTAGGGTTCCCGGGTTCGATTCCCGGCAGGGTCAACTTTGAAAAATCAACTTTTCAAATTTGGCTCTGGTCTGGATTTGGAAAGTAGTGGCAGGGCACACTGCGTTTCGCAATCATTTGGGTAGCCCGTCTGGCGGCAGTAACCACCCCCTTACAGAAGACCACCGTGAAATAACAGCACGTGTGCTGTTGTGTTTCTGTGAGTGAGTAAGAGATGCCAGAGCCCATTTCCCTATTCCTTCGTAATCCTACTAACGCTGGCAGCGCACTTGCAGCACCTATGGCGTTGCTTGTGTTATAGACGACGGTAGCCACCTACCATCAAGTGCACCGTCAGCCTGTCTGCCGACCTGCATTAAAACAAAATTTGTTTTTTCAAAGAACGGTCTGAATTTGTAGAAATAGCACAAAATATAAAGCACAAATTGTACCATTTCATTATTTTTTCAATGTTATTGTTTATTAAAATTATAAACATCGATTGCTACAAATAAAAGGAAAGAATATTTTGTAATTGAAATATTTTTCAAAACACTTTTCTAACAATTTTTCTAAGGTAGATGACCAAAAGTGACTTCATAGTAAAATTTAGGAAAATAGGGGCCCTTAAAATTGGATCTATATAAATAAAAATGAATCTTCGAAATGTATGTACGCCCATAACTTTCGAACGGGTAGACCGATTTTAATTCGGTTTTGACTAATGGAAAGAGGGATAAACGGGGAATGTTCATATATATAAAAATTGCACCACGGGCGAAGCCGGGGGCGGGCCGCTAGTAAACAATAATTTTTAGTTTTGCAGCAAAAATTAGAAATATAATTGAGCTATCCTGTTCCATTTTTGTTTTGCTTGTATTATTCTTACGTGAATCACAATCATGGCCAGAAATTCGCGTAAACCGACGCGCGCAGCATTCAAACTGTTAAACACTCTTAACACCGTTTCTATTTTTCAGGTACAACACTGTTTGGTGCGACGACAACACAGAATTCCACTTTCGGCACTAACACTTCCACATTTGGATTCGGTGCCAACACACAGACTCAGGTATGGTCATGTTACATTCAACACTGTATTAATTAATCTTAGTAAAAGTACTAGAAACTCCCAAGGAGGCATTTGGGTGTAACAGTTATCAAAATCATAAATGTCGGGAGCTACGTATAATGGGCCTTGTAATGTTTTTTGAATATGAGATACTTAGGCTCGGATTCCACCAAAGCGGAGATGAGTGGAGATGTTTGAAGCTTGGGTGACTCCACCGAAGCGGAGATGAATACGGACGCCTCCAAACACATCTCGCTGCGCGCCAGCTGGTATCACAGTTTATCGTACAAATATCACTCAAATCTCCACTGAAACTGAGTGGAATTTTGATAACTGAAACTGATGCAGAAATTTGCAAAATTCTGCAGGCAAGCTGACGGTCCACTTGATGGTATTTAGCTACCGGCGCCTACTAATACAAATAACGCCATGAAGACCTCGTTAGGATGAGGCATGAATTGGGTATAGGGGAATGAGCTCTGGCATCCCATACTCTTTTTTACTGTGGAATGTTGTGTTGTGTGTGAGCTTCACTACTAATGTTGGAACAATATTCCATTGCCGATACGAAATCGGGGACAGATTAGATTTGGGGATTTAGAGCAAATCTGAGAAAATATATAATTAGTAGTCAGTTCCTTTTCTCTTTTTGGAGAATATAAGGCTGCGGTTAAGGAATGAGCGGAGCTGGGCGGAGCGGAGCGCCGCGCCGCCCCACTCCGCCGTGTTTGAAACCAACCCACCAAGTTAAGTTACATTTGTTTGTTCAGTTATTAGCCTGTTTGTTTATTAGTATAGATTTGATTAATTGAGAATTGCTTTTGATTATATAAGAGTTTCTATGGAAGACCAGTATTGGCATATGCCGGCAAAATGTTGAGTAGGGAGCATTTTGTAACTTTCATTCTTGCCGTTACTGTTTTATTTGTGTTTAATTATTTAAAATATTGACTGAATGATTAATTGATACAAACAAAGATCCTATTCAAGAAATTCTTCATTTAAAAGAATATTTTTTGTTTTTTTCACGATCAGCCCGGAGGTCTTTTTGCGAGCAAACCGGCCACTAGCGCATTCGGAACAACTCCATCGACAGGATTCGGTGGATTCTCTTCGGGGACTACACTGTTCGGTTCGAAACCGCAGCAAACGACAGCGCCCACTTTTGGTACAGCAACGCCTGGCGGTGAGTCCTTTTACCTCGTACACTTTTCAAAATAGGTACATTCTTCGCGCACTTGTAGCAGCCATACGTATTTTGTGATTGAATTTCTTATATTTTCCGGAAGGTTTTCAAACGATCGAAATTCTCGTGTAATTAAGAAAGCGGTTTTCGTTTTTACGAACATCTTTAAGATAGAAATGAAATAAGCCTTTTGAGTGCCGTTCTAGAAAAATAGGATGAATCCAATGTCTTTTTCTTTGCTTTGTATTTTTTACGAGATTGGTAAAGAATTATAAGATCTTCCACGTCCATGTCGCTCGAAGAAAGGGTCACAACTAGTCGCCGATTGGCTTCTATAACTGGCGGAGTACGCGGGGGCTCGTAAGGAGGACCAACTCTGCACACGAGAGTGCGGTCAGCCACCATAATATATGGGAGATGCTGTACTAGCATTTTATTTACGGTGCTTTTATGAGCTACGTAACAAACCCCAATCCTACTCAAGCGCCATTCCTTTCAATGAGTCGATACTTTTTCTGCCATCAGACGGCGCTTCGTAGGCATCAGGTCTAACAGTACAGAGTCGTAGGTTACTAAACATAAATTATTAAACCAAAAAATACATAGAAAATTGCAATTCGCGTATGTATTTTGACAGTTCATTGGACCTGACGCTACAGTGCTGCCATCTCAATTAGACCGTTTCAGAAAACCCTCATTTATGAGCCACTCTTTAATGATTGTAGCTTGACAGTTTTTCAGTTTTAACACCCATGTAAGTCGGTCCTCCTTACCTCTACCCTCCATGGTACTGACGCTAGTAGACACGACGTTCACGCTGTAATGGTTCCTAACAAGCAGAGACTCAATAAGCAGTTATGCAGCGTACGACGTGCCACTGTGTGCGACCGATGGTGTTTATAGGAGATCACAGCCTTAATGAGCCCTAAATTGAGTTAAAGAGTTAAAGTTGAGCCATAAGTTAGAGAGTAGAGAAAGAGATTAGAGAGCGATAGATTTAGAAAGTTGTACAGGACGTCCATAAAGACAGAGAAATCTATTCAACTGAGACATATTAAATTAATATACATACTTTGAAATTATCTTCCAGCGTTTAGTGGTTTCGGTACAACAACTTCTACAGCCAGCAACCCTTTCGGCACTAGTTTTGGGACTACTACAGTTCAGCCGTTGCAACCAAACTTCGGTTTCGGAGCCAACAAGCCTACTTTGGGTGAGTGCTGTTTGAGAATATTTGCATCATGAAAATAGGGCTCTTGTACGTAACTGAAATAAAATTTATAATCTGTTTGTTTTTGTTAATATATTTTTTTTTATTTACCTGTCTATACTTAATATATAAAGCTGAAGAGTTTGTTTGTTTGTTTGAATGCGCTAATCTCAGGAACTACTGGTTCGAATTGATTTTTTTTTGTATTGAATAGTCCATTTATCGAGGAAGGCTATAGGCTATATAACATTACGCTACGATCAATAGTATTATATATAAGCAGTGTCCAGTACCGCGCGCCCCACGAGCACTCCACCGCCGTATGGGCCGCAGCGAAGCGTGGCCGAGTTCAGCCTAGTATACTTATATAAAACGTAATAATACGTGAAGCGAAATTTTTGAAGAACATTAAAAAGGCTAGGTCTATTTTAGTTTAGTTCGTTAATTAGTTAGTTTGGTTTAGTTATCGTTTTTCGACGACAGATGTCGCTGCGCCGAGCTATGTTTCGTTCCTCAACGCGGACTACACTTTTCATACAATATTTCGACGTTTGCAAGCGGCGCAGCGACATCTGTCGTCGAAAAATGAACTATTTGAACTTGTAAACGTAGTGACATCTGTGTATACCGAACGTAACTAACATAACTTTTATTGGAACACTGACATCTGAGTATGCAGATTGTAACTAAATAATACAAAGTAATTATAGGTATCCAATTAACTATTGACAGGAGGAAAATGGAACCCTTATATGATCACTCGTGTGCCAGTCTGTCCGACCATCCCCCCCCCCCCCATCTTCGAAACTACTGAACCTAAAAAAATACAGAAATTAGTTTTCTACTTATAGATTTTAGGAAAACCTATAAGAAGTGCATGATATTAAGAACATGGTAAATCACTCAATATTGTGCGGATAGGTAACATCGTACGGAACCCTCTTCACGCGAGTTCAACTCGCACTTGTCCCGTTTTTTGTTATCAGCTTCTCTAGCTCGCACTCAGTAAGCATTTAATTATCGTTCAAAATCGGTTAACGGGGCCATTAATCGTTTGTTTACTTTGCGTGTGTTACTACGCCTCGACTCGTTACTGTTCATTGCGGCTCTGATGATTAATGCACAAAAATGCAATGTATAATAGAGGCCCTTAATAATTTTTGTTCAGCTCAAAAATAGCTATCCGAAGGTATATAAGACATAGCTATTGGAGGGGAGTACCGGAGTGCATTATATTTATACTTTTAATATAACACGAATTCATTCCACAGGTACCGGCCTCGGCACTGGTTTGGGGACGAACACGTTCCAGGCGAAGCCGCCGGGATCGACCAGTTTCGGCACACTCGGGAGCGGTCTTTTTTCACAGACGCCTGCCCAGAATAACACCTTCAAAACGGGTATCCGATTTATAAATACTTTGATCTAGGATCTAGGAGCCGTGTCTACTTCAAAATTAATCAATACATTTAAATAAAATTGTAGTGTCTCTTTGTAATGTCAAAATAACTGTTTTTAACTAAATGTAAGTATATCAAAATATAAACTTTAACAAATAAACAGTTTTTAAAAATTTCGTGTCTTTGTTTCGGCTAATCTCCGAAACGGCTGGACCGATTTTGACGGGACTTTCACCGGCAGATAGCCTGGCCATATGTTATAAGGAGTTACTTAGGTTACTTTTATTTTATAAAAAAAAATATGTGAGGGAGAGGCCTTTGTCTAATGGTAGACGTGTTACGGCTGAGGTGAACATGATTATATAGAAAATTAACCATGCCCACGCCGCTGCGAAGCATGGCTAGGTTCAGATAAACTAGATAGTTATCAATAGATTTTAAGAGTCACCGACTTCACTATTCCAGCCGATCTCACAAAAATGACGCCATCGGGACTCTGAGAGGTCTTTGTGGTCACGGCTTTTTTATAATATAAAATTCGTCAGTCAGGCTGATTAGACGGCCCGTTTGATGACAGGTGGCTATACAAGTGCGCTGACGACTCTTTAGGAATTTGTTTACTGTTCGCTTGAAGAACAGAATTGTATCTAGACGGAAACACCTGAGAAGGGATATTCCAAAGTTCGTGGGATATAGTTTCCACTCATCCGAACTGTGCGTAACGGATGAACTTCTCATCTATGGCGCCCAGGTGGTGAAAGTTTGAGGTAGGCATTAATTGGAACAACTCATCCGAGCACTCACCATTGGCTACATTTCTTCTTAAACTGAGTGGTTCTAATCGTTGCTGTGCGAACATTGGATCGTCAACAATTCCAATTTGAACTGTTAAGATGGGCTTTTATGTTCAAGAAGTTGGAATATTTGTAACTGTTGGATGTTCAAAATTAAGTTCAAAATGGGTTTAATAAGTTTAACTTACAGGTTTGGACAGTGGCCTCGGTGGTGGTTTGTTCAACAATACATCCACTCTGGGCGCCACTCCACTAGGAGGATTTAACGCTACCAACATCGGATTGAACAAGTGAGTGGTATTTTTTTAAATTGTTACGTCATAATAAAGCCTACCTTCACTGTAATGTGACGTCATAATTTGGCGCTTATACGGTGCAGCAGTCGAGTTTCTTTTTTGGAGTTTACTCCTTCAGAATTTCAGAATATAAATAAATTAATACAAGCGTTAAATAAATAGCGTTATGTTTTTCTTAGCAGTTCTATTCAAATCCGATAGATGTCGCTGCTTCACCTTATTATAATGTAATACAATAAATGGCGCGTTTATTTACCCCCGTTTCCTATTGCATAGTCAAACATAATCGTACTAAAGGAGTAAACTCCAGTCGTGCGTCGGAGATGACATACCCTTTTTATGTTTGTTAGCGATGAAAAATAACGCCTGAAATATGACGATAGTGGCGCCCATGTTTTATATTTCACGACGATCCTACGGGAACCTTACATTTTCCCAGGATAAAAAGTATCCTATATGTCAATCCAAATAATAAACTATCTGTGTGCTAAATTTCATCCAAATCCGTTAAGCAGTTTTTACGTGAAAGAGTAACAAACATCCATACATCCTCACAAAGTTTCGCATTTTTATAATATTAGTAGGATAAACTCAAAATCTACTTATTGATTTTCAAAATTATTTGTTTTTTTCAAATCAGTCACTGCATTTCCCAGTCATTTATTTGTGAAGTAATAGGTAACTAATAGACTAAGCATGGGGCTGTTTGCTCGCACATTTTTTTTCTAAACTTTTACCATTTTTCATAACTTCTGAATGAAAGGTCTGATTCGAATAATTTCAAGAGGAATTTATACATGTACACGATTATGTAACTATTTAGTTTGATAATGAATACTATCATGATACATATTTCGATTCTATCCGTGTTTTGACAAAAAACGGTTATTGCGACTTAATTTTTTTTTATAACCCCATGTTACTCGCTGATAAAATAGTTTACCAAAGGTGAAAGAATTTTTAAAATCAATTGAGTAGTTTTCGAGTTTATCAAATTACAAACATACAAAAAATCAAATCTCTATACGTATAACGTTAGTTTGAATACCATTGATTGTCCAATTGAGTCATTTAGTTCCAAAATCCGCAAGCTCCACTTGAAATAAATTCCATGTCAAAAAACCGCCAAGTCCCATATAAAATTATAATTTGTCATAAAATTTATAGTTATTTTCAAAATCCGCTATTCTCCAATATACAAACAGTTCCAAAGTTTAGTATGGAGTTAACAGATATTGGAACTACATGACTCAATTGTTTCATTGTTGTTATTTCTACAGTAGTGGCACAGGGGTGGCTGGTACTGGAGTTCACGAACAAATTTTGACCTTGGCTGCGAGACCGTACGGCGATTCTCCACTCTTCAAGGATCTATTGCCAGACTCGAGTGAGTATGATATTCATTTGAAAAAAAAAAAACTACAGCCATAAAAGGGTAATATTAGGTCGGGGAAAAAGTCTTTTCGCATATAGTATGTGTAAACTTGTAATAAAATCTCTTTGGCTGTACTATTTGTATCTTGCTGGTTTTGATGACATTAAAAAGGTTACATTTCAAATAGAAAACCAAATTAGTAAAATGTTGTTTTCAGCTATTTTTCATTTGTTTTTCTTTCTGTCAAAAAGGGTGTATCTAATGAAGAAATTCGATACGTTTTAAAATTTTATTACAAAAATGGAAAAAATGCAAAGCGAATTTTTTTTGTGACATTTATGGACCTAATGCAGTGTCAGTAAGAGTAGCACAAAATTGGTTGAAGCGTTTTCCATCCGGGAATTTTGATGTCTAAGATGCACCCTCTGGTGGCCCTGTTACGGATAAAATTACGAACTGGGAATTAACCACAAAACAGTTTTGACCCATTTGAAAAAAGCTGGGTACACAAGACCCAGCTTTTTTCAAGACTCAGATATACGCCGCGGCGGGCGTATATCTGGGGTCTAGTTGAGTTGGTCTTTCGAATTTTCGATCAGGTTTTCGATCGCGAGTTTAATATTTTTTCCTCATCGCAAAAACGCACAGAGCCGATAAAGAAGTTTTCACTTCAAAAATCTCGATGTTTGGTGCTACACGAGCTTACTGAAAGAAACCTTATAGAGCAAGATCCCAGGGCCCCCAGACGTTACTTATTTTCTCATAAATAATAGACACGGGATAAAGTAGTGTTCGTAGACACTGTGAGTGTGTGCATACGTGCTAGCTTGGGTCGACGGCCAATTCATGCGTACCAGGCGCTAAACATTCATGAATATAGTCCTCACTTTTCTTAAAGTCTCAGGGCTGATTTTTACATATATTTTAGATAATATTGCTAGTAACTAATAATAATTATTGCCAGACACTTTCTGTCGGCGCTTACCCTTTACAGACCCTTTGATGCTCCAAAAAAAAAAAAAAAAAATGAATTTTTACTTATAGTCTCAATTTTGATTTTTTTATAGGACATTTAGGAAACTGTTTATAAACTTTTGATCAGCAGCCAGACCAACTGGAAGGGCCAAACATCCCCCCAGACACACATAAAGTGTCGTTATATGTTAAGCGCGAGGTTAGTGTGAGAGAGATATCTATGTTTATCGATCTCTTTCTATTCCTATACTTACTTCCTAATCAGAAATCTGATAGAAAAATCTTACAATATGTGGCCAACTTCTAACAATAAAATGCCGAATTGTACAGTTTTATGTTGTAAAAAATGTTACTAAATATCAAGTTTATAAAAAGGTGGTGTATGTTCCATGCGAGCAAGTGAAATCTGTCACAGGAGTGGAGTACTCCTGTACTCCTTCGAACATACAGTAATCGCATATAGCTCTCTATCTCGTCGTCATCATGTAGGTACAGTATGCCAGTGTGAACAAGTACCAGTGTGAGTAAATTGTTAGTATGGGTGCGTATATTACCCTGCCCTCCGCAAAAGTGGCAAATAATTTTATATTACACGTACTAGCTATGTCAAGAAGCAGCAAAACGTGCTAGTGGTGGTGTAAAAGGTGTACTCGAAGAATCTCTCCGTATTTTAAATTTTGAAAAACCTACTCCAAAAAATGCCAAGAGAAAAATATATAGCTTTGTGTAATTTTATAATTTAATAAACATGATTTTTTTAAATCTTAGTATTCAATTCTATTCAATGATAAAAAATAAAACATAGGTTAAAGAAACTTAGATTTATTGTATTATTTAGTTTGACTAACTCAGGTATAATAACGACACTTTATGTGTGTCTGGGGGGATGTTTGGCCCTTCCAGTTGGTCTGGCTGCTGACCAAAAGTTTATAAACAGTTTCCTAAATGTCCTATAAAAAAATCAAAATTGAGATTATAAGTAAAAATTCATTATTATTATTTTTTGGAGCATCAAAGGGTCTGTAAAGGGTAAGCGCCGACAGAAAGTGTCTGGCAATAATTATTATTAGTTACTAGCAATATTATCTAAAATATATGTAAAAATCAGCCCTGAGACTTTAAGAAAAGTGAGGACTATATTCATGAATGTTTAGCGCCTGGTACGCATGAATTGGCCGTCGACCCAAGCTAGCACGTATGCACACACTCACAGTGTCTACGAACACTACTTTATCCCGTGTCTATTATTTATGAGAAAATAAGTAACGTCTGGGGGCCCTGGGATCTTGGACTATTATGAATCGTGTACTCGTTTGCGACAAACCGACAATAAATTCTAAAAACTGTTTTTATGACCTCGGTATCACAAGTACAACGTTTACGAATTGTTTTTTTTTTTTAAGAAATCTAAAGTACCGACGGGGCTCGTTTACGATTTTATCATATGTTTATAGATTGAGTGCCAAAATGCCAAAACGGTTTGTCTTTGTCTCCACAGCGACAACAGCGGAAGAAGTATTGAAGCCAACGAACCCTGGCGCTGTTAAGGGCGTCCTAGAAGCTAGCGGGGCCTATCGCGTCACTTCGCCATCGGGGCCCCGCCTTAAGTTACTGCCCAGAGTGGCCCCGATGACCACTGATAAGGTATACCGCCATATTTCTTTTCTTTTACTAAACTGTGCCCTTCAGTAGGATTTTGGGATCAACTCGTCACAGCAAAAATAGTACCGTTGCATAACAAATGCAATTCGTGAAAATCATATTATAAAAGTAAGTTGAATAGATGATGTTTCTCTGTAGTGTCAAAATGCAGAACTAATTTAATTGCTGAATAATAAATAGTATATCCATCCGAGCCACGATTCGGTAAGCTCAGAGACATAAAAAAAAACACAAGCAACGCCAAAGCTGCTGCAAGTGCGCTGCCGACTGTAGTAGGAATAAGGATAAGGGACTAGGACATAGGGAAATGGGCTCTGGCATCCCTTACTCACCCACCGAAACACAACAGCACATATGCTGTTATTTCACGGTGGACTTCTGTAAGGGGGTGGTTACTGCCGCCAGACGGACTGCCCAAATGACTGCGAAAACGCAGTGTGCCCTGCCACTACTTTCCAAATCCAGACCAGAGCCAAATTTGAAAAGTTGATTTTTCAAAATCTACCCTGGAAAAAATCAAGCCGTCTTGGAGCTTTCATCGAAAACGCTGCCTAATCCGTTTGAGATATGACAAAACAGTGTATGATGGGATTGTTTCTCTTTTATAGATCTACAAAAAGTCCGCGACGACATATGTCGTATCTTTCAAGGATAACTTACTATACCTATCACCTCTAATGTGGTGTTTAAAAAGCCACTTAAGCAGTTCATACACATTATAATAGCCCTTAACACCGTACAATTTAAATGAATATCTTAGGAGTTGTCGTAAATTAATAACTACGCCCGAGAAAATAAATCCAAGCATTTTCACACCCACGCGATGCGACGACGATCGCTTGATGCTCATATATTTTTTCGTTATATTACTCATATATTTTTTCATTTTTCAACGCCGATGAAGTCGAGGGCACAAGCTAAGTATATAATAATTAAAATTTCATATAATCTTCATAACATGTCTGGTTTTTCCTTATAGAAATCTCTTTTCGATGGCTTAGAAGAGGCCGATTCCACCCTGGAGGACAGATTGAGTTTGAAGCCAAGCAAGAAACGCCTCGTGTTGAGAACTAGCAACAGCAAAGCCAATGATTCAACGGAGCTTAATAATAATAGGAGGTAACTGATTAAATTATTAATAATAGTCGATGCCCACTGTACGAATTTTCAAAGAACCATTTTTTCGCCTTTCAAGGCGAAAAAAAGGGGGCTGCGTTGGAGCGCCAATTGTAAGGCCCCATTCGTTGGGCACCAATTGTAAGGGAAGGCGCGTCGAGTAAAGAAGACGTAGTCTGTTAAAGTTTTTATTACCACACCCGGCTAGATTAACATATAACCTATGCAAGCGACGCCTCACAAGAATAACACAATAACACACGTTAGGGAAGTCCTGCACATAATTCGGTACGGGCAAACACTTAAGAAACGACAATAGGTGAGAGAGATAATAGTGGCGATCAACGGTCGCTTCCCGATGAAGCCCTATCAAGCTAACGCACTCGCTAGCGAGAGCGTAAAACATTTATATGAAAAACTGTCAACTGTCAATGTCAATTTTACAATTTTCCATATAAATATTTTACGTTCTCGCTAGCGAGTGCGGTCATTATAACTCATGGTAGAGGTACTGATCATCGGTTAAAAGAGTCTTCGCCCGCACCTCTCTCGATCCTCTTTGTCGTCATACCCCCGCGCCCCTGTACCGCGCGGGCGAAGACTCAATTAAACGGTTTATCTATACAGCTTCTCGTGACGGCGACTATACACAGTTTATTTTTTCGTTATTTTATGATATTAATTGTTTAGAAAATTATATATTATAAAAAAATTTATATTTACTAGCGACCCGCCCGGGGTGCAATTTTTATATATATGAACATTCCCCGTTTATCCCTCTTTCCATTAGTGAAAACCGAATTAAAATCGGTCTACCCGTTCACGCGTGATGCCGTGACCAAGGGAAATGGGGATTCATTTTTATATATAGAGATATTTTAAGATGAAGCATCGGCTTGTCTATAATATAATGAAATCGTAAACGAGCCGTGTTTGTACATTAAATTTATACACGTTACCAAGGTGGAATAGTTTTTAGAATTTTTGTCGGTTTGTCTGTGCGTTTGTGCACGCTAATCTCTGAAGCGGCTTAACCGATTGATTTGAATGCGGTTTTCACTGATGTACTTCTAGAAAGATTCCCGTAACATTTAGTGTTTGTTTCATTCTAATTGGTTTACAAACAAAAAAGTTATGCGCTATACCCGAATACCACGCGTACGTAGTTGCAAGCTCAGCTAGTTAGAAATATTGTTAGAAAAATATTGTTCATGATACTGCTTGTTTTTTTTTTATCATACCTTAGGTTCTCTGAAATTGTTTAACAGGTCATTAGATGCGACTGAAGGGGAAGTACACGCCGAAGAAACGCGAAATGGCCGACGCACTTCGGAAGTGGCCGACTCAAACCGACAATTGGCCGACGCCAGCCGAAACTCGGCCGATTATCATCATAACTCAAACGGCAAGTGTTTCCTAACGTGTTTGTAGCAAATTTTGCCCAAACATTTGATTAACTGTCTGAAATTTTTTTTATTTAATGGGGTTGAAAAAGTTTGAGGGCCTGAAAAATTTACCAGTTGTGTTTCTTCTCTTGAACTAAAGTAGGGAAATTTTAACTCTTTTCGTGCTAAATAATATATAAACAACGTGTCCAAGTAACAATGGAGACAGCGCAAACGAAGTAAAAAAAATCCGCCCCATACTGAGTTCTGCAACATTGAGTTATTATGTTTCTCTGTCCTTTTCCCTCGCACATAAAAATGTCAGAAGTGGCCAGCGCTATACAGTCCATGAAACGGATGCACATTCCTGTAGGCCCTGATGTTTATTGCTCAACGACTCAGTTGATAATGCGTCTACTATAGTTAAAATACGTATCAATAATTTGTTTTATTAAAGAATTTATATGAACCTCTAAAAATTTGTTTACATTCTTTGCGTTGTCTCAGTGACCTTGCTTTACATAGAATTATACAACTGATATTCTGCTCCTCATAGGACAAGCTTAGCCTTTGGGGTTTAACGAGATCTGAAAAACCGTTTTAAAGAAATGAATAAAATGTGTATTTATTAAATTGCAGGTATCGAGAATGCTAGTGCCGACTATTCGACTTGGTAATATTTTTTTTCGTTTATTTCTTATTAAACTCAATACAATAATTGAGTCAAATACAATAATTCTATGATCAAATGACAATTAGCCTTGGCCGAAGGAGTGCTGGAACACACCTCTGTATAAATAATGTGGGATACGTTAATGGGTAGTGAGGGTTTCATAGGAGTTTACTGCTAAGAATCTATTTTCATATAAATCCTCCGTTATGTAAATTTTATGATGAGCAAAATTGATACAAGCGTTAACTAAAAAGAGTTACGTTATCTGTCACTTTGACATTTGTGCGACAGCTGACGCACATATTTATGTTCCCCTGCCTAAAATCTTGTATGAAAAGTGTAGTCCGCGTTGAAGAACGAAACAATAGCGTGTTATAAATTGCCGGCGCAGCGACATCTGTCGTTGAAAAAATGAACTATTTGAATTTATCAATGAGTCACATACGGTGCTGGCTGAAAATGAACGCTGTAGGTGTTTGTCTAGCACCTCAGCACAATGCTGAGCCAGTATCCCATTCGCTGCCACGAGGACACACACACACGTTTTTTATTAATTTATGTCCTGTTGTATATAAAGTGTCTTTCGTGCAGTGAATAAAAGTCTTTCTTTCTTTCTTCTTATAAAACGTAGCGAAATCGGTGTATACCGAACGCAGCTAATATAACTTTTGTTGGGACACGTCATGACACGTGACATCTGAGCATATGCAGAATGTAATTATTAAATAATATAAAGTAATTAGGTATACAGTTATCTATTGACACGAGGAAAATTTTACACATTTAAAAGGAGTAAACTCCAGACACACACACTTTTTTTTATATTTCATTTTATTAAGTCTCCTAGTGGTTAATAAGTACATAGGTGTTTTATTATTTCAGGCAAAACGTGGAAAGAGAAAGGATGAATGAGAAGCCGATTGACGACCAAACGCCCAGAATTTATCCTAATTTGGGTGAGTATTTGCCTATTTGACTATGTGAATAATTAAGTCATAGTTATTCTGTATTTCTCGTTTATTGGTTTTATAAATATTCCGCATACTAATTTAAGGAATCGCACTTTACTGCATGTAGCTCATGGCAAAACAAATTACAGGAAAAATTCATTCATGCCTCGTTCATGCAGGCTTTTTAATGAAATGTTGTTAGATACAGATGTCGACCTGTTCCACAGCTCTATAGTTAATACTAGAAATATTTTAACCGAGAAATTCTTTCAGTAAATTATAATCAATTATTTTAGTGTATCTTGCCTACTATGAATGCTAGTTGTAATTGTATTTACTCTTTCATGCTATAAGTGGAAATTTTTTATTTGGTGTATGTTTCTATTGAATTATTACTATGTAATATTAGTACCTGTAAATTTCCCAAAAATAAAATAAATAAATAAATAAAGGGGACTAAGAATTTTAAACTGACTAAAAATAAAATCTTAATAATAACATTGAATTTGGTAAACGGCTTCATTTATTTCTTAGTAACTGGTGTCCGCGTTGAAAAAGAAAATATCTGTACATATAATAAAATCTTAAACGAGCCGTGTCTGTAATTAAATATTTTTTTCAAAACCACAATTTGTACATGTTGTATGTACTTATGTTCCAAGGTCAAAAAAAAGTTTTTAGAATTTTTGCCTTTTTTTTCTGTGCGTTTTGTGCACGCTACTCAGAAACGGCTTAACCGATTTGAATGCGGAAAGCTTGCAACAGTACATCAGTGAAAATCGCATTAAGTAGTTTCTGAGATTAGCATGCACAAATGCACAGACAGACATAAATCCTAAAAACATTTTTTTTGACCTCGGTAACGTACAAACTGTACAAATGTGTACAAATTGTTTTTTTGAAAAAAATATTTAATGTACAGACACGGCTTTTAAAGTCAAAGTTTTTTTTTTTAAAGTTTCCTGGCCAAAAATGTTGATAAAAAATATATTTAAGCCTTTTTTGAATTAGACGCATATTCCCTATTGATTATTATTATGGTTTTAATGATTAATTTATACTTAGAAGTGTACAACTTAGTATATTGAAATTTTAAGCATGCTGGACTTCTAGCAAAACACATTTTTAGTGTTTCGTACGTCCGAATAAAAAATTGAACCCTTATCACCGAGTCTCTGTCTTTCCGACCATTCCCCCCCCCCCCCTCATCTCCGAAACTACTTAAAATTTGGAAAAATACAGAAATTAGTTTTCTACTTATAGATTACAGGAAAACTTATAAGAAGTCCACGATATTAAAATAACATGGTAAATGACTCAATATTGTGCGGATAGGTAACATCGTACGGAACCCTCTTCACGCGGATGTACATATCATCCGAATGAAATGTCTCGCCTGTCATTTAAAAGTAAACCCGACTAGATCACCAGTTGGGTTCTTTCTTACAATTTTAAACTTGAATAGCTTTTCTTTCTTACAATCTGAAATTCTTATTTCTACATATTCGACGAAGAAAGATAAGTTTGTTAATAAACTATTTTTTTTTTTTCATTTTCATGTCAGACAAAGAAATGGGGATGTCTCCAGTCGCCGAGAGACGCGCAAGTTGGTAAGTCGGTACACGTTTTCCTAATTGATTCATCATCATTTCAGCCTCAGGACGTCCACCGATGGACATAGGCCTACCCTAATTGAATAAAGCGATTCCTTTTTTTGTGTTAATATCGGCAGACAGGCTGACGGTCCACTTGATGGTAGGTGGCTAAGCAACGCCTAAACTGCTGCAAGTGCGCTGCCGGCTGCAGTAGGATTAAGGATAATGGATTAGGAGTGGATAGGGAAATGGGCTCTGGCATCCCTTACTCGCTCGCCGAGAAACACAACAGCACACGTTGCAGTTATTTCACGGTGGTCTTCCGTAAGGGGATGGTTACTGCCGCCAGACGGGCTGCCCTAGAGACTGCGAAAAGCAGTGTGCCCTGCCACTACTCTCCAAATCCAGACGAGAGCCAAATTTGAAAAGTTTAATTTTCAAAGTTGACCCTGCCGGGAATCGAACCCGGGAACCCTAGAACAGAGCGTTAAGGCAAGTACCCTAACCACTCATCCAACGGCTTAAAATTATCTCCTGTGTCGCCCTTAAGCATTAATTAAATTAAATTAGTTAGTTTATAATAATAAAAGTGCCTCTAAAGGAATTCCTTTGTTTGAATCTATTAACCAGCCTATGGAAATTAGGAAAATCAAACAGTAACCTTGACTCGATGCTGCAGCATTAAGTAGTCTACGGGATACTCAACTCCTCAGCAACTTAAAGCAGATATAGCGTGTTTAGGCTCATTAGAATGATCTCAATAGAATGTTGACGGTTATAGTATATGATTTTTAGTTATAGCTTGTATTATAGATGTATCGATCGGTACTCTTTCAGGTTAACAACGAAACCGCTTCGGAAACCCGTAACGTCTAACACGGACGCGACAGAGCGCATTGCGCGCGAATCCAACGTCGGCAGTGAACGCATAGTGTCTTACGATAACAAAGAAAACATCGACATCGTACCAGGTAATACGCGCGCAGTAACCGATTTTTTTGGGGGGGTCACGGATTGAGCGAGACGCAATGATTGTACAAGACGCACATTTGTACAAGAGAGAAAGCAGTTGCGTCATATTGCGCTGTATTACTTATTGCGATTTCGCAGCAGTACATGCGCAATGTACTACTGCGAAAGACGCCTGCTCAAGCCCAAGAAGATTTGCGGCTTTTATATCATATCTGTTTTAAAAATTTATGAATAGGTACTACATATGTTTTTATAATTATGCTACATATAATATATATTCATATAAACAATTAATATACATATAATATATTAATATTATATGTTCATTATAATTATGCAAGTACGCATGTGTCCTTTGATATCACAAATGTCCTCCAATAACTTAAAAGTCTTCCATCTATCGCAAGAAATGTCAAAATGACGCAAGAAATAACTTTTCGAATTACATAGGTGTTATGGATCTTAAGCATAGGACAATTATATTTGTTGGAACAATGTGCTACTTGATAGTAGATCCTTTAATATCCTTCTCCTATCCTCGCCTCGAAGGTAGCCTTGACCGTCTCCAATTCTGCTGTCATCGTCGCGGTTCGCAGCCTGGCTGTTCTAACTGTGAGAAGATAGCTCATCAGATTGGAGGAGTCTACGGTTATTACTCACAATTATGTCTCACAAGTAGTTTGTTTTAGTTAGTTTTGCAAGTAGTTATATGTTTTTAATGTTTATTAAAAAATTGAGCCATCGCGCGACGCCTGGCAGCTGTGAGGTTGGTTTATTACAAACAATTTAATCTAATAAACAAAATTTACATTGAAATCTCCAGATAAAATCGACGGCTATACACAGTATAGTCTCCATATTACATACGTTATATATGCGCTCATAGTGGTGGGGGGTTATCGCTGAGTCGATTAGAGTCGTAGTTATAAGTTCCGCCAAAGTGTTGGCCAAATGTTGGCGTCGTCGCCACGCCAACGGCCGATCCCACGCGACGCATAAAATGTTTCACATCAACAAAAAAGCATAAATTAACATTTAAACAAATTCCAATCATATTGTGGACATTATAGATTCAAAACAATTGTTTTAAATATAGTTATATAAGTTTTATACATAGTCTTGTTAGAAAGTTATTAATTATATGTGCCTTTTTCTACAAAACAAAATGAAGTTAATCCTATTTTTACTTACCTTTCCCACCTGATAGCTCTAAATTGGCCATCTATCAAACTTAGCAGATACGCATACGTTCAAAATACATGGGAACATTACTCGATTCCCCGCATTTTGTCTTTTAGAAAATACGTTATGTCTGACATGCCAGGGATCTTGGGGCAGTAAGACATGCCAGGGAGTTGGTTAAATGGCTAAATATTTTCTTTTTTTTCTCAGTGTCCGAAGAGGAACAAGTGGTCGGCAGGGAAGTGTCGGTGCATCCCGCAGGCGTGAAGTTATCGCGTCCCGGATATTACACTATACCGTCCCTGGACGAAATGATTGGTGAGTGAATTGTTTCTTTATTGTCTAAATAAATAATAGTCTAAATCTTTGCCTAAATAGCCAAATGAGACATGCGAACAAACCCGTCTCGTACTGAGTTGTAAAACATCGGGTGATTGTGGATATACATATATATTTACTACTAGCGACCCGCCCCCGGGCTTCGCCCGGTGTGCAATTTTTATATATAAAATCGGTCTACCCGTTCAAGCGTGATGCCGTGACCAAGGGAAATGGGGATTCATTTTTATATAATAGAAGATAAAAATAGAACAAATTTTATTTGGGACAAAAGGACAAAGTGTAATACAAATTTGACAGAAAAAACATAAAGATACACAGAAAAGACTTAGGAACGAACGAATTGACCCCCAACTCAGCTATACTAGTGGCAGGGCAAACTGCGTCCAGATACACAGCGCGAACGCTGATTTACGTAGCTTCACAATGCGCCCCTTTGCATTGCGGCGTTGCGAGGTGCAGCGCGAAATAATTGACCTCTTCAAGCATTTTCGTGTCGCGTCTCGTTTTGGTGTGAACTGACGCTGAGGGTCAGTAACGAAAGACGACAAGACTAGACGTCTTTGCGTTGCGTCGCGACGCATCTCGCGACGTCGCGCTACGCATCGCGACGCTGACACCACTTTCGCTTACCCTCAGAACAGTATACCTTTTTAGGGTCCCGTACGTCCGAATAAAAAAACGGAACCCCCTTATATTCGAAACTACTGAACCTAAAATTTTGAAAAAAAAATACAGAAATTAGTTTTCTACTTATAGATTATAGGAAGTCCTATAAGAAGTCCATGACATTAAAATAAGATGGTAAATGACTCAATATTGTGCGGATAGGTAACATCGTACGGAACCCTCTTCACGCGAGTTCAACTCGCATTTGTCCCTTTTTTATTGTGTAGTAAATTAATTCTATATTGAATTGTTATCTTAAGCGCACAGCCTCAAGACTGACGAATAATGACAGTGAACTGACGCTAAATAATGCCATTCGACAAACCCAATATTCTACCACACTTGAATCACTCTCTGTTTTTCTTCTTGTGTATACAGCCGCAAAACTCTTTCTGTACTGAATTGACGGGACTGCTGAGGCGGAGTCGCTACTTGCAAATCTCGGAAATATCTATTTAAAAATTAAATAAAGTATAATTCAAATTTTTCTTTTGATGAGCCTTCAGATAGTGGATCTTAATATTTATCTTAAGAATTAGCTATTTAAAATATTGATTTTATTAAGCAAATCGCACGGTTACAACATCGATATTAGACCGCAAATTAGTAATTTTTTTATATATTATAATTAAATATAATTTAAAAAATAATAATGATGATCCCCTTTCATATATCCTGCAGATGATTTGAGTATTTTTTAAATTATAACTATTATGATAATTTAAAAGGAAAACAGTTACAAATAAGTGGATTTTTTTATCATTAGGGGCTGGCGTCGCCTCAGCACGCCTGCCGATCTCTTTACATTAAAAAAAACTCTTAATTCTATAAAACAGCATCACGATTAAGTAAAATACACTGAAATCTATATAGAACGTTGTGTATTTTGTACAGGTTACATGAGACCGGACGGTAGCTGCGTGCTGCCACATTTAACCATAGGACGTCACAATTATGGAAATGTCTACTTTGACGAACCAATCGACGTCGCCGGACTGGATTTGGATGAACTGGGTGAGTTTTTGATACTTACTTATAGATCGCGCAGCGAGCTATGAGCGCTCGGCAAATGTGGCTCAAAGTCGGGTTATAGTACATTACTGCAGAGTCTAGGAAGTGAAGGATTGCCGGACGAAGTGGTTTCAAGGCCGAGCTTTAGCGAGGTCTTCATAAAGATCTGAGTCCGGCAATCCTCATTCCGGTCGAGGCTGCTATAGTGCTTTTCTCAATAAATGTGAGGAAATAATGAAACACGTGATAATGCAAAAAAATTATCAATGAGTGCAAAGGTAACAGCCATACAGCCCAGTCATGAAAAGAGCGTGCGCTCGCCCCCGCCTACTACGCCTGTGACAGCAGCGGACGCGTTCATGAACACTCGTGAAACTTCGGGTTTCATCGGGCTGAGCAGCGGCCAGGAATAAATTTTCATACAACATTCTTGGCCTAGGCCGAGAAAGAAATACATGAGCCAAGAATTACAAACTTCGTGGCTTGTTGTTAGTACAAGAATGCCTACATTTCCGAGCATGTTTGAGAAAAAAATATTTTGTACTTTGATTTAATTGGGATATCCAAAACGTACAAAATTGTAGTTAGAAACCGACTAGAAATACAGATTTATTAGTATATATTTAGAAAAGCACGCTGTATCCAATAGTATTTTCTGCAAAACGCAATAAATATGTAGTAGTCGCCACGAGAAGTTGTATATTATGTATGTAAACAAACGAAATTGCTACACGGGTAGGGTAAAATCGAAAATCCGGTCACAGTCTCATATTTAGCCGGACATTTTGCCACAAAAGCCTGACACACGGGTTTTTAAAAGAGATAGTTCTTTTTATTTGTTCATTCATGTGACATTGTAAGATTCTTTAAGACAATTGTAATAAAAAAAACTGTAGATCTTTGGGGCATGTCAGTGAAAACAGTGGCCTCTGTAATAAATATTATTGCACCTCATTTAGCAACTGTGTTCAATTGCTGTGTTACATGTGGCGAATTTCCTAATCTAATGAAAATTAGTAGGGTTGTGCCTTTATTTAAGTCAAATGATGCAACTAATCCCGCTAATTATAGACCGATTTCAATACTTCCGACCCTTAGTAAAATTTTTGAAAAAATTATTTTGAGTCAATTGCTTAAACATTTCAATGATCATAATTTACTTTTTAATAAACAATTTGGTTTCACTAAGGGGCGTTCTACTACGGACGCAGGTGTTGAACTATTGAAAAACATATTTGAGGCATGGGAAAACTCGCAGGATGCTCTTGGTATTTTTTGCGATTTGTCCAAAGCCTTTGACTGTGTCCAGCACGACACTTTAATAAGGAAATTGTGCCACTATGGAATTAAGAATAAGGCTCTCGATCTTCTGACTTCTTATCTCAGCCATAGAATTCAGAAGGTTGATGTTAATGGTAGGAAATCTCTGGGTTCTCTAGTTAAAATGGGCGTCCCTCAAGGATCGATTCTCGGTCCGTTTTTATTCCTAGTTTATATTAATGATTTACCTCATTCTGTGAGTAAACACAATATTGTATTATTTGCTGATGACACATCATTAATATTTAAGGTTAAAAGGCAACTTGGGTGCTATAATGAGGTAAATTATGTGCTTTCTAACGTAGTGCATTGGTTTAGTGTTAATAATCTCCTTTTAAATGCCACGAAAACTAAACTTGTTAAATTCAGTACCCCGAATGTTAAAAATATTGGAACGAATGTGATTTTGGGTAGTGAGAAATTGGAGCCCGTGGAATCGACAGTATTTTTAGGTATTACCGTAGATTCTAAATTACAATGGGCTCCACATATTGAGAAACTAAGTAAAAGACTTAGCTCTGTGGTTTATGCAGTTAAGCAGGTTCGACGCCTAACGGATGTCGAAACAGCTAGGATTGTCTATTTTAGTTGCTTTCACAATGTAATGAGTTATGGGATCCTTCTTTGGGGTGGCGCTGCGGACATAAATACTATTTTCATTTTACAAAAAAGGGCCATTAGAGCCATCTATCAACTAGATCCGCAGTCTTCCCTCAGAGAAAAGTTCAAAGAAATTAAGATTTTAACTGTTACATGTCAGTATATTTATGAAAATTTAATTTACGTGCATAAAAATATTAGTCAATTTAATAAAAAATGTGATGTACACAATATAGGTACTAGGTTTAAAAATAATTTAGATTTACATAAGACGCGACTCCACAAAATAAGTAATTCTTTTATGGGTCAGTGTACACGGTTTTATAATAAACTGCCTGAGATGATCAGAACCTTATCTATAAATAAATTTAAAGTTGTCATTAAAACCAAACTCCTCTCGAAAGGCTATTATAAGGTTACTGATTATTTAAGTGACAATGAAGCCTGGAATTAAAGCCTGGATTCGGAGCTCATACTATGCTCAGTATTGTATATTTACTTTAGGTATTAAGTGTATGATTATAATTATTGTAATTTTTTTATATTGTAAAGATGACAAAAAGAATAGTATCCTGAGTTTCTTTCGGGGTTTCTTCTCAGGATCGTCATCTTGGCTTTTTTTCCGAAACCCTGGTAAATTTAAATTTAACTGGTAATTCGAAATGACGATCATAAGAGTTTCTTGGAGAAACCTAATTGATAAATAAATATTTTGATTTTGATTTTGATTTGACGCAAGTTCATCAAACTGTATGAAAACCAAGCGTGCCACATTTTTAGTGCCCTCCATGACGTCACAAGCACAATTTAGTGATGTTAAAACACAAATAAATCGTTTCCCCTCACCCTGCAATGCAACGACGCGACGACTAGTCTATCGAATGTTCAACGCCCAACTCTACGCGCGCCAAATTTAGTATACCACCTACGTTCAACGTGAGAGGAAGCGCGCACGCAGCTGGCTACGGCATTTTCCAAACATTTATTTTAATCAAATTACAGCACATATTATAAATAACAAAACTACTTACCGATAATACAAAACGTCTCCCCTCACTCGACAAACCACTTTTGACGTATTTTCACAATTAACAACAGGGCAATTAGGCATTTTTTGTTTTTCGAAAGCGAACTGAGGCTAGACCGTGCCGTATTTGAGCGTTGCTCAAATTGCGGGCAACGGCTTGCGGTATCTTTACCTACTATATATGTCTGTGTTCTCGTGACACAACCTAATTTAATAATTTAAGGGACTAATACACGACCTAATTTTTAAACTTATTTAGATTTAATAATATTTTTTTGCCATTTATTTATTTATTTTTCCACTACGACATGAAAACAATATCGAAACAATTATGTGCACCAATATGTAAGAAGAGCGAGACGTGTAAAACGTGTACGCGGCGCGGGGTACGGTAGGCTACTTGCTCAGCCAATACGCGTTGGCGCTGCCCGCCCCCTTGCGTCTCGCCTCACTTCTCCTATCCGAACAGACCCCAAAAAAATCTATAGGTGTATAATTCGTTAAGGTTTTATCCTTAGGGTCTGTAAAATGGAGCATATTATGCACAGGTGTATCACAAAGTAGTTGTACCCAATGATATAGATGTCGCCGCTTCACCTAATTCTATTGTAGTATAATAGGTGGTGCCATTAATAGTGTTATCTTTTTTTTTTCAACGCGGACGAAGTCGCGGGCATCAACTAGTGTTATATTATGTTGTCTTTTAATGTATGTGTGTTTAAAAAGATAAAGTAATATAAAAGTAAAAGATAAATAATATGTATTTAAAAGGATAAATTTAATATATGTACGTGTTTAAAAAGATAAGTTTCAATTGGTTTATGTTTTTCAGTCCATTTCCGCAACAGAGAAGTGGTGGTCTACCCAGACGAGAGTGTAAAACCACCGGAAGGCGTCGGGCTGAACAGACGAGCGATCGTGACCCTGGACAGGGTGTGGCCGCGCGACAAGACGGAACGCCGCCCGATCACGCAACCGGACAGGTGAGAAATTTAGGGCGACCCCAACCTCAGGAATAATTAGGAATTTCAGTCGGCTGTTAAAGTAATTATATGAAATTCAACCTTGGGTCGTGGGTCTTAAGAGTATTAGTCCGTTGGAACGTAAATGCAACTAAATTTTTATTTCATTCATGAAATATAAGATTAAATTTTTAATTGTGAGAGATTCCCCGCCACTGTAAAAAAATTTAATTAATTAGTTGATGAAGTTTGGTCGCATTTATTTCGGAAATACTACACTTCTTCGGTCAAAACGCACGATATTATTAAAATAGAAAATTAATAATAAAAAAAAGTTTTTTTATATTTAAGGGTCTTATCAAACGAACTGCATTTAGGCTCCAAGATATTGGACGAAGTCATGCTCCAGTACCGCATTTTTGTAGTTACAGTCTAAATGCAGTCCATCTAAAACTTTTGTCTAACAGGTTTCTATTTTCCTTTCCTTTTTTACGTGCCTCTTCAGGCAAGTTGAAAACTTTTTAAGAGGCGTTTAAACTTTTTAAGAAGATTTTAAGTTTGAAACTTTGTTAAATTGTCATACAAGCTTTTCGAGCTAGCATCATCCACAAGCAAAGCTAGGATATACAGGCATTTGGCCGCCATTTGAGGTTACTATCGCCAGAGTGCACAGTAGTGCCCTTACCACTAAGAAATCAAAAAATCTCAAGAAAAGCTTTTTTCAATCAATTGTCAATTAATTCAAAGAGTCCGTCCCCTCTGATGGCAGGAACTTACGGTGAGTCTACCAGGGTTCTGAGCGTCCTTTAGTCTTTCCTAACCAGAGCTAAAGCAAGGCCATAGAAATAACGCAATTATAAATAATTAATTAAATACATGCCTGAATAGAATGGGACACCTGTGTAGCGAATTGCACACGCACAAAGCGTACCGGCGATGCTTCGCTCGGCCGGTTACGCATCTTGTGCGATTCAGTTGGTTAGGCATTGGATTTTGATGAGTTGTAACATTGTTATTATAATAATATGTATATACTTAGAATAATGTTGTTATGTTGGCATGAAGTAAATGTCTAGACAAACCAATAATGGTTTACAGACATTTTTTAATATTTTGTATTCGATTATGTATTAGATAATAAATAAATAAATAAATAAATAAGTAAACAAACTCTCAAGGGTTCATAATATTTTTTTAATGAAACTAAATAGTTAACGTGTATTTTTACTAGTATTTTGTCTATTAGCGCAACCATGCATAAAAAGGATTATAAAAATTCATAAAAAGAGGCTTTCCCATACCATGAAACAGATAGCGCCGGCCGCTTCGGATATTTTTACGTGAGAGGGAAAAGGACAGAAATATATAATCACTCAGTATGTTGTAAAACTCGGTATAGGTCGGCTTTGTTAACATTGATTACGTTGTCTCCGTGGCTCCGTAGTATTTTGCATCACGCCTTGTGTTATACTTATTTTAAATGTTAACCAGATTGATGCTGATGGATTTCGAAGGCAAATTACGTCGTGTGTGCAACAAGTACGAAACGAAATTCATCGAGTACAGACCGCAGACTGGAAGCTGGGTGTTTAGGGTGAGTTAAATATTTAAGAATTTAGTTTTATTTTATACTAGCATCCCGCCCCGGTTTGGCACGATTGCAATTTTTTTCTACAAATTATATACACAAAACAAGGATAATCGTTTAGCCCTTTTTCCATTAGTGTAAATCCTACCGATATCCGTTGAAAGATTAGACTGAGGCGGACAGCAACTTTGTTTTATATTATACTAGCTGACTCAGCAGACGTTGTCCTGCCAGAACTCGAAAATAATTCCATAACCCGATTGTAGCGCCACCTGTCTTGTCCAATTTTATTTTCAAACCATATGTTAAAGTGACGCGACACTTCACGTCAATCAACGACGGAATTATTTGAATATTCTTCTTACAAAAATACTAAAATCGCGATAAAAAAATGGAGGGTGGGGATAGGAGGGTGAAAAATACTTTACGACCTATTCTCAGACCTACTGAATATACATACAAAATTTCATAAAAATCGGTCCAGTCGTTTCGGAGGAGTTTTTGTTACAAACACTCTGACATGAGAATTTTATATATTAATAAAGATATCGAAGATATAGATATTCTCGTAGATATAGATGTTACACACCAGAATCGGAAGGATTGGAATTGTATTTCCGACATACTTATAAGGTTCGAGTGAATAGACATCTTCTGCCTCATCTTTCCTACATTGCTAGATGCTGGCCAAGAGCAAAAAACCCATATTTAATTAAAAAAAATTAAAATATATATTTAAAGGCATATGAAATAGTAAGCATCCCCAACACAAGTATTGATTATATAATTATAATGGTTGACAGACATCCTTTACTTACTCACCAGAACACAACATTACACGTTCTCTTATTTCACGTTTGTCTTGTAAGGGGGTGGCTACTATCGCCAGACGTGCTACCCAAATGACTGCGAAACGCAGTGTGCCCTGCCACTACTCTCCTGATCCAGATCAAAGCCAACATTGAAAGTTCATTTTCAAATTTACTTCCTGGGATTATCTTAGCAATAATTTTTTTTTAAATGAAAATTTAGCCGCGTTTTGCTGAGAAGTAAAAGTAAGTGAACCGTAACGCTCGGGGTCGGTGACGCTGAATCGTGTACACTCGGCTCCAGATGTCATCAGCCACGTTTTGTTTTCAACTTTCACTTATAATATTGTATGCACTTTTTTTTTCAACTTCAGGTCGATCACTTCAGTAAATACGGTTTTTCGGATTCCGACGAAGAGGACGATGACGTGCCCGATATATTGAAACGTCAACTGGTGAACCAGGCCTTGCAGAAAGCGGCGCCCATAAAGACAGGTATTGTTTGTTAATTATTTCTTTCTTTCCGGGAGCGTTGCATTAAGCTAAGGACTTAGCAGGGAAGCGTTATTTTCGTCGCCTAATTTGACTTGTTGGAGTAAAATTGAAACTTAAATAAAAATACAGAGCATAATATGCTATATTTAAAAAAAGTTTGAATGGGGCAGATTTGTACAAAAAAAAAAACTGAGAAAAAATAGTAATTTACTGTCCAAAAAAGCTTTCTTGTCATAGTAATTAACATTTTCAACGAAAACTTCATTATTTTTATGCTTATTAATTACCTTAAGTAATTAAGCTTAAGTGACTTAATTTACTAAAGTTGTGTACTAAAGATTTAATCGGCTACATTTATTTCTTTTTTCATATTTTACGCAATATTTAAGAAAAACCTTCCAATTTTAAATCTCTTTGATTATCTCCGAGAAACTACAAAAATTTGTTGTACAATATTGCACCTTAATTCATAGATTATTAGGTTAAATTCATTTTCGTAAAAGTTGTGATCGGTCTGAAGTTAGTCTTTGGATTAGTCGTTGGAGCTCGCTTGCCGACAGGAGCCGCTTACCGATTCCATACTACGTAATTCCATGATTACTTCTTAGTTGTTTGTCGTAGCAATACATTAAAAAAAATACTACGTTTCTGAGACATCATATTATGAAGGTTTGGAGGCAAATAAAAAACTGAAATTAATTTCATATCTTAGTACAATTTACTTTGCAAAACGTTTCAGTAATTTGTGACGCGGTCGAGCCCGCGACGTCGTACGCGTTGAAAAGTTAAAATGTATGAGTTATAACGTCTGACATCTTTATCGCTAACCTTGTCTTACCTTTTTCTTTTTATGTTAAGGTCGGCAGACAGGCTGACGGTCCACTTGATGGTAGGTGGCTACCGTCGCCTATAACACAAGCAACGCCGAAGCTGCTGCAAGTGCGCTGCCAACTGCAGTAGAATTAAGGATAAGGGATTAGGAGTGGATAGGGATTAGGGATAGAATTACCTAAAAAATTTCAAGGACAAAAAGTATTCTATAAGTTAATAACAATCTGTGTGCCAAATATTAAATAATATTGCTGATTCCAAATCCTTTCAGCAGTTTTTGCGTTATTGAGGAATAAACATCCGAACATACATACAAACTTTCGCACCAATGTGTTGTTCGGAATATTAGGATTATAAGTAAATCATAAAATATTATTTTGTAGACGATATAATGTACACGTTTAAAATATTTCAGCCCCCAAGCCAGCGGTTGCAACCGGTTCTGGACTCGGTGGAGTCGGACCCGGATTGGGAGGAGCCGGCGCCTTAAGCGAATTGAGCGCCCTCAGCACAGAAGACAACATGTACACGATGCATCAGACTTCGCTCAACTTGCTCAACGGAGCATCAAAGGGTACGTCAAACTACTAATAGTTACACTTAAAATTAACTCATTTTTGTTTTCTGCTGACAAAATTCCCTCGTCTGCGCTGGCCCTGAGGGGATATACGAGAGTGAAAATTTGTTTTGCACGAATATATTTTTTAATTATTATTAAGGTTATAATGAGTAAATGTTCCAATTGCAGTTTTCGAAATGGACACCACTGAAGAGAACGCAGAAATACCCAGTCTTTACACAGATACGACGAAATGTAAGCATTTTTTTTATATAAATTAATTGTTGAATTAAAGGTTACGCTTTCTTAGATGACTGGGGGGAAGGCCTTTGCCAAGCAATTGGACGTCCTATGTCTGCGATGATGATTCTTATTCATAGTATTGTTTGATAGACAGATAATAACTCTTTATTGAGCACCATATTTAAGTTTTGGAAAGATGCAAGTAAGAAAAGATAAAATATAAAATCAAATCTATACTAATATATAAAGCTGAAGAGTTTGTTTGTTTGAACGCGCTAATCTCAGGAACTACTGGTTCGAATTGAAAAATTCTTTTTGTGTTGAATAGTCAATTTATCGAGGAAGGCTATAGGCTATATAACATGACGCTACGATAAATAGTATTATATATAAGCAGTGTCCAGTACCGCGCGCCCCATGCGCACTCCACCGCCGTATGGGCCGCAGCGAAGCGTGGCCGAGTTCAGCTAGTACTATTACAAAAAAAAATTTTTTTTTGTATGTTTGTAATTGATAAACTCAAACAACTACATAACTGATTTTTGAAACTTTTTTCCCCTATAGCTACATTTTGAGCGAGTAACAAACATTATTAGAAATAAATTAAAAATATTTATATATGAGCACCAAAAAAGCGAGGAACAACTGCGGAACGACACCAGTGCCTTCTGAATATAATTTATTAGTTTTTATAATTTTTAGATATATATTTTTTGTTTTTATTTCTTTTAGTTTGTATTGTATATTACCTTTTACATTGTGTTTTTATATTGTAATTAATTTGTTTTTGTATTCTTTCTTTCGTTATATTTGTTTGAGCTTTGTGTATTATTATTTTTTTGGGTATAATGACAAGTGCGTGACCTCACTATCGGCTCTAAGGGAAGACCAGCGCTGGTTTTTACAACCTGCATTATGCTGAGTTGGAGCCGGTTTGTGGCAGGGGACGTTGGTGTGTGTGTTTTTATATAATATGTATCCTTTGTCACAAATAAAATTTATTCTTATTTTATTTTCGAAAAAATTACTTATCCCCGAGGAAAATTACAATAATACATGTTTATTGTGCTCATAATTATTTACAAAGAAATTTGCGGGGCTATAATTATGTCTATTTAAGTCACAATAACCGTTTTTTGTTCAAATTAGTCGATCAAAACACGTATAGAATCGAAAGATCATGATATTAATGCCTAACCAACTAAATAGTTCCATAATTGTTGAGATGGAGGGAATGGGCTCTGGCATCCCTTGTACGCTCATCGGCGCACCCCCTAGTTGAGGAGTGATCATTGCCGCCATACGAGTTTATGTCTGGCGTATACGCAGCGTGCCCTGTCACTTCGAATTTGAAAATTTATGTTTGATAGACTAAGCGACTGTTTTTTTTTTCAGCGCTAGGCGTAAAAAGTCCGACCAGCGAGCTCGCCAGACTCGAAAACAGGCAAAGTCACAACGTCCAACTCATGAAAGCGTCCTTATATGCCGATACAGGTGAGAAGAGATATTTTGTTTTAAAAAGGGGATTCATACTGGGGTGCTCCGATCTAGACTTTATTTTATTTTTACAAATTTTTAGTTTCATCGGTTTTTTTACAGTTTTTTACATTCTGTTCTTATCTATATACCATTGTATTTTTATTCCACTGCTAAGAACAGAATTCTCCTCTATGGGAGAAAGTATAATATGAACCATAATCCATCATGCTAGCCACGCTTGTTCGCATGTCTTCGGATCTTAGCGACCGCGTCCGGCGACAGTGATTAATATGACTTGTTGCGAGTTGCTTGGCGATAGCGACCCGGTCGCTCCGGAAGCAGTGCCGTCGTGCGTGGTAGCCAAGAAGCACATAAAAATGGCGGCGTTTTCTTCGCAGGAGGACTAGATGTTGATTGAATTCGTTAATAATTCTTCTCTTCTTGCGATGTGAACACATGTTTACAGGATTTCAATTTGTATACAGCAGTTACAGTACAAAGTATGTTCTACCCGCCAAGGGCATGCAAATATATGTGTTTAATTGTTGGTAAACTAATATATTAATAAAGGAATTAATGTTTCTTATTATAAAATTCTTTAACATCATAATAACAACAATCTAATAACCATTTTGTTAATGTTTTTGCAAATTTAGGATCCGGCAATTCTTTTATATTATTAGGTAGTTTATTGTATGTTTTAATTGCCATAACATAAACATTTCTATTAAATAGTTCTAATCTACATTTTGGTCTTTGCAATAAATTACCTTGTCTAGTTATTTTGGTTCCTATTTCGTTATTTTCGACAAAACAGTTCGGATATTTTCTAACAAATATACACAACGTCTTTATATACAAGCAAGGTAAGGGAAGTATATGCAACATTTTAAATAGTGGCACACAACTCTCCATAAAGCCAACGCCACATATTGCTCTGATGCATTTTTTTTGGGCCCTAAAAGCTCTTATTATTTCGACAGAGTTACCCCATACCAATAATCCGTATGTCAAAATCGAAGAAACGTAGCCATGATAAGCAGTGATTGCTGCCTCAATAGACACAGTCAATCTTAACCGACGTAGTGCATAAACAAATCTGTCTACTTTATCACAGACCAGACCGACATGAGATTTCCAATTACAATGTTTATCTAGCATTACGCCTAAATATTTTATACTTTCTACTTCTTCAATAATTTTACCTTTGTCTATAACTTGAAGAGGTGTAAATTTAGTTTTATAAGTTACGAACTGCATTAGCTTACTTTTATCAATATTTAGATGAAGGTTATTTTTATCTAACCATTCTGTTAAATTTGTTAATAATGAAATTATTTCCAACTTTTGTTGGTTTTTATCCTTGTTTTTTAATACAATTGTAGTGTCGTCAGCGTACAGAAATGTGCTATGATGTGTTATGTTGGGAAGGTCGTTTATATATATTAAAAACAAAAATGGCCCAAGTATACTGCCTTGAGGGACTCCCGATACATTTATTCTGAAGCTAGATCTCCTTGTTATCTTATCACCTACTTCAGATTTATACTTATGTACTTTATTTTATTTTATTTTTTTATTTCTTGCGATGTGAAAATTGAGAAAATTGAAAATCTTTTTCCGGATTCATGGGCATTAATAAATGTGATATCGTCTTCTTTTTCATCTTCCAATAACTATAGAATAACTCCTTTTCTATTCGTAGTTAAAAGGTTCGGTATAATGCCTGGAAGAACTGCTTACTACAGAAACTGCAAGAATACTTAACAGGTTAATAAGGTCGGGCACTTGGTCCGAGGAGATTCGTAAGCTAGAGGTCAACGCGCAATCTGCGACAGTCACTAGGTCGCAGTCACGTGTCGCGGTCTTTAAGATTCGAAGAGCATCTTAAGACAAGTCACTTCTGGAAATTTTTATGCTTTATTTATTTTTATGTAAAGGTCGACTTGATGTTAGGTTTCTACCGTCACCTATAACACAAGTGCGCTGCCGATTACAGTAGGATTAAATATAAGGGATAGGAAAATGGGCTCTGGTATTCCTTACTCATTCACTGAAAAACAAAAGTACACATTTTGTTCTTTTACGGTGGTCTACTGTAAGGGGGTGGTTTTTTTTCCGGCAAACAGGCTCAATTTATGACTGCATGCAGTGTACTCGCCAGACACAGACCAAAGCCAACTTTAAAAGGTCATTTCTAAAGTTGGCCTCCTCGCCGAGAACCTAACCCGGGACCTCTGAGATAGAGCGTTAAGGCAAGAACCTTACCAATCGACCAACAGGCTCGTTAAGTTAGATGCTTTATTATTTTATGTATACCTTGTCGGACAAGCTGACGGTCACTGCCGAACTTAGTAGCATTAAGGATGAGAGATTAGGAATGGGCTGTGGCATCCCCTTACTCTTTCGCTTCATCGTAGACAGGCTACCATCAAAAGGACAGTCAATTAATATATCATCGTAACATTAAAAGAAATTGTTTGTTTTCAGAAATGGACGATGACATGTCAGCGTCGACCGGAGACCAGTTGGTTCCGCAGCCCAGTTGTCTCATGCCAGTAGCTGCCACTTTGACACCGTCAATTCAGTATAATATACAATCGGAGCCCATGGAGGACAGACCGGCTGTCATCACTGAAGGTACTGCTTCCGTTCAAACCTTTAGAGGTCCACTAGGCAAGGGTATTACCTATAGATCACCAAATCGTATAGCTGGTCGCTTTTACCGAGTCAACGAGACCAACTAGTGGGGGGCTGTGGTTTTTCTAAACGGTTGTCGGTCTGGCATTAGCGTTATCAAAATCATACAATTGGGAATTGTTGGGTTTAGTTAGGTTTGGCGATATTGCCTGTAGAGTAAGATCTCTGGCATGCCTGACATAACTTATTTTCTAAAGGACAAAATGTGAGGAATCGAGTAGTGTTCCTCTGTACTTTAAATGTATGTATATCTGCTAAGTTTTGTAAACGGCCACTTTAGAGCTATCGGATGAGGAAGGTGAGTAAAAATAGGACTATTTTATCTTATCTTCTCAGTGGCTATTTCTGTCTACTAGAGTACCAGTATCACTAAAGCTTTAGTAATATTCCATTGCTGAAATATTACTAAAGCTCTCTACCTATACCTACCACGTTAAGAAACTGTAGTAATTTTTTCATAGAGGCATTCTTCACATCTTCACAAGCCATTGTGTGGCTTCCTAGGATGTGACTGCGCTTGTGCATCGGGGGGCCTCGCACAGGATATGCATTGGTGTTTCCTCTGCCTCATGGCAGAAGCGACACTCTCCCGTACTAGAGAGACCCATTATAGGATAGGAAAATAAGTGAAGTTAGTCCTATTAAAGACTGGTTTTCATATATGTTTTGTAGAATATTATTACAAAATAATATTCAGCACTGCCAGACACTTCCTCTGGGCCATAACTTTTGCCAGACGCTTTCAGACTCTTCAGTCTGCAGCGTGTTGCTTGCGCATCGATCGGGAGCACGCGGCCGGCACAATTTGTATGAAACCAATGACGTTTGTCAAAGGTACCATGTCATAGAAATACCGCCGAAGTAACAGTGTATCAAATTTCAAATCAATCGAACATGTGGAAGGTAGTGAAATCCCTTCGTCAACTAGGAAATGGGCTGATGATCTATAAACGCCTGAACAGATTTTCATAAATTCTAGTTGAGAAGCATCTCGATCACATCAATTTTAAAACCGGTTTGGGAGCTATGATGCTCATAAAGCTCAAACTTATAACATCGCTCTTTTGCGTCGGGTGTTAAAAATGCTTTTAATTGTTACAGAAATACCAATGAAGCTGCTAATGGTTCGACCTCTGAGTGTAGTTCTGAATTATCATCGGAAAGTTCCTCCGTTCAAACAGACTATTGCAGGTGACACTTTTGGAAAAATAACTTATTTCTTTTGTATATATACATATATGCATCACTTTCTTAATTAATCCTAATACTTAATCCAGTACTAAGGACTTAAACGTGTTTAAGGTCGGCAGCGCACTTTTTTTATGTTTAGGTCGTCAGACAGGTCCACTTGATGGTAGGTTTCTACCGTCGCATATAACATAAGCAAAGCTACAGGTGCTGTAAGTGAATTACAGCAGAATTAATGGATTAGGAAGGGATGGGGTAATGGGCTCTGGCATCCCTTACTCACTCAACGAAATTTCATATTGGTCTTCTGTAAGGGGGTGCTTACTGCCCAAATGACTGCGCAACGCAGTGTGCCCAGCCACTAGTGAAAATATAGATTGACCGAGGTGCGGGCGGCGTCCGCACACAAGAGGCCCGCCGTCCGCACCTCTCTCGGTCCTCTTTGTCGTCATACCCGGCGCCCCTGTACCGCGGGCGAGGACTCATTTAAACGGTCAATCTATAACTGTTGTATAACTAATCCGAATCCAACTCGGATGGGCAACGTTCGGGAAGCATCGAGACATCTTCTCGTCCAAAATTCCTTAGTGTCTTAAAACAAAAGTGATAATATATGGTGGTCTCTTTACTATGAAGCTCGTAAGAAAGCTCAATGAGCTATGTAGAGGGCTATTGCTCGGGGTTACACTGCGAGATCGAATTCGGAATGAGGAGATCCATTGACGAACGAAAATTACCGACATAGCCCGGCGGATTAGTAAGTTGAAGTGGCAGTGGGCAGGACACATAGTACGGAGAGCCGACAATTGCTGGGGCTGGAAGGTTCTCGAATGGAGGCCACGGACCGCCAAACGCGGCGTGTAGGACAGACTGATAAGAGCCGCGAATCGAAGGACTTTTCAGTGAACGTCCTACGGCTGAGATGATGAATCTTCAGGTCAATGAAATTTCAGGTCGTCTGGACGCGGCATGCCTCGCCGACATGTCAGTCTGTCGCGCTCGTCACAGCCGCATCGGTTTTGGTCCAGCCGGTACTCTAGCATTCTCCACCACTTATTTCTCCATCAACGAATTGCCAAAGCGTAAGTGTTTAACATCAGCCTTTAGGTTCACAACGTTGATTTATTAAAATGTTGAATTCCTCACTACTCGCATTTTAAGCAAATATAATATCTTTATATGTTCCAAATTTCAGCTTTCAAGACCTAGTAGTTTTGGATGTCTGTTGATATTCATTCAGGACAAATTGTTTTATAAGTTGTACAGATTTAATTAAGTTTTCTTTCTTGAAAAAAAAAAAAAAAAAATCTCATTTTCTTTCCGGGTATTTTCTTAAATATTTTTTTTATTTAAATGACCTACTTATACTTGTATATTATTATTAAACTTACATTGGTTTGTTACATTGAACACGGTGTTGCCAACAGAGGCGGAATTGCCAGACTTGCCGCTTTACGTGAGAGGACGTAGCGACACCGATTGGAGCGAACCAGTCGTAGCCATGATAGCCCTCGGTCGCCACGCACGCAACAATAACATCACGGTTAGTATATTTAAATGTTTACTAGTTAGTTTCAAGACCCTTATATGGATATTTTGATGTGGAACATTTTTGCGGCGGGCGAGACCGGCTGTTGGCGTGACGATACCAACATTTAGTCCGCGTTGAGCAACGAAACGATAGCTCGTTATGAACTGCCGGCGGCGCAACGACATTTGTCGAAAAAAACGGGACAAGTGCGAGTTGAACTCGCGTGAAGAGGGTTCCGTACGATGTTACCTATCCGCACAATATTGATGAGTGATTTACCAAGTTATTTTAACATCATGGACTTCATATAGGTTTTCCTATAATATATAAGTAGAAAACTAATCTCTGTATTTTTTTTTTTTTTTTTTCAAAATTTTAGGTTCAGTGGTTTCGGAGATAAGGGGGGTTGGGAATGGTCGGACAGACGGACACACGATTGATCCCAGAAGGGTTCCGTTTTTTTATTCGGACGTACGGAACCCTAAAAATGACTATTTTAACTTTTTTTTATTTTTATGTTAAGGTCGGCAGAGAGGCTGACGGTCCACTTGATGGTAGGTGGCTAATGTCCCCTCTAACACAAACAACGCCTAAGCTGCTGCAATTGCGCTGCCGACTGCAGTAGGATTAAGGATGAGGGATTAGGAGTGAATAGGGAAATGGGCTCTGGCATCCCTTACTCACTCACCGAAACACAACAGCACACGTGCTGTTATTTCACGGTCTTATAAAACGTAGTGACATCTGTGTTTACCGAACGTAACTAACGTAATTTTTGTTGGTACACGTGACATCTGAGTATGCAGAATGTAACTAAATAATATAAAGTAATTAGGTATCCAGTTATCTGTTGACACGAGGAAAATTTTGTACATTTTATTTTATATGTTTAAATGAGTGAACTCAGGTCTTGCATCGGGGCTGAACACACACACATACTTTTTTTAACGTTTATTGACGTTTTCAGGACACCTTAAAGAACTACCTGGCCGAGCTGCTGGAATATTCAGAGTCATCCACTGTACCCGCCGGCGCACTATCGGTGCCCAGGCTCAGTGTCAAGTCTAGCCCCACGGACAGACTGAAGCTGTTGCAGAAATATGTAGACCTGTCCGCTGACGTCAAAACCACGAGTGCTGTGAGTAAATTTTTATTAAAACTTTGTCTGCACACCTTTTTCTTTGGAATCTATACTAATATTATAAAGCTGAAGAGTTTGTTTGTTTGTTTGAACGCGCTAATCTCAGGAACTAGTGGTTCGAATTTAAAAATTCTTTTTGTTTGAATAGTCCATTTATCGAGGAAGGCTATATAACATCACGCTACGATAAATAGTTTTATATATAAGCAGTGTCCAGTACCGCGCGCCCCATGCGCACGCCGCCGCCGTAAGGGTCGCAGCGAAGCGTGGCCGAGTTCAGCTAGTGTTGAAACATTTATTCAAACATGCAAAATTTCATGGTAGTCGATAAAATACTTTCGGGAGATTAGCAGTTGTGAACAAATTAACAGTTAAATCCTAATTAATGTTATAAATGCGAAAGTGAATTTGTTTGTTTGTTACAGTAGTGCCTTTTACTTGGGATCATATAAAAATAGAAAATACTAGCAATAAAGATTGAATAAATGTTGCATGCCCTTGGCGGGTAGAACATACTTTGTACTGTAACTGCTGTATACAAATTACAATCCTGTAAACATGTGTTACAGGATGCGCAATAAAGATTTTTTTTTATTTTTTTAATATCTAAGAAAAAGAAGCGCGGACACAAGTTATTTATATATACTAACAAATACACTTCGAGTATAAGACGATCTGAATCCGTGATTATTTATACCATATAATAAAATCTTAAACGAGCCGTGTCTGTATATTAAATATTAAAAAAAAGAAAAAAAAAACAATTTGTACACATTCTAAAGTCGGGGTAGAAAAACCTTCCTCAGTTTTCAAGTTCAGACGTTGGAAATGAAATTTTAACATGACTAATAATTGCCTTGATGCAAGAAAATGTCGAATTTTTAAGGTGACGAACCTTTTCTTACCCTGACTGTACTTACGTCACCGAGGTTAAAGAAATAGATTTTAGAATTTTTGTCTGCCTTACTGTGCGTTTGTGCACGCTAATCTCTGATACAGCTTAATCGATTTGAATGCGGTTTTCACTGATGTATTGTAGCAACCTTCCCGTAACATTAGTGTTTGTTTCATTCCAATAGGTTTACAAACAAAAAAGTTACGCGCTATACCGAATATCACCGAATCGTAAGAAAGAAGTTGCGGGCTCAGCTAGTTCAGAATAATTCACACGATTTTTTAAAATGTTAAAATCGATAGACAGGCTGACGGTCCACCCGTGAGCAAACCAGTGAACATAACTACGACTTGTCGAGTCGTCATAACTAGAGTTAACTTAAGACCTGGCCACCTGGCATTTTTTTTTCTTTTTTTTTAATGAGTCACTACCAGCGTTTATTTTTTATGTTAAGATCGGCAGACAGGCTGACGGTCCACTTGATGGTAGGTGGCCACCGTCGCCTAATAACATAAGCAACGCCACTGGTGCTGCTAGTGCGTTGTCGACCTTAATAAGATTAAGGGTAAGGGATAGGTAAATGGCATCTGGCTCTGGCATCTCCCCTACTCACTCACCGAAACACAACAGCACACATGCTATTACTTCACGGTGGTATTCGTGAGGGGGGGTGGTTTACTGCCGCCAGACCGCCATCCAGATCAGAGCAAAATATTGGTCCTTCTCGGAATCGAACCCGGGGACCCTGAGCCAGGGCTAAAGACCTTAAAGCAAGCGCATTAACCACTCGACCAAGAGGTGATTTGTGTCAAATATTGAAATGTACATTTTTATTTCATTTTAATGATGACAAAATATACTGAGTTTCTTTCGTAGAATAGTCTGATGTTTGTGTTTCTTTGATACCTATTTAATGAATAAATTGCTGTTACACTGTTTACCCCAAACACAGTACTCTCCGTTCGAAGATTGAAATGAAGACATTTTAATGATTTTATTGATTTTTCTTGAATTTTGTTTACATGGTTTCCCATTTTCAGTTTGGTGTGTCCGGAGTTTATTGGCAACAAGTGTGGAGGCTCTGCGAAGCTCTCTGGGGTGCTGATTTAAAAAATGATGGTAAGTAATTTTATTACACCTAAGAATTTATAATTATATAAAAATTGTAGTTTTCTTAGACAATTTCTTTAAGGAAAAAGTATTTTGTTGTGAATAATACAATATTTTATTAAGTATGAATATTTTGAACATAGTAATATAATGAACTATCTTTTGCCTAGTGTATAGGTTCCCAACGGGGGCGGTACCGTCCCCTAGTGGGCGCTGGAGCTTTTCGTGGGGGCGGTACCGGGTCCATAGGCAAATGGGGGGCGTTATGACAGTCAAGGGGGAGGTTGTGGTGTACCTGCCTAATTAGAAATTTCATAAAATAAAATGCTTTGAAAACACTTCTATTTAATTGAAAAAACGTTTTATCTAGCCGTCTAAAATGTTTATCTTATTATTATGACCTAAATAAACATTAAAGCATTTAAATAAACATTAAGTATAAACTAATTGATTCAGTTAGGACTATCAGTAACGACCACCTGCCACGACCATGAGGAGCACGATTAGAGAGAGAGAGAATTAATTTTTATTTTGTGATTAATAATAGATAATGGACAGAGATATAAAATAGTTATAATTATCTATTATGTAAAAAGGTGCATTGGATTTTTTTTCTTGTAAAGGGGGCGGTAGTCCAGAAAAGGTTGGGATCCTATGGTCTGGTGCATTCGTTCTGCATATTAAATTTCCTCAAAATCAGAGTTTAGTTTGTTTAGCCACGAAGATTTAACAGAAATATAGAAATAGCAGTTCCACTATATAATGGTGTGTTTCAGGTGTGCCCGGAACTGATGAGGAATCTATAGTGAACAGACACAAGCGTTTACTCGAATGGCTGAAGGAGGCTGTAGCTGATGTCACAGATGCTGAATTATCGGAGCCTGTGCACGCGGAGAAGGAGGACGGTGAGAGAGACGCTGAATATTTTTTTATTTCATCCTTTTTATTTTTTTGAAATGTTAGGTCGACAGACAGGTTGAAGGTCCATTTGATGGTAGGTGACTACCGTCGCCTAAAACGCAAGTAACGCTACTGGTACTACAAGTGCGCTCCAGACCATAGTACTGGTGCTACGTATTAGGAAGCTAATGGGCTCTGGGATCCATTACTCACTCATCGAAATACAACAGCACAATAATATGCTGTTATTTCACTGCGGTATTCTGTGTAATGGGATGGTTATGTAGCTACTGTACCAAGTGAAAGTGTGGATAATAATATATAGACAACCCATTAACGGAATAGCTCTGAAAAGAGCTGTTTATCAGCGCGGTTTTGTATATTTATTTGACCACTATCGCTTAATGATGAATGGGAGTCGGGAGCAGCCGTCACAGCCAAGTCCTCGAAATAATCGACGAGATGTTGTCTCCCCGGCGTCGGCGGCGCAAAAGGCAAAAATAGCTACGCGTCTCATATTTAGATTCTCGCATCGCCGCGGAGTGTGCGCGCTCGGATACAAGCAAACATTATGCCCACACCGCGGTTTTGCTGTCTCGGATAACAGGCTTAAAAACTGTATACAAATAGGGTATTCCATGCTAATACAATAGGGAATATGCGCCTAATTCAAAAAAGGCTTAAATATATTTTTTTATCAACATTTTTGCTTTAGAATTATGTCTATGTAAATATTTTTTAAAGTTATTTCTTTTTCGTTAAGAAAATAATTATTAAAAAGTGCACAAAAATGTGGGAAATTCAAAATAATCGAAACGGTCAGATCGAATGTGACGTCAACGTCTATGAAATGTCAACAAGCGTGTAGATGTTGTGATTTTTAACATTTGATTGTATTGTAGACTTTGTGACGTCACGACAAGCGCGCCAAAAGGGCGAGTGCCCGTAGCTGTTAATTAATTTTAACTTTTTCTTTGTTACCAAATTTCTGTTTTTTGGCGCTGAATATTTTTTTACGGTTATATAACGATATAACCTATCGTATGAAAATATTTAAAAAAATGTGCATATTCCCTATTGTGTTTTTTATAATTAGTATAATATTTAGTATATTATACTATATACTTATATATAGTAATACAGATATGAGTATAATTTGAATATGAGCATTCTTCTTTTCAATATGAATTAGATGGAATCAACATTATAAGAGATCGACATTGTTGAATTGAGAATGTATTTAACTGAGCTAACTATAGCATTTTTTTAAATAATAAATTTAAAAAATGTTCTATTTGGTTCTTCCCCTAAGCTGTATGTATTGTCTGTCTTTATTTAATTCCCATTTTTAAATAGTGTTTTTTTTTTTGTGTATATTCAGATAAAGATGGTCACAGCGTTCGTGTGTGGACACTGCTCCTGGCCGGACGTGTCGTGGAAGCGTGTAAATTGTCCCTAGAAATGGGAGATCTCAACATGGCAACACTCATAGCGCAATCTCACGGTGAGTTTCGTCCGTAACTCTGTCAAGATTGATTACTATGGTTTTCGTTTAGCTAGTATTTTAATTTTTATATATTTATTTATCAAACGGTTACATTAGATACACAGAACTTGATAGAAAATTATATTATTTTGACGGTTACATGAAATCGTGAGTAATATTTTAAATTCTTAATAGTGTTGTCTAGTGTGATTTTATTCACCCATTCATAGCCATATGCCGTCATACAATTTGTATCGGCCGCTCATCGGCTGGCACGGCATCTCGTTAAGATGCCCTTGCCCGCCCATCGGCGTTTTTGTTATGAGGATGTAGATTTACAGGTGCTGTCCCTTAAGACCGGTTTAGATTTTAATAAGTACAGTAGCGAGTTAAGAAATCAGTCAGTTAAGTAATAAGTAGCGAGTAGTAAGTAGCGTTCAAACGTAGGCAAGTCAGTAGTCATAAGTTGCCTGAACAAGAAAACGATTAATCGCGGTAACGGTTGTTTTACTCGACTCAAAGGGCCAAAACAGCAATTCATTATTCATTATTTCAGCAAATTCATTATTATTCTTTTAATTCCAGACTATGTCGATCTTTTATTTTCGAAACTCCTTCGATTCGAGATAAGTTGTCTAACATATAATAATAGTTACATATATAATTATCATAACCTCAAAAATTGTAATTGCATCTATAGCCAGTTGTGATGATTATTGCGTTTTGAATTAAACAAACACAAATGTTTGAGGTATTTTTGTACAAATATAAATGTAGTTTTATCAGACCATTTCATTTTTACACTAACAAAAATCGCACGTGTCCGCGGCCGGTGTTAGCAAATATGCTACTGACTGTACTAAATTAAACTCGCCGGTTCACATGCCGGTCAGTTAAGTTGGCGGGGTGCGAGAGACGCGGGAGAGGGGCTACTTCGCACTGGACTCGCCGAAAAATAGGATCGCATTCTATTCAACTCGACTTAATCAACCACTTACTAATTAACTCGCTTTTGGCGTTCAAATGACAATACCAACTTAACTCGTCGATGAGGCAAGTTAACTCGCTACTGTACTTATTGAAATGAAAACCGGGCATTATACGGTAAAGTTTTAATATACTGTACCTCAAGGAGTAATTTTTTTATATATTGCAAAGCATATGTGTTGATTACAATAACTCTAAATTATAGTTAAAATTGAAAGAAAGAAACATATTTTTATTGAAACGGTCACATTATGCACACAATACAAGCTTAACAGAAAATAAAATATTATATTTGCCAGTGCATTCATAAATGCCCCGCCTCAAACGGGCACCCAACTCAGCATGTGCTGTGCGTGTCATAGGCCACACAGCGCTGATCTTCCGTTGGGGACCTTTGGCCTCACGGACATCCGCCATTAACCTTAAAATACATTTACAACACCTAAATTTAATATGTATAGATATAGATACACCTGTTAAACACTAATTATAAAATATTGATTAATCTGAAATTATAAGGCTTTAACTTTAACTAAAATATATACAATTTAAATAATTGATAAAATTGGATCAAGATTTGTTGCGTTGTTTACAAGAACTAAACGAACTATTATTAAAACACTAGGATAGCCATTTTGTTTAATGCTATGTATAATTGCCACTTTTTTTATTATCTTTGTATGTTAAAATTAATTTTATAATATTTAACTCGCCCGTGGACGATGTTGACATATGGAAGTTCAGAATTAGCTCTTTTTCAAAAGCTTTAGACATTGTCATGCCGTTTATGCTATAGATAAATTATAACGAAACGAGTCATTAGGCAAAATTTAATTTTTTATATTGTTGTTGGGCCTCGGTAATCAAGTCTGAAATCAAACTGTCCATGGGCGGTCTCGACATGTGAATAAAGTTTAACTTTATTAAGTTAAGTTATTTGTTATTAAGATAGTTATTATTAAGTTTAAATTGCGTTACGCAATGCGTTAATTTGTATTTTTAGGATGTCCCGAAACTCAACGTCAAGCTGGCACTGGGTGATAGGCTATTGTTCTTGTTCTTGATTTCAGTTGTTCATTGTTTAATTTTCATTTTCATGTCCTTTTTTTTGTAAAGAATTTGGGTGTTGCCGACATGTATTATCGATCGTCTCAATTTCTAGTTTGTAGTTTATCTGTGTATGCCTTAAAAATTGCCTTGTGTTACCTATACTTATTATAAACTTTTCTTTGTTTGTGCTGTTGGTGTACCTTTTAGAAAATAAATAAATGATCACAAATTTTGCAATTCTGCTGTTATTTATTAATGTATGATTGGTTTCAGGCGATCCATTATTCCGTCAGCTGATCGAGAACCAGTTGTCCAAGTGGCGGGAGAACGGGGCGATAGATCTGATCTCTTCGTACAAAGTAGCCGTGCTCCAACTCCTGGCGGGTTGCAGTGTACCTCCCGCACAACTGTCGGAGATCGGTTGGCTGAGGGCCCTGTCGGTTGCTGCGAGGTCTGTAATTAGTTTACGAACTCGCATTTTTTTTCTACGTCCCTAAACCTAACATAGAACCGAACCCGTAGGCACCTTCTTTAGAGAGCCACATCGCTAGGTCTGATAGATACGTCGATAGACGGATACGTCTGTATGTGATGCTCGGAACAGATTTTTGCGTGTCTTCACCTTCCCCTTGGATGTACCAACATTTCGGTATTGCCTTGTACTTAAATGTACTTAGTACATTTACGTCGAATATATAGATTTCCTAACCTCTTTATTTATTTGGATAGTTGCGACGTTTAGTATGAGAATAGTGCCAATGTATTAATTTAAAATGTGAATTTCAGATACATATGCCCGCAAGTGCCTAGCTTGGAACAAATCGTGAGGACGTACGAGGGCTTCTTCGCGAAAGACTTGCCCCCCTCTGAGGATGCACTAGATCTGACCGCGGTGGACCCCGATAGTGCGTCGGCACCTTTGCCTCTGCCACCTTACTGCAAAGACTACGATTGCTATACCATTGCTGTAAGTTTACTGTTACAGTCGCATGTTTGAAATATTAATAGAACGAACGCGTCAAGAAAACTTGATTTTTTATTGCAATACCATTTCTCTATTAAAATGTATTGTCAAAAGTTAACTTAAATATCATGTAAATGTCTTGTAGGTCCCAAAAATCTTTACTGTCTTAAAACGAACGTTTTCGACACAATACAACTGAATCCCAAATACGTTGAATACTAAATCGCCTGAATCGGAAATCTACTGAATGCCAAATAGACTGAATCCTAAAATGACTGAATTAGAAATCACTGAATCCCAAATAGAATGAATTTTAATCCGACTTAATGCCAAATGGACTGAATTAACTGACTGACTGAATTTTTTTTGTTGTTTTCGTCTTAGTGCATGCCAAGTTAGCCTATAAGTGGAGTATACGATATTGTAAATTAATTTTTGAATGTGTTTATGTATAAGGATTATTGTATACTGCGTTGGCTTCCTAATAAAATAAATAAATAAAAAATAAATAAATAAATTATAATCTGACTTAATGCCAAATTGACTGAATTATAAATCGTCTGAATCGGAAATCAACTGAATCTCAAATAGACTGAATCTTAATCCGACTGAATAGCAAATTGACTGCATCCTAAACCAACTGAATCCCAAATAGACGGAATTTTTTATTCCGACTGAATGCCAAATTGACAATTTGATACAATTCTGAAATAATTTTATATCAACAATCAATAATATTATCAACAATTATGAATCCTTACAAAATCAGCAAATTTATGGTCACAAGTAATTAATACAAGTGATTTTTGCTTTATACTGCATATGTTTTGGACGTATGGTTGAAGAGACAATAAGATATATGCAAAGCGGGACCGCGCCGTGAAGCCACAGAGGCAGTGCAGAGTCAAGACGCGTACGCTACGACTGTGAGATGGGTACCCATCTGAATTCCACTTGAGGCTAAGCCGCGGTCACAGCTAGTTATGGAATAAAATCGCTGTCCGCTTCTGTTTCTCTGCTAATTATAAACGAGAGGTTTAAGGTGTTGGTTTGTTTGTGAAAAAATGCATCCATGTGAAACCGAGGGCGAATCGCTAGACTTTTATAATGAATCGGTCATTTCAAAACCTCTTAAGTCACATTTTTTTCCAACATGTTTTTTTTTTGCTGAAAATGGTTTCTTAAAGAGATATGCGTATCAAGATAGCATTCTGGAAGAGCATATGCCATTTTATAACAACATTTTTAGAAGGCCAACTGCAAATGTTAAAGATAATCCAGATGAGAACGATGGAGAATAAGACTGTGTACCCATAAAGATATTAAAAAATGACAAATTAATACATGTAAAATGATAATAAAATTATTTTTAAGTGTAATTCTCAATTATAAGCAACAAAAAATATGATTACTACTATTGTTTTGGTTAAATTATATACCACTAACACTATTTCTCGCTAAAACAACATAAGTCAAGAACTGTTTTTCAGGTTTTTTTTTTTTTCATTATTGCCATTAATAAGCTTTAAAGGTTATTCGCTATTTTAATTTTTTACCACTCAGATACTAAATTGAACATAAAAAAGTTCTTTAAAACTCATTTGTTTGTGTATGAAACAGTTTTTATTGATTTCTGAAAAATTGTAATTAAGTGACTTATGAGGTTTTTGAAATGACCGATTCAATTAGACTAGCGACCCGGACGCAATTAAGTTTTATCTAATATATAAAATTCTCGTGTGTGTTTGTAACAAAACTCCTTCGAAACGGCTGGACCGTTTTTTATTATTTTTTTTTTTTTTATATTTGGTAGGTATGAGAATAGGTCGTAAAGTATAAAGTTTTCATCCTCCTACCCCCAACCCCCATTTTTTTATCACAATTTTAGTACTTTTGCATGAACAATATCCAAATAATTTAACCGTCGTTGATTGACGTGAAGTGTCACGTCATTTTGACGTGTGGTTTTATAATAAAATTGGACCGGATAGGTGGCGCCACAATCGGGTTACAGAAATATTTTCGGGTTCGGGCAGGACCACGCCTGCTGGTTCAGCTAGTTATATATATGAACTTGTGAAAAATTATCTAACTGATGATGAAAACCACTTCAATTTTATAGTATGCAAGGATGATGCATTTTGGGTGAATAATACACACCTTGATGCTGTAAAATGTTGTCGCCCTTCTCCGTTTCTAACTTTGACATGTTTGTTGTTCCAGGGCAATAAGGATCGTCGCATACTCGACCTGAGATATTGTCTGTTGAGGGCGCGAGCTTTCAACACTCGCCCGCGCCTGCATACCGCCTCCTACACGCCGGACCCACTCGACCACACACTCTGGTAAGTGCACGGATAGCTGTTGCCGACGAGTTGTCTTAAGGGGGAGACAAACCCTAAATACTAAAAATATCCATTGTTTAATGAAAATGTTACAAGAAATGGACAAGACAATTGCTTTGAAAAAAATATATATTATACTTAAACATGTGAAGAACCAATTGTATTGATTAGAATTTTCGTTAAAGTAATAGAAACTCCACAAAAAAAGTTAGAAAACAAGAAGAGTTTGACTTTTATTGAAAATTCTCTCTAAAACGGCTTATTGCACGCATATGAATCCTGTACCTATTAATAAGTTAATATCAGATTAAAAAATTGTATTAATAAAAAAAATTATTTTATGTATTGTTCTAATGGTAAAAACAAAAAAACACCCTTTCTAGGCCTGTTGAATTGGATCCGCCGCCAGCGAGTTCTATAGTATATGTCATTTGCCTCAGTGAAGCCCTTAAAAGTTTGCGAAATACGCACAGTCTCAAACCTATTGTCCGGCCGCAATAGGAACGCACATTTGACGTTTAGCAGATTGACATAATTAGTGATGGGCATAATCTAGTGTAACAGAATCAGGTGCCATTGTCGACACACATTTTGTTATCTGTATATTCATATACATTTATTAAATAGCTGTTATGTGTTGACATTACTAACAGACACTTCGATTTCGAGAAAATGAAACTTTGATTTTAATTTATTTATTTATTTAATGAAGTACACAAACAGAATGCGATTAATAAAAACTGAAAAGTGCATATGTAAAAATTAATTGCTAAATTGCACTCCTAACTAGTGTACATAGCATAGTTTAAGGTAACTTGTGCTAACTTACAATAATAAAATACAAAATAAACCTATATTCTGTACTAGCGGCCCCCAGCTTCGCCCGTGGTGCAATTTTTATATATGAACATTCCCCGTTTATCCCTCTTTCCATTAGTCAAAACCGAATTCAAATCGGTCTACCCGTTCACGCGTGATGCCATGACCAAGGGAAATGGAGATTCATTTTTATATATAGAGACTAGCTGCCCGAAGATACTAAACACAGAATAGATACTAAATAATACTGCAATACAATTTTAATAAACAATATATCTATTTCGGCCTTATGTCCGACAACCAGGCCATTATAGGCTCGACACATCCTGATCAAAGGATTGTAGTAAATGCTGAGTAGGGACCTTTTTGTAACTTTCTTTCTTGCTGTTACTGTTATTTCTTTTTTCTCTGTGTCTGTTAAATGTATGTTTTATAAGTTACAAATAAATTGATTGATTGATTGATTGATTGTTATTCTTATATGCTTGGATGGAAAAGGGACCCGAGTGGGTTGTAATGTAAACATAATTATTCACAATAGTTTCTTCCCGAGGCTCTAGTATTTACGATACTACACTCGCTAGCGAGAACTTTTGTATGGAAAATTGTGAACTGTCAATGTCAAATTGTCAATTTTCCATATAAATGTTTTACGCTCTCGCTAGCGAGTATAGTATCGTAAACTCATACTAGAGGCTCTGATCACCAAACATCACTTAAATAGTCATTGCTGTCATTGCTCACTTTCAATCACTTGTCATTGCTGAATTCATGCTAGAGCCACCGAATCCGTTAGATCTCGCCGCTTCACCGGCGAATTCTATTGTAGTATTAGATGGCGCCATCAAGAGTGTTATATTTTTTATTTTTCAAAGCGGACGAAGTCGCAGGCGCCAGATAGTTGCTAAATAAGTTTCATAACAAAAATAACATTAAATTAACATAAAAAATAACATGTGCATGTGTTGATTGCGCGCAGAAAACTGCGATGAACACAACGCGGCGCAGATCAGTGCAGGCCCTCATATTGTATGTAATTGCTTTGTTCACAATAAACTGCGCCTCCGTATATTATGACCGAATGCTTCAATTTCATTGATTCAGCTGTAGGGTCTAGTCAAACATTTTGAGTTAAACTAATATATGAATGTATTCTTTTCCACCAGTTTCCTGCTTGGCACATGGTTCGGCAATCCCAGTGTCGACAGTGTGACCGGAATCGCCGATCAGTTGGAGGCCAATGGCGACTGGCACCTCGCCATCCAAGCGCTGGCGTACCATCCGGACGATAATGCGTGAGTACAAAAATTGGATATGTATGTTACGAATACTATACGCTATTGCTGTGAGAGATTACCATGTTAGAGATTACCATGTGAGCCCAATACAAGCACGATTCCATTTGCGAAGAGTTAGGGAACGCAATAAAATGGAGTATTGTTTGAAAATATCGGTACTGAATAAAACATGTATATTTTTACATCTCACAGTGCGATGAAGTCACTCAATATATGTTGCATAAAATGACATCACTCTCATTTGAATGTAAATTTTTTAAGAAATTATTTTTAATTTAAAAATCCCATGGATGTAATATTTTTTATTTAATTTGTCTTAAAATTGGAACTAAAAAATATGCAACTTGTCTACTGTAGTCTTTGCTAAGTGTCGCCAGTAAACATCAACCTGCTAAATTTCTGGATCCAGGCTGCTTCTAACCAGTCCTTTTGGTAAGTTAGGGGGAAGACCTTTAATTTCCAACAGTGGATGTCCCACGGCTGAGCCGATGATGAACTGTGTACCTTTTTATGTTGCAAATAAGTTCTATATTTCATTGCTATCTTTAAGTTGAGCTTCTAAGATGCAAAACACATTGGGCGTTTTGCAGCACGCGCTTTGCTAACGCGCGTTTTAAGAACGCGCATGGGTTTTGTATGAGCCGCCATTTTGTTGTACATTTGGTCGCGCGCTTTAATGTGTAGAGTGAACACACACAACGTAAAAAAATGGAGATTGACCATTTTGATATTCCGAGCGTTAGTCTATCTCTTAGTATTGGGTGCACCCAATATTCTCTTTGAATCTGTCGTCGTCTTTTATAGCGGCGGTAAAGGAGCCACAAACAAACAATTATTTCGACATCCATTTCAGAACTGACCCAGAGAAGTATACTCGCCCCTCTAACGCTCGTCGAAGGCACGTTGAGCACCGTGTATATACGCCATCAACGTGCTTCTAACGCAACGCCAAGCGTTCAATGTGTACTATGTCTAAGGGTTTCCTTAGAAGCATAATGTTACTTAGATCATATTTAATTGATAGTTCCAGAGTTTAACGCGTTCAGCCAAACAAACTAGTATAGATATTCACTTGATGGTAATTTATGTCCAATGTTTTTTTTTTTTCAGTCGAAACTATTTGATACAAAGAGTCCTATCGCGTCTGGTGCCCTCGAGACCTACAACTCCTGAGACGAGGAGCCGCCTCGAGCTGGTGAGGCGACTTGATGTTCCGGAGAAGTGGATAAGGCGAGCCCAGGCTCACAGAGCCAAGTATGAGGTGAGATTTTAAGTTGAACAATTGGCAGTTTATTGTATTAAATTTGTTTTTTTTTTTTTTTTTTTTAATGTAAGGTCATCAGACAGGCTGACGGGGTCCACTTGATGGTGGGTGGCTACCGTCGCCTATAACACAAGTAACGCCACAGGTGCTGCAAGTGCGTTGTCGACTACAGTAGGATTTAAGGATTCTTATAAGTTCTATGGAGTGTAAATACTTCATAGAGGTATTTAATGGTGGCAGCCAACAAGTTTGGAAAAGTAATTGTTGTCATTGTCATGAATTGTTAAAAATAATGTTCAATAAATAAATATATAAATAATATACGTAAAGAAACATTAAAAGTTTCTTGGCATGTATAGTCGTTTACATAGACATAATTTCTGAAACAATAATGCTAATAAAAAAATATTTAACCCTTTTTTTTGCTAAGTGTAATTAAAATCGTCCAGCGGAACTGAAACGGAGCTGAATGAGTGTAGTTACTCCCTTATGCCTAGATTGATACTATCAAATACTTTTATAATTGTCTTTTTTTTTTGTCAGCATTTGCCAGCCTTGGAAGCCGAACACTTGGCGGCTGCCGGAGACTGGAACGCCGCCCACGAAGTGTTGTTGGAACACTTGTTGCCACGGACCGTGTTTAACGGAACATTATTTAGCAACACTGTTAGCGCCAAAGGTGAGTCGCTTCCATTGGGACCCAAGACTTTTTTTTTTCTAAATTCATCAGCAATCAGCCGCCAGAGCTTATAATCTGATGTGAGATATATGTTTTTCACAATGTTGATGTTCCTGCGGGCAATCATCCCAAGATTCAACTTCGACGGTGCAAGTCCAAGATCCGCCAATTCATATCAAAGAAAACCAGGTCTGGCACTCCGCTTGTAACACAAGCTTACATCACTGTCAAATTTCCACTTTATTATATTAACAAAAAATTAAGAAGAAATATTGGCCATCACTCACACAAAAGATGATATTTATGTTAGCAAATAAAATAACTCATTTTACACATTAATTGACATTTACGGCTTTATCTAAATTATACATGTAATAAATGGGACTCGGGTAGATTGAAAGCACATAAACTGGCAACACAGCAGCGATGACGCAAGCTTGTGTCGGGCTTGTGTCATACCTGACGAAGTAATATTATACCATGCGCTAACTCCTCATTATTTTCTCAACCTGTTCACTTATATTACACTGATTGACTCTTTAATGGTTCCATGTCAGTGTTCCTAATAAACCAGGGAGCACTAGATGGTTCTCGGGGTGATGTTCTGGAATGTCTCAGGGTGTTTCTACATTTGACTGCTTGGCAGAGTCCCAGAGTTCGATGTCATATGTCCAGACTGGCTTAGTTATCACTTTATATGACCCAAGTATTTTTTATAACACGATACGAATCATTAATTTGCTTTTACTTAACCAAATTCTTTTAAACATTTATCTGTGTAAATAAAAATTAATCGCTAATGCTAAGGCCACACTGTACGTCTTAGAGCTAAGCTGGGAGCTTGGGTAAAGATAGGGTAAAAAAAGGTTCGTTTCCTGAAAGTCGAAATTTGCTTGCACCAGGACAATTATCAGTCATGCCAAAATTTCATTTCAAACGTCTGTCAGTTGTCTGCTTAATGCTTTAGTTTCAAAAGGTACTAAGAGAAAAAGGTACTTGATAAAGGAATTTATTTGAAGGTTTTCGTACCCCGACTGTGCTAGATACAAATGGTCAGATATAAGACGCTTTATTTGGTCACAAATAATTCACTCTCGTACCAGCTTTAATATTTTTAGGTGATCCTTTGAGAACAGTATACTTTTTCTACATGAAAAAAAAAATCTTTCCTTATCCCTGACGAGGGATTCCTTCAGGAGTAGTCAAGACGTAAAAGCGTAATAAAAACAAAACGCTTTTTCGCATTTATGTATAAAATTGGATAGGATTTTTTTATTAAATTATCATAAAATTTATTTTCAGACAATCTGAAAGGTGTATCTGCGTTGTTGGAGCAGTTGAACTCGGCGGCTGAGAGACACGAAGTGAGCGGTTGGGAGAAGGGCGGTCAAGCCTTGTATAAATATATGGTCCTCTGTCAAGAGGTAAGAGTAGTGAGCGGTAATAACATATTGGTTATAATTTATAAGGAAACGCGGAAGAAGTCGCTGGGTGGCATGTATGACGCGTCCGTTGGATGAGCGGTTAAGGCGCTTACCTTGACGCTCTTTTCCAGGGTTCCCGGGTTAGATTCCCGGCAGGGTCAACTTTGAAAAATGAACTTTTAAAATTTGGCTCACGTCTGGATCTGGAAAGTAGGCATGGCACACTGCGTTTCGCAGTCATTTGGGCGTCTCGTCTGTTGGCAGTAACCGTCCCTTTACAAAGGACAACCCTAAAATAACTGCACGTGTGCTGTTGCGTTTCGGTGAGTGAGTAAGGGATGCCAGAGCCCATTTCCCTTAATCCTACTGTAGTCAGCAGCGCACTTGCAGCACCTTTTTTTATGTTAAGGTCAGCAGACAGGCTGACGGTCCACTTGATGGAAGGTGGCCACCGTGGCCTATAACACAAGCAAGCAAAGCTGCTGCAAGTGCGCTGCTGACTACAGTAGGATTAAGGATAAGGGATTAGGAGTGGATAGGGAAATGGGCTCTGGCATCCCTTACTCACTCACCGAAACACAGCACAAGTGCTATTATTTCACGGTGGTCTTCTGTAAGGGGGTGGTTACTGCCGCCAGACGGGCTGCCCAAATGACTGCGAAAACGCAGTGTGCCCTGACTTTCCAAATCCAGACAGGAGCCAAATTTGAAAAGTTGATTTTTCAAAGTTGACCCTGCCGGGAATCGAACCCAGGAACCCTAGAACAAAGCGTTAAGGCAAGCACCCTAACCACTTATCCAACGGGCTCGTCAAAACGACGTGTCGCGTTGCTTGTGTTATAGACGACGGTAGCCATAGCCACCTACCATCAAGTGGACAGTCAGCCTGTGTGCCGATCTAAATAAAGTAAAATAAAATAAAATATGCATTTCATCAGATCTAAAATGAAATTTTAAAATAAGATGTCGACTCAGACAAGTATGATGTTTAATATAAATTATGCTTGCTTTCGTTATAAAATTTCTTTCAAACATATCTTTAGAAGAAAAAAAACTCACTCGGTCGTTCTACGGGAACGCGTGGGTTACGTTAAAAACAAATGTTGTAGGTATAGCTAACATTTTGAGCTTGGCAGTTAACTTGTCAAGTCTCTCGTGTGCGTTACTCGATGCAGTTGTAAGCGATCTATTTTTTTTCACCCTTCAGCAATTTTTTTCTTCCGCAAACAAAACTCCCTTGTAAATGCAGGCCCTAAATAAGACCCTAAAACTGGGACGGAATATACTTAAGCTAAACTTGCCGCACGCGGTTTTTCAGGTTTGCGGCGTGTCGGAAGGTGGAGAGGCCCGCGACGCTCTCTGGCCTCGCGTGTTGGCCGCCTGTCGCGCTCTCGCCGCCCTACAGCCCAGGTAATGCTCCACAGCTAAGTTACTAACCTACAGATCCTAAGGCTCGGGTCTATGGCTATTGTCAGCTTGGCTAGACACAAATATCAAAGTGACAGATAATGTAACGCTTTTTAGTTAACGCTTTACACATCATTTTACACATCATAAAAATTCCATTTCCACCCTTTTATGAAAATCGATTCTTAACGATTGAACTACGCATTTACAACAAATTGCAGACTATGTAAGAGTAAATTTGCTCAAGGAAAATTGTTTATTTGTCTATAAAGATTTAATGGCTAAGGTACATCTTTAGGGGATCCAAAAATTGGATCTTCACAGAATTAGTTACATAATTATGGATCGATCTAAAATTGGCCTATAAAAACATATCAACGTTATCGTTAAAATAGATAATATGTCGTTGTACAGCTCTAAACAGCCCTATTCCCCAAACCAAATTTTGCAATTGTCTGCTGGGTCACGATGTGCAATCAGTACATAGTATAAAGTCCTCCTTTTTCTCTGTCTGTATGTGTGTGCTAATCTCGGAAAGTTACGAACGGATTTTGTTCCTGATTGTATCGATGGAAAGAGGAATTTCTGAGGATGGTTTATGAGTATAATTCATGAATGTATTATTTATATTTGTTAAAGAAGGCGCACAATAGCAGCGAAGCGTGGCCGGGTTCAGCTAGTGGTAGATAAAATATAATAAGCGTGATTACTTTCCCAGGAACCCTCGAGTGGTGGTGGCTCGTGCGGAAATGGGGGCGCAGCTGGTGGAATTGCTGATGAAGGCCGGCACCCCACCTCATCAGCTCGCAGAAATGATGAGGGCCCTCAAGTTGCCTCTGGACGCCACGGCTACCGCAAGATACAAGGTAATTTCAATGAAACTGTTTCTTGTTATTGACTGCAATTTTATCATTTTCTCCCACTGGCTAGGAAATGGCTTCGTTTGTTTTCAAAAAAAAAATACATTAGGGTCCATTCTGTTCGCACGCCGCGCCGGCAATGTCCATGAGGACAATAATAGAGATTGCTGGACAGTTGTAAAGCGCGACCGATGAAATGTATTTCATCGGAAGAAATGGATTTTACGCCACCTAGCATAGTTGAAGAGGTTAAAATATTATCAGAAACTTATTCGTTCAGAAAAAAAAAGGATTGTTTCTGAGGGATCATCTAAAACTCTCTCTCTGTGCCTCTTCAGTCCCGAAGGTTGGCCGTCAACTCACTGAATCTGTCCCTGTTAAAAGCCAACTGAAACAGTTGCTCGACTGAGGCAATTCCAGACCACTCCCAGATGTTTCGTAACCACGAGTTCCTCCTTTGCGTACCGCGTCTCTTCCCTTCCCCCACTATTTATTTAAATTCGTAATTAATGATGTATTAGTTATAATCACATTTGGCCTTTTATAAAATACCAATAATGTATACCGATGTCAATAATTCCCAAATCTCGTCGCAACTCTTTGATTGTTCCGTTGTCCATTCAAAATCAAAAATTCTAAATATTTATTTATCAATTAGGTTTCTCCAAGAAACTCTTATGATCGTCATTTAAATTTACCAGGGTTTCGGAAAAAAGCCAAGATGACGATCCTGAGAAGAAACCCCGAAAAGAAACTCAGGATACTATTCTTTTTGTCATCTTTAAAATATAAAATTACAACAATTATATACACTTGAGTAATACTTAAATCAAAGTACATATACAATAGTAAACATAGTATGAGCTCCGAATCCAGGCTTTAATTCCAGGCTTCATTGTCGCTTAAATAATCAGTGACCTTATTAATAGCCTTTCGAGAGGAGTTTGGTTTTAATGACACCTTTAAATTTATTTATAGATAAGGCTCTGATCATCTCAGGCGGTTTATTATAAAACCGTATACACTGACCCATAAAAGAATTACTTATCTTATGTAAATCTAAATCATTTTTAAACCTAGTACCTATATTGTGTACATCACATTTTTTATTAAATTGACTAAGACATTCTGTCTTCAACGCCATCTATCGGTGAAGTTTAAGTGTCAATACAACCCTGTTTTTTTTTTCACAGATCACAGCCGAACTCGCGGAACAAGCTTCGGAACTTTGTATAGAATCCGCGCAAAGCTCTCCGCTGTCGTCGCGACATCGAGCCATTGTGGGCACTTAGACTTAGATATTTTTTATTATTATTTTAATTTAATAAGTCAATGAGGGTAAGATTACAGAAACTTAACTGAAACACCAAAATTTTTGTCTGTGGATGACTTTATAGGGTAGTCTATTTTTTTATACGCATAAATAATGCATGTAAGTAAGATTTAGTCTTGTTATCAAATTGTAGTGTATAATGATTGTGTTTGGCCGCGGATCAATTTAAACTGTGACTAGTTTCGTCAAAGATGGTTGAGGTGCGACGTCTGTTGCCGGTAAATGTAATAAAATTGCTTGAATGGTCAGATAAAGGAGTTGACGTTGCGATTGTCGAGCGACAATCGCAACGTCTTATTGATTGGTTATGTCGTCACCTAGTTGATGGGGTGTGTTAAAAGACTATTAGAAATTAATTGAAGTTTCTTAAATGATAGTTTATCTGACAATTTAAATGTTTCTTTAATTTAAAGTATTAAATTTAATGTAAATAATTTTTAAGTAGTTAGTTTCTACAATTAAAAAAAAAAATGTATAGGGAATAATTTGTAATATGTACACGGGATTCTTTACCTGTGTCTAGATTTTTTGCGTAAAAAAAATCGCAATCGTAAATAATGCAATGCGTTTTTTTTTTTTTTATAGTCGCCGTCACGAGAATCTGTTGCCACACGGCCAATTAAAGTCGCATACTTCGACTCTACTTAATTTGAGTGGGTTATAAAAAAGGAGTGTAAAATGTGAATGGGGTTGCTTCTTGTCTTTGTCTATTAGGTTATAATATGGATTTTATTGTTAATTTTGATTTTATTAGTTAGAAATCAGTGTCGTTTCGCTTAATTGTTGTGTTATATTTAATTAAATTATTATTCGAACCAAATGTTGCGAACCCCTGAATATTTGTTTACTAAATTTACAGGTTCTCGTGACGCCGGCGACTATAATCGTCTCCTTCCTCATCATCTACATTAAGTTGTTGCGATTATCACGATTTTTATGCGCACGTTATAGTGTAAGTCGAGTAATTCAAAATCTGCCAACGATGATTTCGTTCACAAAGACGTAGATTAGTTTAAGGAAAAATTTCATTAAATATCTTTGTAGGTATTTTAAAAATATCAATAGATTTGTTTGATGTTACTAAATAGCGAATTATGAGCAATAATTCTATTTCAATTTAAAAAAAAAATAAGCATTATTTTTGCAAAGTATAATTGTAATATTTCAGTTTTTTTTTTTTTTTTTTTTTTTGCCAGATTCAATGCAATAATTTCGTCTGTAGCGTTGATAGATCATTAAGTCTGTGACAAAAGATTTTCTAAGAATATATAATAGTTATATGTTTTAAGTGTTGTGAAACATATATAACTTGGAGATATCGTTTAAAATTCCACACAAGAAGCTAAATTTAATAATTAATATAATTAAAAAACTAATTAAGGCTCTTTAATTACTATTAATTAACACCTGCAATCCGCCATTTTAAATATGTACCTTTCTTTCAAAAAGTATCTTGAAATAATTAAGGTTTATGTGGTAATTTAAAAAAATGTATATATATTAAAAAAAGTCGTATAATTTATATGTTAACTTTCGTTATAATTTCGTTTAATTATATACATACATATATATGTGTAATTTTGTGAAAATTTCATACAGTTATATGTTACTAGCTACCGGCCTCCAACTTTGCACGTGACTTGTATAAAAATGAAAAAACCTTCCGCGTTTAACGCTCTTTCTGTTAGTGAAAATCGCATCAAAATGCGTTCAGTAGTTTTTGAGATCATCGCCCACATACGTACACACAGACGGACAGACGCGGCGGGGGACTTTGTTTTTATAAATTAAGTAGTACGATATTGTTTAGTCCGTATTTTGTTGATAAAATAATTGGACAGTAAGACAGTAAATTGATTATATTATTTTTGAAATTCATATGTATCCGACTCTGTATGTATCCAAGTTGTTAAGAGGGTTTAATTGTAGTTTGAACGGTGCGCGCGTCGTTTTAAACGAATTTCTGACCGTGATTGTGATTCGCGTTAGAATAATGCAAGCAAAACAAAAATGAAAGGGGATAGCTCAATTATATTTCTAACTAGCTGAACTCGGCCACGCTTCGCTGCGGCCCATACGGCGGCGGCGTGCGCATGGGGCGCGCGGTACTGGACGCTGCTTATACATATTATATAATACTATTTATCGTACCGTGACTATATAGCCTTATAGCCTTCGTCGATAAATGAACTATTCAAAAAAAAGAAAACATTAGTATAGATTTTTTACTGCAAAATTAAAAATTATCGTTTATGTATGTGAAATCCTATTTTTATTGATTCGTATTTTCCTAAATTTTACTATGAAGTCACTTTTGGTCATATAATTTAGAAAAGTGTTTTGAAAAATATTTCAATTACAAAAATATTCTCTCCTTTTATTTGTTGCAATCGATGTTTATAATTTTAAAATCAACATCAACCTTAAAATTACGGGACAAGTGCGAGTTGAACTCGCGTGAAGAGGGTTCCGTACGATGTTACCTAACCGCACAATATGGAGTGATTTACCATGTTATTTTAATATCATGGACTTCTTATAGGTTTTCCTATAATCTGTAAGTAGAAAACTAATTTCTGTATTTTTTTTTTTTTTTCAAAATTTTAGGTTCAGTAGTTTCGGAGATAGGGAGGAGGGGGTCGGACAGACGGACACACGAGTAATCCTATAAGGTTTCCGTTTTTTTTATTCGGACGTACGGAACCCTAAAAATAATTTGTGCATTATATTTTGTGTTATTTCTATAAATTCAGACCGTTCGTTGGAAAAACAATAAAATAAATAAAATTTTCATGTTTATATGACTTCTTAAAAATGCACTATAAATGCTCGGAGAAAATACTGCTACGGTCATTGGGCGCGCGCAGCGCTCACCAATATTTTTTAAAGCGCTCTTAGTTGAATTTTCTTTGTATAATAATGTGAAATTACACAAAACTCCCAAGTTTTGGATGTAAAATTTTGCATTTTATTAAATTGAAATTAATGTGATTTATTAAAAAAAGAATTATCTTTTTCATAATTAAATTAAGTGAATTGTTAATATTTGTATTTGTGATCCTGAAGTCTTAAAATTAATTGTGAAATGTATATTTGTAAGTTTGTAAAATAAGTTTCGCCATATTGTTTTCGTTGTATTTCGAATAAGATAAAAATTGTTCCTTTGTATGTAGGTTTATAAAATTATTATTATTATTATTTTTGTTCACAATTATTGTTAAGACTTTGTGGAAATTGGAGTTGATTGTAAAAATTAAATAATAATTTGAAAATAATCAAATGTCTTTTCTTTCAATTTTTTTTCTGTATTGGAGCATGAGATGCGTTGATTTTTTATACTTCTATGTGTTACAAACATACATTTGTATGGAGGGGGGGGGGGGGGGAGTGAGTAATCTATGTTACTGGCTGTTTTTGAGATTGTATTCAAAAACTACTTGACCTATTTTAAAAATTCTTTCACGTAAAGAAAGCTATATTATCAGCGAGTAACATAGGCACTTTAGGAATGGGATAGGGAAATGGGCTCGACCAGTCTGCTGTCGGCACTGGTCACGGTGTGGCGGCGCTTGTTTCTTGTAGACTACAGTCAATTTTCATTGGCAATTTAAGATAATTGGGCGGGGTCTAACTTCCTCCTTGCCCCGCGCAGTAGTCACGCGATGCTCTAAAGAAAAATTCAATAACATCTCCTCTTTGTATATGCTCCGTGGGCATCCCTCACTCACTCACCGAAACAACAGCACACGTACTGTTATTTCACGGTGGTCTTCTGTAAGGGAGTGGTTACTGCCGCCAGACGGGCTGCCCAAATGACTGCGAAAACGCAGTGTGCCCTGCCACTGCTGACCAGAGCCAAATTTGAAAAGTCCGTTTTTTTCAAAGTTGACTGCCGGGAATCGAACCCGGGAACTCTTAAAACAGAGCGTTAAGGCAAGCACCCTTACCACTCATCCAACGGGCTCGTCAAATTGAAAATTTATGCGTAAATACTAATTTAAGTTACGCTCTCGCTAGCGAGTCTGGTCATTGTAAACTCATGGTAAAAGGTACAGTATACGAGCTAAATGTTTGTTTGCAAGCAATTGATATCACGTGACCCACAATATGTATGGCGTCTTTAGACTGATTGTAATTTTCATAGAAAATAAAGCAATTCACAAAGAATGAATCAAATTGCAAGTGTATTATGGTATAATTCCAGATATTTTCCTAAAATCTGTCAAATACCCTATTGCCTATTACGTGCGCCGATAAACGAGGAAGAGTTAGGTGGAATGAAAAACGCATGTTTTGGTGCACTTTTTTAATTAAATTCATTAAACTCGCACAGATGTATAACAAAAAAATAAGAAACATCATTCAGTGTTGCCTTCAGATAATACATACATTTTAAATAACTTTGACATTGACAAGCCCATAGGGCGACTGGTTTAGGCGATGGTAGCCACCTACCATCAAGTGGAAGTTCCACTGTGGAACATATACCTGCCTTAACTAAAATGCCGACCTTTAAGTTAAAAAAAAATAACAAGGCCACAGTTACACATATTTGAAACTATGTTCCAATTCTGAAGGTTTTTAGGTGACAAAAGTACTCGAAACGAAAAAATGTATATTAACTACAATTTTTGATAAAACTAATTTACATTTCACAAAAATTACCAATAAGGCTCCACGCAAACGGGCCACCGACCACAGCCACTGGTAGCCAGCGACAGCGACTTAACACATTTTTTCATATATTGCGCTGGTGTAGCGAGTGGCCACCACCGGCTACACGTGTGCGGTGCGTCTATACAAAGTATATGAAAAAGTGTGTTAAGTGGCTGTCGCTGGCCACCAGTGGCTATGGTCGGTGGCCCGTTTGCGCGGAGCCTTAATGTTACAAAATGTAAAAAATATTCCATATCCCCAATTTCAGATTTTTTTTTATAATTTAACATGTCAGAAAATACGATATAAAAGTCCATCCCTATCCTATCCCATTCACCTCCCTCATCCTTTAATCCTACTGTAGTCGGCAGCGCACCTTCAGCAGCTGTGGCGTTGTTTGTGTTATAGGCGATGGTGTAGCCACGTACCATCAAGTGGACCGTCAGCCTGTCTGCTGATCTTAATATAAAAAAATAAAATAAAAGACGAACTTATTTAATTAATTTAAAAAAAAAAATTAAAACTTATTTAATATATTAAATTCTCGTGTTTGTAACAAAGCTCCTCCGAAACGGCTGGACCGATTTTTATGTTTTTTTTTGTATTTATGGTAGGTATGAGAATAGGTCATAAAGTATTTTTCACCCTCCTACCCCCACCCCCCATTTTTTAATCGCGATTTTAGTATTTTTGTATGAAGAATATTCAAATAATTTCACCGTCGTTCATTGACGTGAAATGTCGCGTCACTTTGACATATGGTTTGAAAATAAAATTGGACCCGATAGGTGGCGCCACAATCGGGTTATGGAATTATTTTCGGGTTCGAGCAGGACAAACGTCTGCTGGGTCAGCTAGTTTTATGGTATTTTTTTTATTTGTAAACCGATTGGAATGAAACAAACACTAAATGTTACTAATGCAATACATCAGTGAAAACCGCATTCAAATCGGTTAAACCGCAAATTTCCATAGTTAGATCTGATCTTCACCTTTTTTTTGTCTAGGAACATGGTAGAAATGTAGCTGCAGGGGGTCCACTGGAACTAACTAAATTTTGAAAGTAGTCTATGACCAAAAAAGTCTGAGAACCTCTGCTTTAAATGATCTATTTAGTTTCATATAGAACAAGGCTGTAATGTTCAAAATTCAAACTAAATATCTATAAGAGATTATACACTTAATCTATTTATTTATTTATATATGAGGTACAAAAAACAGGCAACTGTCATCGGAGATATTGTAAAAAGAATTAATTCATTGAGATGTATTAGACAGCAACCCAAATCATGTGCACATCATGTTAATAAGGTTTAATAACAGAAGAGAGTTATTAATTGGGTTTAATTTATTAAATTATTAACAGAAAAAAATAATCAATTCGGCTTCAAATCTTTTCCCTTAATTCTTTTTAATTTTGGATGATTCGGCGAATCTAGACGTGTCAGGGCGTCTGCTAACACCTTTTTATAATCAAGTTTTTTACTTTTGTAATATTTACTCACATGCTTTTTGTCTACGGTATCACCTATTAGATGCGCTAATGGATTGACATTAACTAACTTTATTCCGTTTGACATGGTCACTGTATTCTGAACTGGTTTTTTGAGCGCTTCTTTCTCCGGACTCGTCTTTTCCTTTAGCAGATCTTCGAGCTTTACTATTTTGTAAAAGGGTGCTTCGTTACTCAAGTGCGCTATCCGAATATCTTTACAGGGCCCCGTAACTTTCGGTATTAATATTTGTGTTTTCTTCTCTGTTGGAGCAGTTTTGATCTCCTCCACCTGTTCCTCTTGCAGTAACACTTCTTCGGCCACGTCGGGAATCGATGCATCGTCCATGTCGTTATCACAATAATCGTTAATCACATTAGTTTCAAATGTCATCTTATTCATTACGTTACTGGTTGCAACACTAATTGAAGCCGTTTGTTCATTGTTGTTACCTTCTTGCTGAAACTTTACGGGCATAGCTAACTTTGGACGGGAATTTAGTGTATCTAATGTTTTATATTTCTCCATTTTTATTTTAGGAGCAAAATTTTTACCAATTACTTTCTTTATTGACAGGCTCCCATTAACAAGTCTACTTTTATTCTCGCTATCATCCGGTGTGAAGTTTTCAATAAATTTCTTTACAGACATTCCTTTTGTCACGGGAGTGATTGTGGCTTTGGCATAATCCTGTTTGTAAGTGCATTTTTTAATCGTCATTTGAAATTTAGACGTAACATTCTCTTGCCTAGCTTTGAGAAGTCTTCGCCTCTCTTTTATGGTTTTCAGTGTTTCCGTTAATAATGATGAAGAATGATTGTCGTTGGTGTGTTTAATCAGTTCGTCCTTAGTCTGGAATTCCTCTTCGCATTTAGTACACTGTTTCTTTGAACTCTTCTTGTGTAAAGTCATATGATGGTTGTAGTTTTGATATGTGTAACAGTATTTCTTGCAGTATTTGCATGTGAATTCCTTTCTGGCGGGTCTTGGAACATCTATTTTCTTTTTGTTCCAAGATGCGAGTCGCGCTTTTGTTGATTTCATAGTTTTTATGCGTTTTTTAATCACGACCAATGGTTCGTCATCGGAATTATCGGTGCCCATTGTTTCTTTTCTTTTCTTTTTTGTCACTCTCTTTCTTTTTTTTCCAATCTTCTTCTTTTCTGTGTCTGTTGCAGTGTCGCTCTCAGTGCATTTTGAATTGTTAGCATTACTCTCATTTTTCTTTCCTTCGTTTTCAGTTGCGCTCATAAGATCTGAATAATTAACATTTACACATTCCAATTCTTTGTCCTGATCTAAAGTTATTGTTCTCTCTACATTATTATTGCTCCTTGTAGCTTTATCATCTTCAATCAGTCCGTAAATAGGCTGCGGTGTAAACGGATTATCAGACTTCTTATCCGTAAAGAAAACTTCATAATTTCTATCGAATTCTACGAAACCAATGCCTTTATGTACCATTTTGATGTGGAGTGTAAACGCTTTACGAGTACGATAGCGTATTGTGCATATTTTACATGTGTACGGGTGAATGTCGGTATGTGCCGTATAAAAATGTGTGAATAGAGCTTTAGGATGCTTGTAGACGTAGCGGCAATAAACACATATATATTTGTACAAATGTTCCTCGCCTACATGTTTTTTATGCATATGTCTCGACAAAGCTATCGTTCCGATGAACTCCTTTCTGCAAAACTTACATGACAACAACGATACTGCCAAAGGATGTTTTTCCGATTGATGCTTTGTCAATTCGTCAACGGTTGAAAAAAATATATCGCATATAGTACATTTGATCGCCGCACAGAGTTTGTTGTGATTTCTAAGTGTCGTCTTATACAAGAGAAGCCCGCATTTTTTGCAGCGTTTCTTATTGCAGCTTTCAGGAGAACCAGATTTAAGATGCTTCCTAAGCTGTTTCTTAGTAGTGTAAACATTCGAACAGTTATTGCATGCGAGCGAATGACAATCAGACACTCTTAAATGCTGTATGTACAGCGAAACAACAGTAGAAGAAAATCCGCACACAGAACAGTAGTATTCTTCGCCTTTATTAAATGCTCTTATAAATCTGTCAGCCTTGATATTAATAATTGATGATAAAAGTGGAAAGCAATCGTTCAAGTAAAAACCGCCATCGCAATCTCCATGATCCATCTCGTGCGTTTCTAATTCAACAATATGGACGAAACAACTTTTACATTGGGAACATGAGTATTTAAACTTCGTAGTCAAATTATTATGTTTAATTGTGTGGCGTTTTAATGCAGCGTAGTTGGTAAACACGCGTGAGCAGTATTCGCAAATGGTTAAATCCTTCAAATGAACATTTCTCAAATGGTAAACGTAATCCTCTAAACTCGAGAAGCGATCGTCGCAAAAATGGCATTTTTTGTGTGTAGTTTTCACCTGAATCTGTTCCTCTGAATGCATTTCGTTTATATGAATTTTTAAGTCGGACGCGTCCAAGAATTCTGCAGAGCAGATAACACAGGTCATTTCCAGATCGGCGTCATCTATCAATATTATTTCGTTGTCCATTTGAGTTTCCGTTTCACCCTCAAACGTATCCATTTTCAATTTAAATTCAGCAATAGCCAGCGAACAATCGATTCAAATATGAAATTTCTTATTTGAAATTTCTCCTCTGCCAGAAATGCATATGCCTAGTAATCGAACTCTCCGGAGACACTATTGAAAAGTATTTATTAAATTATTCCTTATATAATTACACGTACATTAGAAAATACAATTTAGTGTTATGAGTAATTAAGAATTTATTTATATTTTATACAACAACCAATCAACCAACCATATTATTTTATTCACAGATCAAATAATAATGATAACGAAACACAGACCAACCGTACCCGCATATGTCAGAGTAATATTAAGTCTGTGCACTTAGCATCTCCTTCAAACACCGTTTCACACTGTGAATCCAGCATGAGACAAAAATTACACTAACATTATTAATAATTCTATAATGAGGTGCTTGCTTGGTTTGGTTTCCGAAGTTTACCCTCTTTGTCCCCTCATAAGTACGATAGAGAGAGAAAACTTCGAATGACATTCATGGTAGGCCTGCTGTAGATTAATAGAAATATTTTCTTTTTTTGTACTTATATTAAGATAAGATTAACGATGTACTCCTTCATATCATCATTAATTCCTGTGATTGAACGAAAATTGAACGCCCCCACTATTACATTGAACATAGCAACATTATTTCACAAAGTGACATCGATTTTTTACGATTTTTTGTGTATATTTGGTAGGTATGAGAATAGGTCTTCTCTTTAACATATGGTTTGAAAATAAAATTGGACCCGATAGTTGGCGCCACAAACGGTTTACGGAATTATTTTCGGGTTCTGGCAGGACAACGTTTGCAGCTATAGTATTTTTATAAAAATCGAGCTTTTCTTATGTAAAAGGTACCCTATGCGCTTTCCTGTATACCCTGACAACATGTATGAAAAATTTCATGGTTATCGATAAAGTAATTTCGGACATTAGCGATTTTGATTTGAATAAACGAATAATGGATTTTTATCTAATTATAAGTATATAAAATATCTAAGTATATAAATATAGATTATTTGATAAAACAAATTAGTTATGTTTACTTACAAATTTAGATCCATAATTTTGTCGGTAATACTTACATATCTATATATTAAACGAGTTATTATATAACTATCATTACGAATAGATAGATATAGGGAAAATTAATGCCGCTTTTTTATTGTTCTGAGAATTCTACAAGGACTAAAGTCGAAATTATAATTTCAAAGTTTTATCATTATCAATTCAAAACAAGAGCGTAAACTGGAATATCCCCATATTCAATGAATAATTTAAATTGACGAAAACATTTTGCTACTATGGCAATGCAAAAACAATTTAAACACAAAATATAAATTTTATTTTTCAAAATATCCGGAAAATTGGCCCAATTTAAGTCATTTTGTTGATATGAAATTACAATAAATGTTCCTTGCAGTCCACGTTGTCTTGGTGTGGTCTCTGCCGCCAGACGGACTAGGTACCTGATTAGTGACTCAATTTGTATGCTCTGCCACTACTCAATTTTTAAAGTTAGGATATAAAATAAATAATAATACAAGTACATATATAAAAAGTAAAATTCGCGATATCTAATCTATAATTAAAATCGTACACGAGCCGTGTCTGTACATTAAATTTTCAAAAAAACAATTTGTACACGTTTTATGTTACTAGAATTTTTGTCTGTTTGTCTGTTTGTCTGTACGTTTGTGCACGCTAATCTTAAAAACGGCTGAATGCGCTTTTCACTGGCGTATTGTAGCAAGCTTCCCGTAACATTAGTGTTAGTTTCATTGCAATATTTTTAAAATAAATAGTTATGCGCTTTACCGAATACCACGCGTACGAAGTTGCGGGCTCAGCTATAGTCGTAGGTACATATAAAAGTCAACAGAAACTACTCTCATTGAGATATTTACTTGACGGCGAGAGGACAAAGAACCATGACAGATACATAGGCATAGATAAGTAATTGTATATTAGGAAATACATAGGTACATACATTGTACATACAATATTTGCATATTGAATGTAAAAAGTAGGTATATATTGATATATATAAATGTTGATTTTAAATAGGTTTAACATCTTGAGCCGTTGCGACATCTAAAGAATGCTTTTTCATAGTCTATTTCATCAAGAAAGTTTTAACGTTGAATATTTTTTTTGCTTGAAATACCTTAAAACATTGTCCACCTAACTTCTGTTACGAATGTATTTATTCAATGAATAAAAAAACATGTGTTTCATTCCATGTCGTATGCATAAATTGACTCATCGATAAACTACTTTTTGCAAGGTGACCGCGGTACGTCTGAAAATTTCATCATTCATGCTATTGTTGATTGTCAAAGAAAAAAAAAAGAGTGTTTACTTTAGAACATTTGTCTGTTGTTTAACTACGCAGAAAATGCATTCGTGGAAGTAACAACATTTATTGGAAGTTTTAACCCAAATATATTTTTTAAATGATAAAATATTATAAATATGTTTAAGCAATGTAGTTAAAAAATAGGCGTGAATCCCAATTTCATAGTTCGGAATTTGAACATCATAATAATTACAGTAGGTATATATTATAGTAATATGTACGTTGTGATTTCTGAACGCATCGCTAGTCAGTGTTGACATGTTTAAATTTAAAGTTACCTAATATATCTACACAAATAAAAATGATTCGCTAACTGTGTTGCTATAAGCGCAAAACTCGGGAATTACTAATACACAAATTCGGTTATTCAATTCAATGGGGTTAAAAACTGAAAGCTAATTGTAGGTGGCGCCACTGTTGAGTGATCCTAATCACCGCCAAATTGCGTTCTTGGTTCCCTGTATTTACCAGCGAATTTGCCTTTATTTCTACAAAAATGTATTCGACGTAGAATGTTAAGCAGTTAAAAAAACAGTTGAGGAAAAGAAAAGCATCTACTGCACATAATCTCGAATATTTAGTCTGCTCCCATTTTTTTTTCATAAAGCTTTAATCCATTGTTTTCTTCTTTTGAAATCTTTAGGGAATATATGGATTCCCTTCTTTTTGCAATCCAAAGCTGAAAATAAGCGTCATGTTAATTAAATAAATTCAGTTCTTTTTGTTTGTTTACAAAATTACTATGGAAAATGACAGCTGTCTGTCAGATGTAGGGAACACCCAACAGTGCTGCCATCTGAAGTGAGCAAAAGTCAGTTATTTACCCCATTTCAGATCAATGAGCTCTCAGTTTGAATCTATAATATCTTTTTTAGACTATGATCGGTCTCTTGCAACTTTCTTATCTATACATATAATGAAATCGTAAACGAACCGTGTCTGTACATTGATATTTAAAAAAAAAAACCATATATACACGTTGCCGAAGTCAAAAATATAGTTTTTAGAATTATTGTCTATTTGTCTGTGCGTTTGTTAGCGCTAATATCAGATACGGCTTAACCGACTTGAATGCGGTTTTCACTGATGTATTACAGCAAGCTTCCCGTAATATTTAGTGTTTGTTTTATTCCAATCGGTTTACAAACAAAAAAAGTTACGCGCTATACCGAATACCACGCGTACGAAGTTGCAGGCTCAGCTAGTCATAAATGAAAATTAAATTATAATTACGAAAGTTTTAAGTAACCTGCAAAAATTACCCACATTTTAGGGTAAATTTTATTTCACTGGTATCCCTGGCGATGCGGCAAAAATCACGTTTCGCTCGTTTCAGTTTTTGTAGTAATCACCACAGTGGTCAACACTGTATCATGTCACCGTTAGATTGTCACCTATAGCCCGTACAAATTTAATCAGGCGGTATACACTGCCATGCACAAAATCAAGACTTTCAGGTAATTACAATGTTTTTCTAATTTTTTTTAGGCTTTGTGTTTGTTTTTCCAATGAAACGCTTAATCATTATAACCTAAAACTTTTCCTATGTTTAACAACGAATTAACTCAGGAACTGCTAATGCCTTCCGTAAATATTTTCCACTAACGTGTAAAAAGTTATATTTTAGATACCAAATGGTTTAAAATGAATTTGTTGATTCGTTTTCATAATAATAATAGCAATAGTATTGATATTAAAAAACTACGCAGGAGGTACTGTTGTGGCATTTTATGATGTCAAATAAACATTATCGTGTGTTATCTGTGAGTATTTATCTCTTTAGTGTGTAATGTTTAAATTTAGGACACTTTAAATTTTATTACCTATGTTTAGGGTTAACTTGTATTATCGACTAATTCACAAGGTAGCTTTGAGAATCTTATCAATATAGCTACTTAATTGCCTACTTATTTGCTGGATATTATATTTTTTTTATTATTTTCAGTACAAAAAATTGACGTTGTAATTTCTACCAATCAAATTAAACTTTACTGTTACAACCATAACCTATTGCATAATCTTTTAGTTTTGTTGTCTACCAAGTATAATTTAAGTATTAAGTATCTACCTATCTCTATATATATAAATGAATCTCCATTTCCCTTGGTCACGGCATCACGCGTGAATGGGTAGACCGATTTTAATTCAGTTTTGACTAATGGAAAGAGGGATAAACGGGGAATGTTCATATATATAAAAATTGCACCCCGGCCGAAGCCAGGGGCAGGTCGTTAGTTAATAAATAAAAATCCAGGTTTTGTTGCTTATTTAAGTATAATTTGAATAATTTTTCTGCCTATTGAGTGCCTGATTTAGAGTTTTGAGAGCCTTAAGCTAACTATGGATAAGCGCCCCCCTCTTCCAGACCTGTTCTGCCGGTGCTTAAGGCAAGGTTATTTTAATCTGTTCAGTAGTCATAAAAAAAGAAACAGTTTTCACATTTATAATAATAGCATGATGTGTATAGATATGTTTTTTGTATTGTTCTAACAATCACACCGGCTTGTTTTATTTAAGGCAACTAGATACTAATTTAGATAGGAGCTAGCTCAGAAAAATCAGTAAAACATTATTCTATTACATGTTCTAGTCTTTGCAATTAATTGCTTTGCCTAATTATTTTGGACCCTATTAACATTCACAATAGAAAGCTTTTTTTGACAGCATTTAACATATTTTTGTTTACATAAAATCTCTTGCTTAAATTATTGAAGTATACTACCTAGATACGATACAGTGATAAATGAACAAATTAATATATTTTATTATAAACTAGCTGAGCCCGCAACTTTATATGCTTGGTATTCGGTATAGCGCCTAACTTTTTTGTTTGTAAACCGATTGGAATGAAACAAACACTAAATGTTACGGGAAACTTGCTACAATACATAAGTGAAAACCGCATTCAAATCGGTTAAGCAGTTTCTTAGATTAGCATGCACAAACGCACAGACAAACAGACAAAAATTTTAAAACCTATTTTTTTTTATGAGGGGAGAAATCTTCAAAAGATACCTTATGAACAAATGCCACATGCAATGCAAATGCGCGTAGAGGTTAAGTGGGATTTTTACCCACTAACACAGCCCTCGAGATGGGTGCGGTTCTTAGTCCATAGCGGACTTTGGAACGGTCACCGGTTGCCATCTATTTTTTTGAGCTCGTTAACATAAATAAGTACAAAGTGTACTAATTGTTTTTGAAAAAAAAAATACAGGTTTACGATTTTATTATTTATTTATTTGTTTACATTTTATTGTTTATTATTTTATTTATATATTTATATTTTACTTATTTTTTTTATTATATGTATAGATCACTTATTAATTAGGTAGGGCAGAAACCCGTGTCAGAAAAAAATACTCAAATTATGGCAACAAAATATTCAAATTATACTTAATTATCTGTACATACAATAAAATCCTAAATGAGCCGCGTTTGTACATTAAGGGGGAGACAAACACTAAATACTAAAAATATCCATTGTTTAATAAAAATGTTACAAGAAATAGACAAGACAATTGCTTTGAAAAATATATATATTATACTTAAACATGTGAAGAACCAATTGTATTAATTAGAATTTTCGTTAAAGTAATAGAAACTCCACAAAAAAAGTTAGAACACAAGAAGAATTTGTCCTTTATTGAAAATTCTCTCGAAAACGGCTTATTGCACGCATATGAATCCTGTACCTATTAATAAGTTGATATCAGATTAAAAAATTGTATTTTTTTTGTGTAATGTTCTAATGGTGAAAACAAAAAAACACCATTTCTAGGCCCGTTGAATTGTCTCCGCCGCCAGCGAGTTCTATAGTAAATGTCTTTTGCCTCAGTGAATCCCTTAAATATTTTTTCAAATATACAATATGTACACGTTGTACTTTACCGAGATAAAAAAAATAGTTTTTTGAATTTTTGCCTGTTTGTATTTGTGCATGCTAATCTCTGAAACGGCTTACTGGATTTGAATGCAGTTTTCACTGATGTATTGTTGCAAGTTCCCATAACATTTAGTATTTGTTTCATTCCAATCGATTTTTAAAACAAAAAAGTAACGCGAATACCACGCTTGAAGTTGCGGGCTCAGCTAGTTTTAAAATATATTGAAAGAAAGAAAGAAAGCATCTTTTATTCCTCTAATAAACACAATATACATATATGAACAAATAATAATTACAAACAAACAAATATATAAACAAGTAAGAAGAGGAAAAGGAACCCTGACTCAGTATACAGTTGTGGTGCAGACCACAACACTGATATTCTGCCAGTGACCAGAAATTCAAAGAAAAAGAAAACTAAAAAACATTTACGCCGGACAATTCATAACACGATTACAATCCATGGCTGAAATTATTGCAAATTTTCTTAAAAACTATTGAAGGCTTTCACTAGCTAGTTATCTATATGGCAACGTCACTGTAAATATACAATAGCACACGAGAATGTACAAAAAATGGACCATAAACTGTCTCGTCTAAGCGTTTCTCTGCACATCCATCAATGATGAGCGAAGTCATTTTTTAAAGCATCCCAGAGATGTAAGATCGCGTAGCGTAAAGTAAGTTGTAATATTGTGAAGTAAGTTGAAAAAATAAAATAATGTATTATAGTAAAATACATATAGATAATACATATGATATCTAATAATTATTAAGTAACATAAATGATGCAACCTGTGTAAATATACTGCAAAGTTACTTCTGAAAAGAATTTAAAATAAAATTTATGCATTTATTGGTAGATTTTTTGTAAATTTCTTCAAATATCCAAATAGACATGATGACGGTATTAAAGAATTAAAGAATAAATTATATTAGAAAAATATATAACTTTAACACTGATCAGAGCGAATGACGTCACGTTTTCGTAAATATCACCGTGTCACTTGAATTGTGTCAAGTGACACTGTCAAACTGTTCCTAAGTTAAGAAAGCGTGACGTCACAACAGACGCCATTGCTATTCTAACGTTTTGGCGCAAAGTTTTAAATTGTTTTATTTAAAACTTTTCAATTTCAATTAATTTTTCCTTCAAAATGTCAATTTTTTTTTAGATATTTATTTTGTGTAAAGAAAATGCGTAGAAACACCGTGGAGTAATTTTTCAAAATCAGTCATCACGCATTTAATGTTATCTTAACGATACCTAAATAGTAACATTGAGGATATTATTTTATTTACTAAAAATAAAGTGTTAAACTTCGGTGATCAATATTATGATTTTCCTTCCTCATGGCAATAATGTAAATAAAGAATGCTTCTATATACCGATAAGTAAATATATAATAAAATTAGTCACTGTTTACCTCTGTCTGTTTGTCCGCTAACTTCTAAATCAGCCAATGGTTTTTTTTTTACGGTTTTTACTAATAGAAAAAAATGATAAATGGGGAAGATTTGTGTATATATAATCGTTTAAAAAAATCATCCATGCGAACCCGGTGGTGGATCGCTAGTTTTTCTTATACTTATATAAGAAAAACTGAAAATAATGTTACTAGCTGAGCCCGCACCTTTTTGTTTTATGTTAAGATCGGCAGACAGGCTGACGGTCCACTTGGTGGTAGGTGGCTACCGTCGCCTATAACATAAGCAACGCCACAGCTGCTGCAAGTGCGCTGTCGGCTACAGTAGGATCAAGGAAATGGGATTGGAAAGGGTTAGGGAAATGAGCACAACAGCACACATGCAGTTATTTATTTCACGGTGGTCCTCTGTAAGGGGTTGGTTACTGCCGCCAGACGGGTCGCTCAAATGACCGCGAAACACAGTATGCCCTGCCACTACTTTCCTGGACAAGTTAAAAAAGTTCATTTTCAAAGTTGACCCTGCCGGGAATCGAACCCCGGAACCCTAAAACAGAGCACTAAGGCAAGAACCCTAACCACTCATCCAATGGGCTTGTCTTTTTAGATAAGTGTTACCCTTGGTAAGTTATTTAAAAAAATGACCTATTTAATCAAGATTTCTAAATGGCATATAATTTTCACTTCTGACGTACAGTCCTAAGACTTGACAGTTTTTTTTTGCTATAATTCAGTAATTTGTATTTCTTCCTATTTCAGATCTTGAAATGCGGTGATAGTCTACACAAGATAATCCGGACAGTTCATTCTTAAAATTGAAATATTTGACGAAGCTGTTTCCACCGAAATTTTTCTCGCACAATCCATTCGGCGCTAACATCGTACGGGCATAAAATTAAGCTTTTACTTCTTCCATCTAGTTAATTTTCCGAAGCTTCCTCAAAACCTTTTATAGACTATATTCTTAGCTCTGAGCTGAGAGGGGTCGAAATATTTACATTTGAATTATTCTACTGCCGCAATGGCTGGTAACATGAAGAAATCGATCGAAGAATTGACCAGGGAGATGTCTGAGTTGTCGGTGCTTTCGTTCAGGAAATTGGACGATATAAAAAAACTGTCCAGACATTTCCAGAATGTGATAAACTATCCTGCAACACAAACGAGCGAAGTGATCCTGAAGTATTTGAAGAATTTAGAAGAGTCACACAGGAGAGTGTTCACCCAGAAACGTGAAGTTGTCGAGGTTGAGTATATATTTACAACAGAAAAGAAGAGCAACTTGCAAAGACAGCGTTTCAACAGCTTACCCGTCAGTGAAGTACCTGATTTGCTTAAAGCGGAACTGGTGACAGACGAAAACGCCAAGCAGATTCACATTTGCACCGATTGCAATGTAGAAATTGAATTAAACGATGAGGTACCGCTGATGGAGTCTCTACAGAACCATTTTAATATTGAGGCTCATTTGCCCAAAATGAAGAGAGAGAGTATTGACGTTGCCGAACCTATATTGCTTCCAAATATGTCTAGAAGAATGTCGGCTATGGAGTGTGGTGAAACTCCAGCTCAGACCATAGATCTAGCTCAATTTGCGAAACCTGTTGAAAAGATTGACCGAATGTTTTTGGCCAAACTTGAAACATCCTTGATAAGACACTTGCCTGATAACTCTGAAGGAAGTGTTGATGCTGCAGTTAAATTCTACCAAAGTGCATACGATAAACTCTGTGAGGATATATCTCACGTTGATTTTACAGCACTCACGAGTACAGTTGCGCCGATAATAATGAGTATTAAAGACAACGTGAATCAAAATTTTTCTTCTGACGCGAACAAAAACTTTGACAATGAAGATAATGACGCTTCTGAGAAACCAGTTAGAAATCAAATAAAGAAAAATAGGTATTATGGCCCTATTGAGAATTACATATTAAAATTACTTGGAAATAATAAGCTTTTGTCTTTAGTGGATGATCGAACTGGTAAGCTTGCGTTTTTCTGTATGGCTTGTGAGTATTACACTCTGAGATTTCGGTATGATAGTGTACTGAGCCACGTTTTTAGCGAAAATCATATACACAATTTGTCATGTATTCTGCAGGCGGACAAACATATTCCTTTCATAATGGAAGAGAGAACGGTGGAGAAGATTAAGGAAATGAATAAAAAATTCCTTTTGAGCCACAGCATCACTCAAGCCTCGGTGGGGTTGCACTGTGGACTATGCAAGACTGCTATAGAATCTATAGAGACTTCAGCGCTGCATATCCTTGAGGAGAATCACCTCGGGAGGTTATCCGATAAGCTGTACCGTCAAGCTAAAGCGAACAACCCGGATGGGGGTATCCCCGATGAGTGGGGTCCAAAAAGTCTCGACTGGACTAAATTCTTAGCGAGCGTTGGCAAGCCGTTGAATAACCGCGACCATGTCGTGATAGAAAACTTCATCAGGCCCTCGGGGAAGATAGCTAATGTGTGCTCGTGTTGTGAGATGACACTGAAAGGTCCCAGACAAGTGTTGTTCAATCACATCCGTCAAAAGAAACATCTGAGAAATGCTGCACCGCACAAACTCTCTGCACTTTACAAAAATCACTGTCGTCCTGCAGAATATTTTGCGAGCTTTGGCAATTATTATGTATGCGCGATTTGCCCCACATTTGTGGCCGTCCCATCGTTCTCTGCAATCGTAGAGCATATGGAAAGCTCTCTGCACATCGAGACCGTTGCCAAACTTGTCTGTTCAGCGCTATACGATAATGTTGAAGAAGAATTGATGAAGTTGAACAAGATTACTCTAAATGATGGTTTTAAGTGCCATTTCTGTGATGTTACCTTTGATAATAAGAATGAAGCAATCGCTCACATACTATCGAGCGTCCGACACCAGAATACTGTTGTCGAAGTGAAAACTCAAGAGAACAAGGGGGATATAATTAGTGTTTATATGCACGGAAATTATATACTCCACAGCGAGGGAACTACCTTCAATTGTGTAACATGTAAAGGGGTTTTCAACTCCATCCGTTCGTTGTTGACTCATCTGGTTTACGCCGATCATTTCGCTGTGAAACCGACGGCTGAAAATGTGTTCCGGTTTTATTTGGAGCTGAAGCATAACATAAATATGTTAGGCAGAAATAAGTATAATTATTATGAGTTCGGTAAGTTGAAGTGTGGTGTTTGCGATGCTGATGTGGAAGAGGCTGAAAACGCCAAGAAGCACGTTGTGTCTATACGCCACAGAGAAAATATGGGGGCCAGTTATCTTAATGTTGGATTGGATGCGTCTAATTTAGAATGAAAGCGTCGCATGGTCACATACGTCTACATTCTGTTTAAGAAAATGTTTTGAATGTGTGGTGGTCGCCTGCATCCGGAACCTGGTGAGTTAAAATTTTGTTTGACCAAGGTGCTGCAATGATATGTCAATCTTATTTTGTAATGACACAAAATTTTTAAATTTGTATTTAAATGTTTAAAGTGTACTCTGTGTTTGATGACAATACTTAGTCTACAGCTTTAGTACACAAGAATGTAAAATTTTCGATGTCATGATTTCTCATAACTTCCAATCTTTTAAGTGGTTTAATTTTTAAAATCAATTTTTTTTTTGTTTTTAGATAAATTTTATTCAAAATGGTTACATAATGTAGAAATCTTAAGTTTTTATAATTTTAAGCTAATAATTCATTTATTTGTATGTAGGTATTTAAACATATGTATTTTTGTTGGATGAATTTTTTTTTACTATAACAATGGCCTTTTTGACTATTATAAATTAAATAAAAAATAAAATGAAGTAATTTGATTAGTTAAGTGATTTAAACTTAAATAGATTTATATGAAAATACATAAGGTTTTATCCACCCAAAACCGCAAGTGGCGGCAGAATATTAAAAAGGACAAATTAATTTGTTAGTTGTACCTGAGACATGCTCGACTGACTAATGGTGAGATGGAAGTCACTTTTCTTGGTATTTGAAAGAATTTTGTTTTATAATAGGTAAGCATAATTCTATATACTATCTATACTTACTAATCTTTACTAATATATAAAGCTGAAGAGTTTGTTTGTTTGTTTAATTAAACTTGCTAATCTCAGGAACTACTGGTTCGAATTGAAAAATTCTTTTTGTGTTGAATAGTCCATTTATCGAGGAAGGCTTATTTACGCTACGATCAATAGTATTTATATATAAACAGTATTATTTCCGAGCTCATACGACCTAAATCTTTTCCAGGTTCGAGTGAATAGGCATCTTCTGGGTGAGCTCGCTCCATCGTCGGCCTCATCTTTCCTATATGGATAGATGCTGGCCAAGAGCAAACCCAACTTTAATAAAAAAATTAAAAAAAGATGGTTGTGTCCCCAGTACTTACTATAATTTAAAATGAATATCTTAGCACCTTATGCATTTCGAATCATCGTTAGCGGTCAGTCAGTATGTCCAGTTAATAAAATCTTGGTTCCAATATTTTAAGAGTCATGTCATGTATTTTTTTTATGCTTTTTTTTAACTTCATGTTTTACATTTTCATATATGAAACAAACGATGAATTGAAAATAATATTGTAAATGAAATAAACGAGTTATTTCAAGGGAAAGAACACAAATTAGTATTGCTAATGCGCCTGGCCGCCATTTTGGTGACGTAATCTCGTGACAGACTCAATACTGTTAGCAACACTGGCAGGCGAGTTTTTAGTTGCGGATGACGTCGCGTGAATGTTAATTTGTTAAGGTTCCTGCGCAATTTGCGGGGATTATAACGCATGTTTCTTTACTTAAATATTATTTAAAAAAAATTGTATACACTCTTTAAACAGTAGGTTTTATTTTTATACACGTGCAGTTATAATGCGGCGTCATAAAGGCTCAGGCACAGCTTTACATGTGAAAAAAGTCAAGCTAAAAGTAGTGTTTATTTAAAATTGTAAATCGTGCAAGGTGTTTAAAACAATATGGATGCCATATTTTAAGTAGGTAGATAATTTGTTGTAGGTGAAAAATATCTTTAATTAATAAGACTTTCGTATGAAATGTTTATACATCACATTTAATCTCACCCTATTATTTTACAAGCCTATGTAATATATTAAATTAAGTGTACTCATAGCCTACTTCATGTACCGCTATGTCACAGAGTAATTAATTTCTAGTGAGAATACGGTGTAGTCTATTGCTTGAGTTTTTTTTGAGCGATCACTGTCTGTGTAACCTATCATGTGACGTCACTAGGCAGCATAACATTCGCCAACATTTCTTGTGACGTACCTGTGAGTATGCAAATATAATAGTTATTGTTTTATAGTAAAATTTATATGGCTATAAATATATTAATAATATCGATGAAGTCAAATTCAATGTACTTAAAAAAAAAATGTAATTCAGAGCAAGACAGGTTTAGTTGAAAAAAGTTCGTAAAACAAACTAGTCTAATGATTTATTGTATCATTAGACATTTAATTTTTTCAAGAAAAAATTGAAGAAAATCTTGTAAAATATACCAAAATAGTTTGAGCTCTCATGGCGTGTAAATTACAATCGTCGGTCGCTTTAGTTATTCTGGTCGTTTTCTATTCGGTAGTCCTTTAATATTTACAAAATTTTCTTGCATTTAAAATGTAGTCCGCCGGTGACAACGATAAATTCCTAAAATGACAATTTCCGAAAACGACAACTTTTTAAATCGACAAATAGGGAATATGCACATTTTTTTAAATATATCTAGTGCCAAAGAACTAAAATTTAGTAAAAAAAGGTTAAATTAACTAACAGCTACGGGCAATTTAAACACCCGCCCATTTGGCGCGCTTATCGTGACGTCACACTCTACAATATTAAATATCACACATCGAACATCTACGCGCTTGTTGACACTGTCATTATAGACTTTGACGTCACATTCGATCTGACCATTTCAAGTATTTTGAATTTCCCACAATTTATTTGCATTTTTTAATAATTATTTTCTTAACGAAAAAGAAATAATATTTTTTAATATTTACGTAGACATAATTCTAAAGCAATAATGTTCATAAAAAAAATGACGCCCTTTTTTGAATTACACATATTCCTTATTCTTAAATTCATTACCGCTGGGGTAAAATTAGTAGTCATTTTTAAACTTTAAGTTTTTTTTTTTTTCAAGTAGTCTTTTGTCAGCTTAATTGCGTATGCTCGACCCCTTTTTTAAGGGACTTTTGTCGCTGACTGTACTTTCATTCGTTTTTTGTCCCTTGTACACGTCCATTTCATTAGTTTGTAGTATCAACAAACTAACAAACAATTCATACTCGAGTGAAGTGTCATTTTAGTAAGTAACCCTTAGTAAGTTGTCATTTTCGGAAATTGTCTATTTTGGAATAGACGTCGTCGTGATTGTGATTTTAAGAAGTTTCCGTTGTCACCCTGAGGGAACGAGGTGATGAATATCTTTGGTTTAAATTTTTCGATAGTAGGTCCATATCAGGGTTGTTGCTGATGCAGAATTTTTAACATCCGCAAATGTGATGGACTTTATCGACGTGAAGGTTCCGCATTTGCGGATACGGACGCGAAAAATAGAATAAATTTTTAAGTGCAGAAATAAATGATTAAAATTGATCATTTTAATAAATTTTTATTAAGTAATCAAACTTTTGGTAGAAAATTGAAATAATTCCCATAATTAGTAATATTTAGGAATTGCATATATTGTTGCGGATGTCTAAGTCGATGCGAAAATTCCATATTTGCGGATAGCAATAACCGCGACACCCCTAGTCCATCTAATATATAGATTTTTAGACGTTTATAGAACAAGAAAATAGATATAATTAATCATGGCTTAATTTAAATGAAATTGTTAATGAAATCTTTTATAACTGTAACTAATTTTTTTTACGGAGTTACTTGTGTAATACTAAAGACTGAGTTTGAGCAGAGAAAAGATAAATAATCAAAGAATATAAATCTGTGATACTATTTTGCTTTTACTGAATATAAATTTTATTGTTTGAATATTTTGTAAATGAGCTTCTGAGACATACATAACACGTGGTTTAAATAATTATCTTTAATAAAAAAATAAAAAATAAAAATAGGCCTGTCTTGCTAGCCTTATCGTGGCAAAAACTTATAGATTAAGCTAACATACTTGGTTTTTTTTTTTTTTTTTGTTAAGTGTATAAATGTGTTAAAAAAATTAATTTTAAACAAATATCCGAATCAAAGTAGCAGTAGTAACTAATTGTAAATAAAGGCATAAGGTGATGGGCGCCCACCTATCCGAGCCGAAAGAATCGTCCCCGCTCCGGACGAATCGACCGCGCCGGACGTTACAGTGTTGCTATTCTACTATATACAAAAAAGAGCCGAGGCTCTAGTATGAGTTTACGATACTACACCAATACTACACTCGCTAGCGAGAACGTAAAAAATTTGTATGGGAAATCGTGAACTGTCAATGTCAAATTATCAATTTTCCATATAAATGTTTTACGCTCTCGCTAGCGAGTGCGTAAAACATCTCGCTATCGTAAACTCATGCTAGAGCCACTGATGTATCTAAAAAATAGAGCTAAAAAGATTTTAATATTTGGGATTTTAGGAGCTTTATCATATAAAAATGAAACCAAACATAATCTATTTAACTAATTTATTAAAAACAATTAAACTAACTTTTTACTTACTTAAAAGTAAAAAAAAAAACGTTCAAGAAGGTTAATAAGGTGCTGTTGCAATGTTCTTTAACTTTATTCTTTTAACAATAAGAAGTCCTGAAATTGAATTCGTTATCATTTTTCAGATTAGTTTTTATTATAATTGACGAAACCCCACAGAAGCTAGATTTAACTTTAAGTTGGCAACACTGAACGCAACTGGCAAAGTTCGGTCGCCTCGTCCGAATCGTCCGCACTCTCTGAGCCGAGAGTGCGGCATATGAATTCTTTTAAAAATTGGGAGCCTTCCATATTGTTCTGACGATTCGGCGCGGATAGGTCAGCGAGGTCTTTGAAGGATTTCATACAAAGAATTCTAAAATTCGTTTCTCTCGGGTCGGTCGATTCTTTCGGTGTGTAGGTGTGCGCTCACCTTAAAAAAAGAAACTTTTATTTAGTCTATGAAATGACAAATGTAATACAATGTTGCCAGTGTTCGCACAAATGATTGAATATTGAGGCGCTCTCACGTTTAAATGTGGAATCGAGAACAAATATTTTTTGTTTTAATTCCTCAATAAAACTATAATTGTGTATTTATTATTGAATTATTAATTTTTTGTATAGAGCAGTAATCTTGTTCAAACAAAAAAATATTGCCAGGCCATTTTATTATATCAAGAATTGTCTATGGCCGTAAAGTACAGAATGTTTAATGCGACGTATGTGCATGTGCAGTATGTTTTTTTTTAAATTTTTTTTTTAGTTTATTATCTGTGTACCATCCAGGTCGTCTGGGAATAGAATATTTTTACAATACCAAATGGTGTTATGGTAAAAAGTAAATAATATACATTATTATTTTTAATTTTTAAATAAAATAAATGTTATATTTGAATGTTGGAAATTATTTATGGAAATAATGTGATAGTTATAGATGGATGGCAAGTAGACGTTAGACATACCATAAATTATGTTTCCTTCTGGGATGTACATTGAAAGACTTGGTTTTCTGGTTTGCCAATCAGCCTAGTTTGAGTGCACTCGCGTATAGGGCTTTTCACTATAACACCATTGACAACTATGTTATTATGTTGATAAAATATCAATTATATATTATAACGAAAGGAACATAAAATCTGTCCCTGAAGAATCGTTTTACAAGAAATTTTAATAAATCAAATAATTTCTTAAATTGTGTTTCATTTCTTTGTCAAGTCCTTTTTTTAGTAAAGATTGTCAGACAGGCTGACAGTCTAATTGATGAGAGGTGGCTACCGTCGCCAAAGGTGTTGCAAGTGTGCTGCCGACCCTGAAGGATCCTTATGCCTTCATGAGCGAATGGGCTCTGGTATGCCTTATTCGCTCACAGAAACACAACAGTAAACGTGCTGCAGGCTGACGTTCCACTAGATGGTAGGTGGCTACCGTCGCCTATAGCACAAGCAAGTGCTGCGAATGCGTTAAGACCATCATAGTAGGATTAAGCATAAGGAAGAAAGATTCGGAGGATTTTGGACTGAAATCTCCGAATAATATTTAGGTTGGATTTTGAAAAGGTATCTCAGAGTTGAATACCATAAGACCAAACCGGTTTTATTATACGCTTTATAGACCATTAGTTTTGATTCTGATAAGCCTAAATTGAGAGTAAATATTTTTTGCAATATAAAAAAATCACGCACGTTTTAGACTCTAAATTCTTAAACACTAAACTTGCAGGACGTAGCTAAGCTATGGATATAGCATAGGTAGGTACGGCCTAAAAATTGAAGTGAGATTGCGGAAACATTAAACTATTTTTTTCTTTGCTATATCGGGGCTCTAGCCTTGAGGCCTCGTATCTATGCTAATATTATAAAGCTGAAGAGTTTGTTCAAACGCGCTAATCTCGGGAACTACTGGTTCGAATTGAAAAATTCTTTTTGTTTTGAATAGTCCATTTATCGAGGAAGGCTATAGGGATATATAAAATCACGCTACGATAAATAGTATTATATATAAGCAGTGTCCAGTACCGCGCGCCCCATGCGCACCCGTATGGGCCGTAGCGAAGCGTGGCCGAGTTCAGCTAGTAATTGATAAGGCGGCAGCGCGGTAGCTACGCCCCTGTATAACCTAGGTATGTATGACCCGAGTTGACCAATAAATAAAAGTTATGAAATATTTCTATGAATAATTTATTAAATTTAAATATCTATTTCACATAAATAATGTATGTATACAGAGAAATGAATTATTTTAAACACACATATTAGAATGCAAAATGCATAATACCTATTTTTATTTTGCATTTGAAGTACTAACCTTTTTTTTTCTATTTTATTTAAACTGAGTAATTAATATAATTTAGCAAATGGTTTTTTTTTTAAATTATTCTTTGGTGGAATGATACTGGTTGTGAGATGAACTCTTTGAATAAATACCGGTGTTAAGTGTCGTTAGTACCATTGATGGTACTAAGGATACAAAGTTGTGTTCCTTATACCACCAATGGTACTATTGACACTTCTCAAAATCAGTGAAATAATGTATTTTATTTGAAAAATACAATTATTCGCTAAATGGCAGATTCTGAGCTTAAATATGTATTTTGCATTTTGAATTTAAATACTTTTAATAAACAATTTTTTTCACATATCTAAATAATATTGAAAATATTATTTTTATTTAGTTAAAATATTAAATAATATTGTTGAAAATATATTATTATTAATTTTTTTTTAAATTACCTAATATTGTTTAATTACATAGGTAATAAATAACTGAAATTATTTTAAACAGCTGTCAACTTGACAGATTTTGCAAATGGCGTCCAGTCGTCAATTTTCGCCGCCGATCTGCTGTAATTCCGGCGGCAGATCTATGAGTTCTGGGGGACTGGTGTTGTCGCAAGTGCAGAAGCAGTTCTTGTGTTCGGGACCGTTTGGTAACATCAATATCTTCAAATTTAAATTTGCCTTAATAGCCTTCATTATTCCTGTAAGAGAAAATTACTCATGAATTTCATGAATACCAATGCTCTATATACACTATAATCTATATATATAATAAAATTTGTACATTAAATATTTTTTCAAAAAAACAATTTGTACACGTTGTACTAAAGTTACAGAGGCCAAAAAAAAGGGTTTTAGAATTTTTGTCTGTTTGTCTGAGCGTTTGTGCAAGCTAATCCCGAAAACGGCTTGACCGATTTGAATGCAGTTTCCAGTGATGTATTGTAGCAAGCTTCCCGTGACATTTAGTGTTCGTTTCATTCCAATCGGTTTTTGTTACGCACTATACTGATTACCATCTGTACGAAATTGCGGGCTCAGCTATTACATAATATATATCAACTTAATAATAAAAATAAGCCAATATCATCTAGGTATATCTATACATTTGGGATGGCTCAGCAAAATACCAACTTGCCGCACTCGACTCGGTCACAGTTTTACAATACATACAGTTGTGAAACGAATTTACTTGCGTAGAGCAACAACGGGATTGTGGCGGGGAAGCGGGAAAAAAAAAAAATTATGAAGAATCGAAGGATTCAAGCGAAAGCCAAGAAAAAACACAAGACTCATCCATAAAATCTACTGACCGATCTGAATTGTTATTTATATTTATATTAATTAGTGAATAAATGTGAATGTGAATAGTGAATAAATTTCCGCTTCTAAACCACTCAACAGATTGTGATACTGTTTGCACCAATAGAAAGAGCGATAAAAGACAAAGGTTTGTGTATTTAATTTGCAAAAACAATTTGAGCCATGCAAAATCGGGAGCGGGTCGCTAGTTATTCATAAATTAAAGAGAAAATATGCTTAAGGTATTAAGCATATCGTTTTAAATGTGTTTTAAAGAAATAAATGTCAATTTATTTCTTAAAAGTAATTGTCACTTACTTCCTCTAGTATGATGTAAGGCTAATTTGCCGCCTCTCTGATGATCGATAGGTTCTGGTCCTAATTCAGGTCGTTCAGGCCAACCGGGAGGCGTTGGTCTTCTTAGTTCCAGTTCCTCGATAAGCTTATCAATTGGGTCCATGTGTTCTTGGTTTTCCTTCAACGAACTTGACTCATCGTCTTTTCTTTCCTTTTTACTTTGTTGATTCGTTTTCACAGAGGAGTCTTCTTTTAGGCTTTCAACATTTTCAGTATTTTCCGGTTTATTGACGGAGTGTTCAGGAAGATCGGGTTGATTAGGAAGTTTGGGTACCTCGGGTAGTTTAGGGAGATCAGGAAGCTTTAGAAGTTTAGAAATATCAATATTATTGTCATTAAATGAGTTCCTCGAGTCTGATTCTTCTTCGGTTTGCGTTCGTAGTGATTTTCTAAGAGATTTTTTGTGTTTTATTTTATTTAATTCTTTAATCTGGTCTAATGATTTAGTTTCCTCGTGTAGCTCAGGTCTCTGAGTATGTTTTAGATTTTCAAGTTGCGCAGGCTTCCCGAGGTTCTCAGGTACTTCTGGTTTACTAGGTATCGTTGGTTGCTCTGGCTTCTCAGGATGCTGAGGATTTTCAACAGGTTTTACAGAAGTGTTTTTCGTTTTAATTTCACTTTGATTTAATAATTTCGATTCGCTCTGATTTTCGCTTTCGTCTGATTCCCAATTTTCTTTTGTGTCTTTGTGTTTCTCTGATTCCTGTGCTAGTTCAGAATTTTCCGTTCTATCAGTTCGTTCTGAGTTCTCAGTAAGTAGTACATTTTTGCCATGATCTAGCAGATCGGGTAGTTTGGGTAACTCAGGAAGTTCAGGCTCGGTACGATTTTGTACATCTAATCTTTGGTCAATAAGGTTCGTGGACGTTCTTTCAGTTATATCTTTACTTTCGCTTGACGACTTTGATTCTTCATGATTTTTGTTTCCGCTTGATCTCCATTTATTATGTTTGTGTTCCTGGCTATTTGAGTCTTCTGTTGAATCCGAATTTACAGGTTCCTTTAGGTTCCCAGGTTGCTGTTTGTAATCGTGTTCAGAAAGATCTGGTAGATCAACAAGTTTAGGTAATCCAGGAAGTTTAGGTGCCTCAGGCAGGTTGGGCAAGTCAAGGAGCTTTGATTTATCTGGATGCATAGATTCTTCAGCATATTTTTTTGAAGTCTTTTCGGTTTCTTCCAGATTTTCATTTGATGATCTCAATTCACCGCGGCTTTTGTTATCTTGTGATTTCCATTCTTTACGTTTGCTACTGTGATTGTTTAATTCTTTAGTTGAATCTGAATTTTCTGGATTGGCAGGTAGTACTTCGTGAACATGGTCAGAAAGATTTGGCAGATTCGATTGTCTTGGTAGTTTAGGAACTTTAGGTACCTCATGGAGTTCAGGTAACTCAGGAATCTGTTGTCCACCTCGACGCTGAGGTTGGTCATCATATTTTGTGGAAACTTCTTCAGTTTTTTCTAAGCTCTTTTTGGATGACTTGGAGTCTTCATGACTTTCATTTTCTTCTGATCTCAAAATTTTATGTCTGCGTCTATGGTTCTTCGATTCTTCAGTAGAATCGGCGTTTTCAGAATGTTCTACGTTACCAGGAAGTTGTTTATGATTAAGTCTAGGAAGATCCACCAGGTTTGGAAGACTAGGTAATTCAGGAAGTTTATGACCTTCAGGCAGTTGAGGCAGCACAGGAAGCTCGTGAAAATCTGATTTTTCAGATCGGTCAATAGATTTTATGGATGAGTCTTGTGTTTTTCCTTGGCTTTCGCTTGAATCCTTCGATTCTTCATAATTTTTATTTCCATCTGATGTCCACTTTTCATGTCTGTCTCTAAGATTGCTTGATTCTTTAGTTAAATCGGAATTTTCAGGTTGTTCTAAGTCAGCAAGGTGTGGTTTACTGTCATAGTGAGAAAGATTTGGCAGATTCAACTCTTGAGGAAGTTTAGGTGTATCAGTAAGTTTAGACAATACAGGGAAATTTTGTCCATCTAGATGCTGAGAGTGGTCAGCATGCTTTTTGGATGTATCTTCCGTTTTTTCCAAGCTTTGGCTTGATGACTTTGATTTACCATGGCTTTCGTTTTCTTCAGATCTCCATTTCTTATTATTTTGTCCGTGGTTCTTAGATTCTTCACTCAAATCCGGATTTTCAGGTCGCTCAGGATATCCAGGAAGCGGTGTGTCGTTATGTTTAAGAAATTCTGGAATTTTAGGAGCTTCAGAGAGTTTAGGCAGCTCTGGGAACGTTTGCAACTCTAGTGAACTCCATTTTTTAATTAGGTGCCTGTGTTTGTTTGATTCCTCTAAAACATCTAGAACTTGGGGTTGCTTAGGTTTGTCAGACCGACCACTTTTTGGTTGGTGTGATTGCTCGGGTTCCCGCGGTCTTTTGCCCTTTTGTAGTTCATTAGTGGTTTGCGGTATTTCAGATTGATCTGCCTGTTCTAGTTGGTGAGAACTTTCTACATTTTGCTCTATATTTTGTTGTGGGACGTCAGGTTTTCCAAGAATTTCCTTTTGTTGCAGTTTCTCGGGCAGTTGTCGTCTATCAAATTCCTCCGGCTCATCGGATGTCTGTGGTATTTTAGGTTGATCTGGGATGCCTACATTTTGTGGTTTCTGTGTTTTCTGTGTTTCTACATTTTGTGGTTCTGGTTCACTAGGTTCTTCTGGCTGATCAGATATTTGTGGTATTTTGGGTTGATCTGGGCTGTCAGATTGTTGAGTGCCTGCATTTTGTGGTTTATGTGGTTCCTCCGGCAGTAGCGGTCCACTAACTTTTTCTGGTTCTTCAGATATCTGTGGTATTTCAGGTTGATCTGGACTGTCAGATTGCTGAGTGCCTGCAATTTGTGGTTTTTGTGGTTCCTCCGGCAGTAGTGGTCCACTAACTTTTTCTGGTTCATCAGATATCTGTGGTATTTTCGGTTGATCTGGGGTATCAGATTGCTGAGGGTCTGCATTTTGCGGTTTTTGTGGTTGCTCCGGCAGTAGCGGTCCACTAACTTTTTCTGGTTCATCAGATATCTGTGGTATTTCAGGTTGATCTGGACTGTCAGATTTCTGAGGGCCTGCATTTTGTGGTTTATGTGGTTCCTCCGGCAGTAGCGGTCCACTAACTTTTTCTGGTTCTTCAGATATCTGTGGTATTTCAGGTTGATCTGGACTGTCAGATTGCTGAGTGCCTGCAATTTGTGGTTTTTGTGGTTCCTTCGGCAGTAGCGGCCCACGAACTTTTTCTGGTTTATCAGATGTCTGTGGTATTTCAGGTTGATCTGGGGTATCAGATTGCTGAGGGCCTGCATTTTGCGGTTTTTGTGGTTGCACCGGCAGTAGCGGTCCACTAACTTTTTCTGGTTCATCAGATATCTGTAGTATTTCAGGTTGATCTGGGGTATCAAATTGCTGAGAGTCTATATTTTGTGGTTCCTTCGGCAGTAGCGGCCCACTAACTTTTTCTGGTTTATCAGATGTCTGTGGTATTTCAGGTTGATTTGGGGTATCAGATTGCTGAGGGCCTGCAATTTGTGGTTTTTGTGTTTCCTCCGGCAGTTGCGGTCCACTAACTTTTTCCGGTTCATCAGATATCTGTGGTATTTCAGGTTGATCTGGGGTATCAGATTGCTGAGGGCCTGCATTTTGCGGTTTTTGTGGTTCCTTCGGCAGTAGCGGTCCACTAACTTTTTCTGGTTCTTCAGATATCTGTGGTATTTCAGGTTGATCTGGACTGTCAGATTGCTGAGTGCCTGCAATTTGTGGTTTTTGTGGTTCCTTCGGCAGTAGCGGTCCATTAACTTTTTCCGGTTCATCAGATATCTGTGGTATTTCAGGTTGATCTGGACAGTCAGATTGCTGAGGGCCTGCATTTTGTGGTTTTTGTGTTTCCTTCGGCAGTAGCGGCCCACTAACTTTTTCTGGTTCAACAGATATTTGTGGTATTTCAGGTTGATCTGGGGTATCAGATTTCTGAGGACCTATATCTTGTGGTTTTTGTGGTTCCTTCGGCAGTAGCGGCCCACTAACTTTTTCTGATTCATCAGATGTCTGTGGTATTTCAGGTTGATTTGGGGTATCAGATTGCTGAGAGCCTGCATTTTGCGGTTTTTGTGGTTGCTCCGGCAGTAGCGGTCCACTAACTTTTTCTGGTTCATCAGATATCTGTGGTATTTCAGGTTGATTTGGGGTATCAGATTGCTGAGAGCCTGCATTTTGCGGTTTTTGTGGTTGCTCCGGCAGTAGTGGTCCACTAACCTTTTCTGGTTCATCAGATATTTGTGGTATTTCAGGTTGATCTGGGGTATCAGATTGCTGAGAGTCTATATTTTGTTGTTCCTTCGGCAGTAGCGGCCCACTAACTTTTTCTGGTTCATCAGGTGTCTGTGGTATTTCAGGTTGATCTGGGGTATCAGATTGCTGAGTGCCTGCAATTTGTGGTTTTTGTGGTTCCTTCGGCAGTAGCGGTCCACTAACTTTTTCCGGTTCATCAGATATCTGTGGTATTTCAGGTTGATCTGGGGTATCAGATTGCTGAGGGCCTGCATTATGCGGTTTTTGTGGTTGCTCCGGCAGTAGTGGTCCACTAACTTTTTCTGGATCATCAGATATTTGTGGTATTTCAGGTTGATCTGGGGTATCAGATTCCTGAGTGCCTGCAATTTGTGGTTTTTGTGTTTCCTCCGGCAGTAGCGGCCCACTAACTTTTTCTGGTTCATCAGATATCTGTGGTATTTCAGGTTTATCTGGGGTATCAGATTGCTGAGGGCCTGCATTTTGCGGTTTTTGTGGTTCCTTCGGCAGTAGCGGTCCACTAACTTTTTCTGGTTCATCAGATATTTGTGGTATTTCAGGTTGATCTAGGGTATCAGATTGCTGAGGACCTGCATTTTGCGGTTTTTGTGGTTCCTTCGGCAGTAGCGGTCCACTAACTTTTTCTGGTTCTTCAGGTGTCTGTGGTATTTCAGGTTGATCTGGGGTATCAGATTGCTGAGTGCCTGCAATTTGTGGTTTTTGTGGTTCCTTCGGCAGTAGCGGTCCACTAACTTTTTCTGGTTCTTCAGGTGTCTGTGGTATTTCAGGTTGATCTGGGGTATCAGATTGCTGAGTGCCTGCATTTTGCGGTTTTTGTGGTTCCTTTGGCAGTAGCGGCCCACTAACTTTTTCTGGTTCTTCAGGTGTTTGTGGTATTTCAGGTTGATCTGGGGTATCAGATTGCTGATGGCCTGCATATTGTGGTTTTAGTGTTTCCTTCGGCAGTAGCGGTCCACTAACTTTTTCTGGTTCTTCAGGTGTCTGTGGTATTTCAGGTTGATCTGGGGTATCAGATTGCTGAGTGCCTGCAATTTGTGGTTTTTGTGTTTCCTCCGGCAGTAGCGGCCCACTAACTTTTTCTGGTTCATCAGATATCTGTGGTATTTCAGGTTGATCTGGGGTATCAGATTGCTGAGGGCCTGCATTTTGCGGTTTTTGTGGTTCCTTCGGCAGTAGCGGTCCACTAACTTTTTCTGGTTCATCAGATATTTGTGGTATTTCAGGTTGATCTAGGGTATCAGATTGCTGAGGACCTGCATTTTGCGGTTTTTGTGGTTCCTTCGGCAGTAGCGGTCCACTAACTTTTTCTGGTTCTTCAGGTGTCTGTGGTATTTCAGGTTGATCTGGGGTATCAGATTGCTGAGTGCCTGCAATTTGTGGTTTTTGTGGTTCCTTCGGCAGTAGCGGTTCACTAACTTTTTCTGGTTCTTCAGGTGTCTGTGGTATTTCAGGTTGATCTGGGGTATCAGATTGCTGAGTGCCTGCATTTTGCGGTTTTTGTGGTTCCTTCGGCAGTAGCGGCCCACTAACTTTTTCTGGTTCTTCAGGTGTTTGTGGTATTTCAGGTTGATCTGGGGTATCAGATTGCTGATGGCCTGCATATTGCGGTTTTTGTGTTTCCTTCGGCAGTAGCGGTCCACTAACTTTTTCTGGTTCTTCAGGTGTCTGTGGTATTTCAGGTTGATCTGGGGTATCAGATTGCTGAGTGCCTGCAATTTGTGGTTTTTGTGGTTCCTCCGGCAGTAGCGGCCCACTAACTTTTTCTGGTTCATCAGATATCTGTGGTATTTCAGGTTGATCTGGGGTATCAGATTGCTGAGGGCCTGCATTTTGCGGTTTTTGTGGTTCCTTCGGCAGTAGCGGTCCACTAACTTTTTCTGGTTCATCAAATATTTGTGGTATTTCAGGTTGATCTAGGGTATCAGATTGCTGAGGACCTGCATTTTGCGGTTTTTGTGGTTCCTTCGGCAGTAGCGGTCCACTAACTTTTTCTGGTTCTTCAGGTGTCTGTGGTATTTCAGGTTGATCTGGGGTATCAGATTGCTGAGTGCCTTCAATTTGTGGTTTTTGTGGTTCCTTCGGCAGTAGCGGTCCACTAACTTTTTCTGGTTCTTCAGGTGTCTGTGGTATTTCAGGTTGATCTGGGGTATCAGATTGCTGAGTGCCTGCAATTTGTGGTTTTTGTGTTTCCTCCGGCGGTAGTGGTCCACTAACTTTTTCTGGTTCATCAGATATCTGTGGTATTTCAGGTTGATCTGGGGTATCAGATTGCTGAGAGCCTGCATTTTGCGGTTTTTGTGGTTCCTTTGGCAGTAGCGGCCCACTAACTTTTTCTGGTTCTTCAGGTGTTTGTGGTATTTCAGGTTGATCTGGGGTATCAGATTGCTGATGGCCTGCATATTGTGGTTTTTGTATTTCCTTCGGCAGTAGCGGTCCACTAACTTTTTCTGGTTCATCAGATATCCGTGGTATTTTCGGTTGATCTGTGGTATCAGATTTCTGAGGACCTATATCTTGTGGTTTTTGTGGTTCCTTCGGCAGTAGCGGCCCACTAACTTTTTCTGGTTCTTCAGGTGTCTGTGGTATTTCAGGTTGATCTGGGGTATCAGATTGCTGATGGCCTGTATATTGTGGTTTTTGTGTTTCCTTCGGCAGTAGCGGTCCACTAACTTTTTCTGGTTCATCAGATATCCGTGGTATTTTCGGTTGATCTGTGGTATCAGATTTCTGAGGACCTATATCTTGTGGTTTTTGTGGTTCCTTCGGCAGTAGCGGCCCACTAACTTTTTCTGATTCATCAGATGTCTGTGGTATTTCAGGTTGATTTGGGGTATCAGATTGCTGAGAGCCTGCATTTTGCGGTTTTTGTGGTTGCTCCGGCAGTAGCGGTCCACTAACTTTTTCTGGTTCATCAGATATTTGTGGTATTTCAGGTTGATCTGGGGTATCAGATTGCTGAGAGTCTATATTTTGTTGTTCCTTCGGCAGTAGCGGCCCACTAACTTTTTCTGGTTCTTCAGGTGTCTGTGGTATTTCAGGTTGATCTGGGGTATCAGATTGCTGAGGGCCTGCATTTTGCGGTTTTTGTGGTTGCTCCGGCAGTAGTGGTCCACTAACTTTTTCTGGTTCATCAGATATTTGTGGTATTTCAGGTTGATCTGGGACATCAGATTGCTGAGGACCTGCATTTTGCGGTTTTTGTGGTCCCTTCGGCAGTAGCGATCCACTAACTTTTTCTGGTTCTTCAGGTGTCTGTGGTATTTCAGGTTGATCTGGGGTATCAGATTGCTGAGTGCCTGCAATTTGTGGTTTTTGTGTTTCCTCCGGCAGTAGCGGCCCACTAACTTTTTCTGGTTCATCAGATATCTGTGGTATTTCAGGTTGATCTGGGGTATCAGATTGCTGAGGGCCTGCATTTTGCGGTTTTTGTGGTTGCTCCGGCGGTAGTGGTCCACTAACTTTTTCTGGTTCATCAGATATTTGTGGTATTTCAGGTTGATCTGGGGCATCAGATTGCTGAGGACCTGCATTTTGCGGTTTTTGTGGTCCCTTTGGCAGTAGCGGCCCACTAACTTTTTCTGGTTCTTCAGGTGTCTGTGGTATTTCAGGTTGATCTGGGGTATCAGATTGCTGAGGGCCTGCATTTTGCGGTTTTTGTGGTTGCTCCGGCAGTAGTGGTCCACTAACTTTTTCTGGTTCATCAGATATTTGTGGTATTTCAGGTTGATCTGGGGCATCAGATTGCTGAGGACCTGCATTTTGCGGTTTTTGTGGTCCCTTTGGCAGTAGCGGCCCACTAACTTTTTCTGGTTCTTCAGGTGTCTGTGGTATTTCAGGTTGATCTGGGGTATCAGATTGCTGAGGGCCTGCATTTTGCGGTTTTTGTGGTTGCTCCGGCGGTAGTGGTCCACTAACTTTTTCTGGTTCATCAGATATTTGTGGTATTTCAGGTTGATCTGGGGTATCAGATTGCTGAGAGTCTATATTTTGTTGTTCCTTCGGCAGTAGCGGCCCACTAACTTTTTCTGGTTCTTCAGGTGTCTGTGGTATTTCAGGTTGATCTGGGGTATCAGATTGCTGAGGGCCTGCATTTTGCGGTTTTTGTGGTTGCTCCGGCAGTAGTGGTCCACTAACTTTTTCTGGTTCATCAGATATTTGTGGTATTTCAGGTTGATCTGGGGCATCAGATTGCTGAGGACCTGCATTTTGCGGTTTTTGTGGTCCCTTTGGCAGTAGCGGCCCACTAACTTTTTCTGGTTCTTCAGGTGTTTGTGGTATTTCAGGTTGATCTGGGGTATCAGATTGCTGATGGCCTGCATATTGTGGTTTTTGTGTTTCCTTCGGCAGTAGCGGTCCACTAACTTTTTCTGGTTCATCAGATATCCGTGGTATTTTCGGTTGATCTGTGGTATCAGATTTCTGAGGACCTATATCTTGTGGTTTTTGTGGTTCCTTCGGCAGTAGCGGCCCACTAACTTTTTCTGGTTCTTCAGGTGTCTGTGGTATTTCAGGTTGATCTGGGGTATCAGATTGCTGATGGCCTGCATATTGTGGTTTTTGTGTTTCCTTCGGCAGTAGCGGTCCACTAACTTTTTCTGGTTCATCAGATATCCGTGGTATTTTCGGTTGATCTGTGGTATCAGATTTCTGAGGACCTATATCTTGTGGTTTTTGTGGTTCCTTCGGCAGTAGCGGCCCACTAACTTTTTCTGATTCATCAGATGTCTGTGGTATTTCAGGTTGATTTGGGGTATCAGATTGCTGAGAGCCTGCATTTTGCGGTTTTTGTGGTTGCTCCGGCAGTAGCGGTCCACTAACTTTTTCTGGTTCATCAGATATTTGTGGTATTTCAGGTTGATCTGGGGTATCAGATTGCTGAGTGCCTGCAATTTGTGGTTTTTGTGTTTCCTCCGGCAGTAGCGGCCCACTAACTTTTTCTGGTTCATCAGATATCTGTGGTATTTCAGGTTGATCTGGGGTATCAGATTGCTGAGGGCCTGCATTTTGCGGTTTTTGTGGTTGCTCCGGCGGTAGTGGTCCTCTAACTTTTTCTGGTTCATCAGATATTTGTGGTATTTGAGGTTGATCTGGGGTATCAGATTGCTGAGGACCTGCATTTTGCGGTTTTTGTGGTCCCTTCGGCAGTAGCGGTCCACTAACTTTTTTTGGTTCTTCAGGTGTCTGTGGTATTTCAGGTTGATCTGGGGTATCAGATTGCTGAGAGTCTATATTTTGTTGTTCCTTCGGCAGTAGCGGCCCACTAACTTTTTCTGGTTCATCAGATATCCGTGGTATTTTCGGTTGATCTGTGGTATCAGATTGCTGAGTGCCTGCAATTTGTGGTTTTTGTGTTTCCTCCGGCAGTTGCGGTCCACTAACTTTTTCCGGTTCATCAGATATCTGTGGTATTTCAGGTTGATCTGGGGTATCAGATTGCTGAGGGCCTGCATTTTGCGGTTTTTGTGGTTCCTTCGGCAGTAGCGGTCCACTAACTTTTTCTGGTTTATCAGATGTCTGTGGTATTTCAGGTTGATCTGGGGTATCAGATTGCTGAGGGCCTGCATTTTGCGGTTTTTGTGGTTGCACCGGCAGTAGCGGTCCACTAACTTTTTCTGGTTCATCAGATATCTGTGGTATTTTCGGTTGATCTGGGGTATCAGATTGCTGAGGACCTGCATTTTGCGGTTTTTGTGGTTCCTTCGGCAGTAGCGGTCCACTAACTTTTTCTGGTTCTTCAGATGTCTGTGGTATTTCAGGTTGATCTGGGTTATCAGACTGCTGAGGGCCTGCATTTTGCGGTTTTTGTGGTTCCTTCGGCAGTAGCGGCCCACTAACTTTATCTGGTTCATCAGATGTCTGCGGTGTTTCAGGTTGATCTGGGTTATCAGATTGCTGAGGGCCTATATTTTGTGGTTCCTTCGGCAGTAGCGGCCCACTAACATTTTCTGGTTCTTCAGATATCTGTGGTATTTCAGGTTGATCTGGGGTATCAGATTGCTGAGGGCCTGCATTTTGCGGTTTTTGTGGTTCCTTCGGCAGTAGCGGTCCACTAACTTTTTCTGGTTCATCAGATATTTGTGGTATTTCAGGTTGATCTGGAGTAACAGATTGCTGAGTGCCTGCAATTTGTGGTTTTTGTGGTTCCTCCGGCAGTAGCGGTCCACTAACTTTTTCTGGTTCATCAGATATCTGTAGTATTTCGGGTTTATCTGGGCTGTCAGAATGCTGAGTGCTTTGTGGTTCTTGCTGCTCCCGTTCTTTAGGACTTTGTGGTATTTCCGGTTGCTGTTGGTCCGTGATCTGAAGTTTCTCTGATTGCTGCGTTTTATCTTGTTTCTTCGATTGCTGAGCACCTGATTTTTTCGGCTCGCTATCTTTTGTGGAGCTTAAAAGTTCCTGAAGCTGTTGTGGTGCATCATTTTTTTGTAGCGGTTTTTGTGTTTCTGATTTATTTGGGTTTACCCAATTACCAGGTCTTTTAATTGTTGTTGAAATCGCTGATGTATTTGGTTGGGAAGCACTCGCCGATCCAGAAGAAGATTCTGTTAAAGGCGATCCAGAAGACGATGCCTTCTTGGATGAGACGTCGGATTCTTCTGAAATACTTGTATTAGGTGTTTCTTTCTCTGGAGTACTATTGGGTATATCTGGTTGGGCTGGATTCTTTGATTCTTCACTTTCAGATTGTTCAGATTCAGAATTCGGTTGTGATTGAGATTCTTTCGGATTTATTGGTTCCTCTGACGGAGTAAGCTTTCGAGGCAAAGACTCATTTGGTTGAGCAGGTTCATTTAGTACTCGTTCTTCTGGTGTATCAGGGGCAGGCTTTGGCGGAGTAATAAAATTGGGGATTTTCTCTTGTTTTTTGTAATACTCCTTGATAATTTCTATTGCTTTTAATATGTCTGCAAGAACAAATTTCGATTTTAACACAAATGGATTAAATGTAACTTATAAATTTTACTTTCTTAATGTAACAAAGAATGAATAAAAAAAAATCAGACAAATCGATTAAAAACAAAACAAGCAGTATTAACGTTTTTTATTAATTTTTGTCCTGTTCTTGTATGTAAAGTGTCTATCGTACAGTGAATAAAAGTCTTTCTTTCTTTCTTTTCAGTAGTCTTAGCCTCTAGAAACAAAAATAAACAAAGAAAATCAATTTATTTATGTACTGACTGTCTTGAGATTTCGTTAGCGTATCTTCATAAATTATAGTCTATGTGTTAATCTTACATCTATACATATAATAAAATCATATACGAGCCTTTTTTGTACATTAAATAATTTTTCAAAAAACAATTTGTGCACGTTGTATTTATTGTCTGTACGTTTGTGCACGCTAATCTCAGAAACGACTTAACCGATTTGTATGTGGTTCTCACTGATGTATTGTAGTAAACTTCCCGTAACATTTAGTGTTGGTTTTATTCCAGTGGTTCATAAACAAAAGAGTTACGCACTATCGCTATATACCGTAGGTATATCACGTTTACGAAGTTGCGGGCTCAGCTAGTATGAACTATAAATTTCATCAAAATTAATCTAATTCTAAATTGTACACTACATAAGATATTTACACAAATACTTGTGGAACAATAAACTTGTACATTTAAAGTGACATAAAATAAAATCAGCAATAAATGTATCGCTATACAAATGGACATCATTTGTATGTCGATGATATGTTTATTTAATTGAATCTCTTTGCTTTAATATGCATAATTGCATATTAACAAATGAAAAGAATTTCATTGATCGAAAGCTAAATGAAGTACTTAGTAGGATTATCAAATTGGAGATCAACAATCTCTCCGTAACATCAATCCGTTCGCGAGTTACTTACATAAAGTGACAAAAGAAAGAGCTTAAAATATAGTTACCTTGTTCGCCTGTCGCAGATCTCATGTTTTTAAGGGCGTCAATGAAATCTAAAATAATATTAAACTCACATTAATATGTATCTATGTGTATTTTCATTGCACTCATAACAATGGCCTAAAGCATAGGTTCCCAACGGGGGCTTTACCTCCCCCTGGTGGGCGCTGGTCGTGGCGCGTCAGTGGCGCAGTGGGAAAGACGCGACCTATCATGTCGAAAGGTCAGAGTTCAATTCCCGGGCATGTTTCAAACGGCGAATGAAAAAATCGCGAGGAAATCTGCATACTGAAGTCCACCAAGTATACCAGTTATTTATATACCTTACTATATGAAGTAGGTATCATCCGAGTTGAGAGTAGGTATATACTTAAAAAGTTTACCATTGTAAAAAATACAATGAAAAATACAATTCTTACCGTTAGTCTTTGTGTATTTTTCAATTACGGTTCTGACTTCATCGAAATCTGTATTTATAAAAAAATATAATAGATATTAATTTAAATTTTTATAAAAAAATTAAATTGAATGAATTTTGAAACACTTACCGAACCGTTTACTGATTGTGATCAATGCTTCAAGGAACTTGACAATATCTGTGAATGTAAGTACAAACAAAATTATAGAAGTATATAAGTACATTTATGACTAATTTTGACTCACTTATTGGAATAGATTTTTTTTAACTTTAAGATCGGCAGACAGGCCGAACGGTCCACTTGTTGGTAGGTGGCTACCGTCGCCTATAACACAAGCAACGCCAAAGCTGAGAAAGTGCGCTGCCGACTACAGTAGGATTAAGGATAAGGGATTAGGAGGGGATAAGGAAATGGGCTCTGGCATCCCTCACTCACTCGCCGAAACACAACAGCACACGTGCTGATATTTCATGGTGGTCTTCAGTAAGGGGGGAATTACTGCCGCCAGGCGGGCTGACCAAATGCCTGCGAAACGCAGTGTGCCCTGCCACTACTTTCCAGATCAATTTGAAATTTACTAGAGACAAATTTGAAAAGTTCCTTTTTCAAAGTTGACCCAGCCGGGAATCGAACACGGGAACCCTAGAACAGAGCGTTAAGGCAAGCACCCAAACCACTGATCCAACGGGCTCGTAATTTAATAAAAAAAATAAAGCAATAAAAAATAAAGCGATGTACGTAACACGCGTCTTCATAAGATAGGTTATATTAAAATTTAAATCATGAATATTATGATATTTATAAAATTTAAAAAATTATAATTTAAAATCTTAAATATCTTATTATATTTAAGATTTATAAAAATTATAATGAATAAATCTTAAATATAATAAGGTCGGAGAAAAAGTTTCTTCGCATTTTATATGAAAATTCAAGACTTTTTTATTCAAAGTTTATTTACATTTAATTAGAGTATATAGGTATGTGCCATTTCATTAGATTACCTCATTTTGACAGAAACAAAAACAATTGAAAAATACCTGGAAACAACATTTTACTAATTTGTTTCTTTTTTTGACACGTAACCTTTTTAATGTCATCAAAACCAGCCAGATACAAATAGTACAGCCAAAGAGATTTTATTACAAGTTTATGCATAAGTACTAAATGCGAAAAGACTTTTTTAATACAGTTGCTCAAAAAGTGGCGTATTGCAGGGACGTATAGCGTTCGGGATGTGGGCTATTACACACTCGTGCTTTTTTTTTACCTTTCCCGCACTCGTGCGTTCTCTTTCCCAACTGTCAAAATAATGTCTATTAAAAAGAAAAACCAACCATGAAGTTTTTACTAAAAAGTTTTTATGATTCATGCAAATACGTATATTTCTAAAAAGAAGCTACGAATTTGTTTCAATATCAGATTTAATGATTTGATTTAATGAGTTAGGTTAGGTTTCATTTCATTTCATCTCATTAAATTTCATTTTCATTTCAAATCAATAAAAAAATTCTACTGAAGACTTGGCTGTATGGGCATAGTTTCCTTTGCCTACCAGAATGGTTGAAGAAAAAAAACATCTCTGCTTATATTCTACGGTTGGCGCCATTTTCCAGAAATATTTCTTTGCGAGTTTAGTTGTTTGTTTTATTAAATTGCTTCATTTTTTCGCAACTATATTAAAAATAGTCGTTCAGTACACGTGCGGAACCGTCATTGCAACTTGTTCCGACTGTCAACCCTCGCCTTCGGCTGCGCCTCGGCTCGGGTAGACATTTGTCGGAACTCTTTGCAATGACAGCCTTTCCGCACTTGTAATGAAATATACTATTTCCCCCTACCTAATATTTAGAAATAATGTAGGTATAATCTTTAATCATATTTACCTGTTCGTATGATTTTATGTATTGCTTCAATTGACTCGAAGAAACCTGGAAAGCAAAGGATTTATTGACGCAATGCAATTTTATGACGTTCCCATTTTAGCTGTAAACTGACTGGCTGATAGCAACATGCTCAAAAGAGTCATTGACAATCAAATGGGGTATTAAACAAATAAGGGCTTCACTTAGGCAAATGAAATTTACAATAGAACTCGCTGGCAGCGGAGACAATTCAACAGGCCTAGAAATTGTGTTTTTTTTTTGTTTTTACCATTAGAACAATACACAAGAAATAAAAAAATATTAATATTTTTTTTTAAACTGACATTAACTTATTAATTCATATGCGCGCTGTTTTCCAGAGAATTTTCAATAAAAGTCAAATTCTTCTTGTGTTCTAACTTTTTTCGTGGAGTTTCTATTACTTTAACGAAAATTCTAATTAATACAGTTGGTTCTTCACATGTTTAAGTATAATATGTATTTTTTTTTTCAAAGCAATTGTCTTGTCTATTTCTTATAACATCTTATTTTTAGTATTTAGCGTTTGTCTCCACCTTAAACAATTGTAAACAACAATTATCTATGTTAGGCCCTAGATGGTGATCTTGATATCTATACTCTTCTATACTTCTATATTTTTCTAATGTATAAAGCTGAAGAGTTCGTTTGCTTGTTTGGTTGGTTGGTTGAACACGTTAATCTCAGTAACTACTAATTCGAATTGAAAAATTATTTTTGTGTTGAATAGTCCATTTATCGAGGAAGGCTGTAGGCTATATCTCATCACGCTACGATCAATAGTATTATATATAAGCAGTGTCCAGTACCGCGCGCCCCACGCGCACGCCGCCGCCGTATGGGCCGCAGCGAAGCGTCGGCCACGCTTCAGTTCAGCTAGTGTTTAATAAAAAGACTGAGAAAATTTTGAACGATTCATTTATATAAGGTACATAAAACAGGATACTGTCCTTGAAAATACGTTTTGCTTAATGTTACCGAGGTAAATTTAGAATTATTGTCTGTTTGTCTGTGCGTTTGTGAACGCTAATCTTCTGAGATTAACCGATTTGAATGCAGTTTTCACTGATATATTGTAGTAAGCTTACCGTAACATTTAGTGTTTGTTTCATTCCGATTTGTTTAAATATAAAAAATTATATATATAGATTAATACGTTATAAATAAAAGTGAAATGTCGATAGAAAACATTAAATAATGAACTTTTCTCGATGAGTTCTCACCAATCGATTTTTGTTTTATTTTCAAAATGACATATTACAAACCTAAAAAATTATCAGTAATCTCACTTTTTCATTTGACATCATAGTTTACGAGTAATTAATATTTAATACTTTTTATTTATTTATTTATTTATTTATTTATTTTCTAAAGGTACACCAACAGCACAAACAAAAGAAGTTTATAATACGAATAGGTAACACAAGGCAATTTTAAGGCATACACAAATAAACTACAAACTAAAAATTGAGACGATCGATAATACACGCACAGCAACACGCAAATTCTATACAAAAAAAAGGACATGAAAATGAAAATTAAACAATGAACAACTGAAATCAAGAGCAAAGAATAATAAACTAATTTATCCATATTTAAATAACAAAAATAAAATTAAATACTAATAAAAAGAAAAACGGCTCAGCAGAACAGTATAGCTGTCAATTTACGTTTAGCTTCAGCCGATTTACAGTTAAATATATCAATATCAGTATCAGAATCAATACCCAGCCTGCTTAACAACATGTTTAGGTTCCTGCTAGCCCGCCAAAGAAAGCTATTCTGTCTATAATTAGAAGAAGCAAATGGAATTGAAATTGGGTTAAATGACCTAACAGATCTAGTTGGTACATTGAAATTTATCAACGAGAGGATATCAGAGCAGTCCACACGACCATTAATAACATTAATTAGATATGAAATATCAGATATTTCGCGGCGTAAATTAAGGGGTAATAAATGATGACGCCTACAGATATCACGATAGTCAACTGGGTTATAAGGTTGATACAATCTGTAACATAGGAATTTAACAAACCTCTTCTGAACCCTTTCAAGTCTATCAATATGTATTTGATAACAGGGATTCCAAATCTGCGATGCATATTCCAGTTTACTTCGTACAAAAGCACAATATAAAATTTTCAAGGTTTTAGCCTTAGTAAACTCAGTAGCGTTCCGCATTACAAACCCCAATGCCTTGGTTGCACTTGAAATAATCTGGTCTATATGTAAATTGAAATGCAATTTGTAATCATGAAAAACACCCAAGTCTCTCATTCCCGATTGAGATTGAAGAATTTGACCCTGTAACTTATAATACGATGGAATATTAATACTTTTACGCGAGAATGTTATAGAGAAACATTTTGAGGGATTCAAACCCAGCCTGTGGATGAGACAATAATCATCAAGGCGCTGTAGATCAGCCTGGAGGTTGTCAACATCTTCAATGGAAGTGATTCTACTAAAGATCTTCATATCGTCTGCAAAGCAAAGTAACTTAGAATGATGAAAACAGTCAGTAATATCATTAACAAACACATTAAACAGCAAAGGACCTAGCAGAGAACCTTGTGGTACTCCACTAGGGGCAACTACCCAGCTAGATATATAGTTGTTGACAACAACAGCTTGAGACCTATTAGCTATGTAAGACTCAAACCATCTCAATAGATTCCCCCTTATAAGGTTGTACAATTTGGTAATAAGTAAATCATGGTCAATTCTATCAAAAGCCTTACTATAGTCCGTATATATGGCATCAACCTGAAAACCGTCATCCATGGCCTCGGAAATGTAATCATTAAAAAGAATTAAATTTGAAACCGTTGATCTACCCTTAATAAAGCCATGTTGATTATTATTAAACACATTTTTCAAAGATGAATAAGTCTGATTGTAAACAATTTTTTCAAGCAATTTAGATACAATACATAATTTAGATATGGGCCTATAGTTTGAGATGTCACTTCTATTGCCTTTTTTGTGAACAGGGGTAATGTAAGCTCTCTTCCAGATATCAGGTACTTTACCCGTGGAAAGAGATCTCCGGAAGAGGATACTGATAGGAGCAGCGATACTCTTTGCACAATTAATCAAGAAAATTGCAGGTAAATGATCAGGACCCGCAGTTTTCGTGGGATCCAACGTTTCTAACAACTTAACAAGTAAACCATCATCAACCTCAATCGAACAAACATCAGCCACTGCATTATGTTTGAATGCTATAGTCGGAGCTGAGCAGTCTGTTTGACCCAGAAAAGTGGTTTTAAAATAATCCGAGAATGCGTTACATATGTCAATTCCAGTACTAAGTGTCGCATCACCATATTGTAGACAGCCAGGAATAGCATTATTTTTTCTGCGAGACTTGACATATGACCAAAAGTGTTTGGGATTACGTTCAATTGAAGATTCAGTGGTTGATATATAATTAATAAAACATTCATTCTCCAATTGGGAAACCATAGTCCTAAGATATTTAAAGGAAAGGAGATCACTCTTGTTTTTGTATGTTTTATATTTTCTATAATATTTATGTTTCTCTTTAATAGCATTAATAAGTGCCTGAGAATACCACTTAGGTGATGATCTAGAACTGACCAACCTAGAAGGTATGTACTTATTCCGCAGATACACAAATTTATCATAAAAAAAGTCAATTGAATGATCAAGTGACCGGCTGGAAAATTCTTTATCCCAATTAATATTCAGCAATTCCGAGTTAATAGAATCATAGTCACCTTTATTATAAAAATACTTTAGGTGTGGATTAGATTTCAAAGGCATTATTGTCATAAAATCAACAGAGACTAATAAGGCCTTATGGTATGGGTCGATTGGAACCAGAGGATCGTGGCACTCACTGACAGAAACAACAGCGTTACACAGTACCAAATCAAGGATCTTGCCTAAGTGATTGAGAACCCCATTGTATTGGTTAAGATTGTACGTGGTAATATCATCAATTAGTGTTTGCTCATCAACTCCACCGCAGCACACTGGTAAATAGGCCATAGAAGAATCTGAATAAACCCATTGAATGGAACTCATATTAAAATCACCCAGAATTAAATAATAGTCATTGGGATGATGTAAAATGAAATCATTAAGTCTATGTAGGTAATTCGTCAGTTGCTGAGAAAATGTGAATCCCATACCTTGTTTACAAAGGTACAAAACACCAAGCCGCATGACCAATGGACGACTGTCTTGAGAGGCAATTGTCAAAGTAACCCACAGATCCTCAGCGGATGAGTGATATTCCACATTAGGTGTTACTAATAAGTCACGACGAGTAGCGATAATAACACCTCCTCCACGACTTTGGCCCGTATGAGAGTAATCGCGATCACGACGCCAAACCAAGTACCTATCCGTGAATAACTCTGAATTAGAGATTCCATCAGCAAGCCACGTCTCTGTAAGGACGATTATATCATAAGGAGACTTAATCAAATTGCGATAAAATGTTAACGTCTTGGATCGCAATCCCCTGACATTCTGATAATAGATCGATGGCAAGACAGCAGATCTAATGTTACCTTTTAAAGGAAGACCTGTTAAAGATATGAAAATTGAATACAAAATAGCAGATAAATACATACCTACAACAGTTCAAGGCCGGGAAAACCACTAAAACTTGATAACAAAAATATGAACAGTTATTAATATAAGCAAGCAAAATAAATGTGAGTGGATAAATAAACATAATGAGAGTACTAAAAGTAAAAATAAGAAAATAGACAGGTATACCATATGCCGAGCACAATAAAAGAACCATTAACATGTAAATCCGAGGAAAATCAAATAATTTTACAGAAGAGTTTCGTAAATGTAAATGAGTAACAATAAGTCTCTTAATACAACTTAGTTTAATTTGTTTAAATCACTCCGTGTATTAATTACATGTACTTTGGAAGAATTATCTCTTCGAACATGAATTTTGCCATACTTTACCCAGACATACTGATAACCATTAGGCACTAAAAGCAATTTGCAGTCCGACAATAGCTTCTTATATTCAGGGGTAAGATGGTCATTGACAAATACACGCTGATTGCTATCAGAGAATCCGATGTCCCTTGCAAAGATCGTTTTCGCAGAGCGAGCAGCAGCAATGAAGTCCTCCTTGATATAACGATTAGTGAAGCTCACAATGATAGACTTTTCCTTAGAATTATAAATAGGGACTCGAGATATATAGTTTATGTTACTCCTTTCCACGGCATAATCAATAAATCTAGCCAATTCATTAAGTACAGAAAACAAATTTTCGGTTTTTTTATAAGGTATGCCCTTGATCTCGATATTATTCAGACGCTGCCACTGATCTCTGCCAGCAATATCACTCCTAAGGGCTTGAATCTCCAAATTAAGGTCTCGTATTCTAGCTTTCAGAGGCTCAACCTCGGCAGCAACCTGCTCAACCTTTACAAGCCGTCCATCAAGCTCATCCCACTTCGCACCATTAAATTCGCAGGATAACTTAACCTCGGCCAACTCTTTCTTAATATCCAGTGTGTCTTGAACCAAACTTGGAAGAACAGACAGCTGAGTTTTTATGGAGCGAAGCTCGTCCATTACCAAGTCGAGGGTAGCAGGCATACTCGATTGGGATAAGACTCTTGCTGGCGAGGTTTCCCTCTTACAATGTATGCATTTCCAAGCAGCCCTGCGGTCAGCTCCTAATTTTCGATAGCCCTGTTCAGTGACACCTGCACAACAGAAGCCAAGATGTTTCGTACATGCGGAACATTGAACGCCATCATTAATTGTGGAATCACAGCGAGCACACTTCATCTTCAACAAATTTATTGTTAAAAATTTTTTGCACACTAATAAATGCCCTCGTGAAAATCACTTCAAATTTAATAGTTTCGTTGTGTAGCACACGAATAAATGCCCCACGATGGTCGAGCACAAATTACAAATTGCGTAGGGTGGATGTGAAAACGCAACTGTTTACATCAACACTTATATCAATTAATAAGCAGAAATAAGGCACAAAATATCAAATAAAATGTGGTAACCAGGCAATCCAATGTATCAGCTTCACATCCAGACTATAAGACAATGGAAAACACAGTTTTGATAACAGAAATAATTTAAATTGCAAGAGTTGCGAATTGTGCGACTTAACTTGATCAGATCGTCAACTGAACTTTTGCACTTATAACATTTTTATTCCGCGAAATACACTACCTTGCGTCTCATGTCATGCATACTTCAATGTGCATTGTTTTGTTTCACATGATCAGTCATAATCGCTCCACTGAGACGGGAAGACTATGTTTTTGTGCTCAAGAATATTTAGACGTAAATTGTTTAATAAGATTTGTTTGTGAATAGATTATTATAAGTGTGTTGTGTATATACTCTTTATAAATTGTTTAATATTATTTTAACAATTTTGTGTAAATTAATAATAGTAAACTCTGTTGTGTTGGTATCGTGTCCACGCGGGTGACATTAGATTTTTTTTTGCTTTGTATGAAACGTCAAAATCTTTGTCTAAGTATACATATATAATATATATACATTCTCCTATTAATTATATGATACAAAATGTAGGTACATACTATTTTTGTTGGCGATCCGATTGATCTTTGAAACGGCGAGTCTGAAGTTGTTAGAGTTGGTTATTTTCAAGAATATCTCGATGAAGACGACGACTTGCGACCGAGTGTATTTTGATATCTCATCGAAAAACACGAAAATATCTGCAAAATCAAATTAAAACAATTAAATTGTTATTATGATCAAAATTGTCTCTAGTAATTAATTACCTAGTAATTAATAGTCTTTATTAAAAAAGCAATGATACCAAATACATGACGGTCCACTTGATGGTAGGTGGCTACCGTCGTCTATAACACAAGCAACGTCATAGGTGCTGCAAGTGCGCTGCCAGCGTTAGTAGAATTAGGAAGGAATAGGGAAATGGGCTCTGGCATCCCTTACTCACTCATCGAAACACAACAGCACACGTGCTGTTATTTCACGGTGGTCTTCTGTAGGGGGCTGGTTACTGCCATCAGACGGGCTGCCCAAATTACTGCGAAACACAGCGGCATCCCTTTCTCCTAAACGAATCGATATTTCATGGCGGTCTTCTGTGAGGGGACGTGGCCTGCCACTACTTGCCAGATCCAGACAAGACCAGAGTATGAAATAGTTCATTTCTAAAATGGCCCGGGAATCGAACCCGGAGCTCTGAGATAGAGTGTTAAAGGAAGCAGCTAGTGGTGCACACGACCAAGCAGCTCTTCGAACAACTCTATTAAATAAACTCTAACAAGAAAACGAATTTAAATAAGAAAAAACAGTCTAAGGGCGCATTTCATCTAATCGCGCAGTAGGACTGGTCAGAAGTAGCATGGATCCACCGTCGACACCGTAGCCCTTAATATGTCGCCAGTCCATCTTGTGGATGGAAGTACTACTGCGGACCATTGACGTAATATCCAACTAGAATTCTAGTACAGGGCGAACGCATTCAGACAACACATTAGAGAAATAGATATTATATAATTCCACGCCCGGTAATGTTCGGGCAGTAACGACCAGTAGAATTTCGTCGTGACCTTGATCGGACCAATTGGCGTTCAGTACCCCGCGCCCGCGCACCTCAGTTAGTTGCCAGAAAAGTTTGCTTGTGAATAAATAGGTAATAGCCGTCTACTTGGATATTACGTCGATGGGTCGGACAGACGGACACACGAGAGATCCTATAAAGGGTTCCGTTTTTTTCTTCCGACGTACGGAACCCTAAAAACCAATCAATTCTCACTTATTTCATTTTGAAAACTCCCTATTCGCGGTTGGAACTCAGCCGCAACGCAAATTTCCACAGTTAGATCTAATCTTCACATTTTTTGTGGAGTTTAGGGAACATGGTAGAAATGTAGCTGCAGGGGGTCCACCGGGACCAACTAAATTTTGAAAGTGGTTTATGAGAAAAAAAGTCTGAGAACCTCTGGTCTACGGATTTCCTCATTCCTGATTCGATCTCGCAGTGTAACCTCGAGCATAGCTCGTTGAACGACGTTGAGCTTTCTTACGAAGCCCATAGAGACCACGTTTCAGCGCCATATGTTATCACTGGCAACTCTCTTTTCTCCTTCTCCTTGAGAAGAGATCTTCCTTCTCTAGAGAGAGAGGAAGCGATCTTGGAGCCAATACCTGATATGTATCTTTTTGTAACTTCGAGGACCAAATCAGAAGACATTTACTGGCCCCCTTCGTCTACTCACACTTATCTGTCCCAATTTACTTTACAGGTGGACTGGGAACGCTCAGCCCATTTCTCCATGTCTATAGGCGGTCGCGCGCTTGGGCGAATGATTGCGAGGAATTTGAATGTTGTTGCCTAGACAGCAGAGTTTAAATTTGCTGCGAATGAACCCAAGCGCGCGGCTACAACGCGGGTTCTGCAAGAAATTTTTCACGTCCGTCCAACTGAAGCTTAAGTGTGAGAAAGTTATTGAAAAAAAAAAAAAGACTTACCGTTTATTTTAGTTAAGGATTTTATTACACTCCAAGCTTCGTGTAGTGCTAGAAAAAAAAAACAATAAATTACATAAAAAACTGACTTTTTCAACGCAGACGAAGTTGCGGGCACCAACTAGTCTATTACATACAATAAAATCGTAAACGAGCCCTGTCTGTACATTAAAGTTTTTTCAATAAAAAAAAAAAAAAAAAAATTGGACGCATTGTCTCGGAGACTTATGTCTCCGAGATGAAAAAACAGTTTTTAGATTTTTATCTGTTTGTCTGTGCGTTTGTGCACGTTAATCTTAGAAACGGCTCAACCGATTTGAATGCGGTTTTCACTTATGTATTGCAGCAGGCTTCCCGCAACAATTACTGTTTGTTTCATTACAATTAGTTTACAAACAAAGAAGTTACGCGCTATACCGATTACCACGCGTACTAAGTTGCGGGCTCAGCTAGTATATAATGTAAATACTTCATGTAAATTCTTATTTAAATACATGTAAAGAAAACCACTTCACTCATTTTCTTTATTTTAAATTTAAATTTACCGCGCTTTCTTTACATTTGAATTTGCCGCGCTTTCTTGTAGTTTGAATTATATGCCTACGAGATGTCACGACTGACAGTAAGGAGATAATGAGAGTGGGTAATTAGAATTAATAAATTTGCTTTGCTATAAACTTCCCTGAAAGATATAAAAGACGTAAATAAAGGCTTTGAATGTTGTTTCTTCCTTATTTCAGGTGAGTGAATTTTGTAAAACTGAAAATGTACCTTGTTAAATAATAATTGTAAAATCAGTGTAAAATATTGTGTAAAATATTGTAAATAAAACTTCCTTATTTCAGAGAAACGCAATCTCGCCTTCATTTTCCTAAACTGTTCAAACTTAAAAACACTATTATATACATATTATGCCTGCTAATTTTCGATTAAGATTTCGATTAAGATACTGACTAGTAATCTAGTATAACACTCTCTCGTCTCCTAAAATAATAATAAAAAAAAAAATTAAAATAGTTCAAAATGAAAATAACTTTACATTTGGTTCCGGTGTAATCCAGAATTTTCCTGAAGAAATCAATGAGATCACCGTGGCCGGAAATCGTTCGTATTCTTTTTATAATCTTCACCATGGTATCTTGAAATAAATAAATGACAATAAATATTAATTGAAATATTTAATTATTAAAAAAAGACAAACATATTTTGTCCGCGTTCGTACCTAGTTCTCGTAATCTATGTACTATCAAAACACATGGGTTGCTTCTAGTAGCGAAACCAGCACTGCAAGATACAGGTCACCTGGACTGGACAGCCCGTCTGGCGGCAATAACCACCCCCTTACAGAAGATCACCGTGAAATAACAGCATGTGTGCTTTTATGTTTCTCATTTTTCCTATCCTTCCCCAATCCCTTATCCTCAATTTTACTATGGTCGGCAGCGCTCTTCCGTCACCTGTGGCGTTGCTTGTGTTATAGGCGACGGTAGCCACCTACCATCAAGTGGGCCGTCAGCCTGTCCGTCGACATTTACATAAAGAATAAAAACAATTGCAAATTTTACCCAAAGCAAACATTCTTTTATTTTTTAAAAGAAGCCAAACTGCATTGAAAGGTTTTTGAAAATGCGCATACCATTTTGATACCGGATAAATTCAGAAAAACATCCTGTAACAACCTGTATCAAATCTCCCTCACAAACACGATAAATTAATTGAAAGAAAAACCATAAAATCATTTTAATGAATAAATTATAAGTTTAGATTTCATGGTTATTCCTTTCATTTAATTTACCATGTTTGTTGAGATTCGATCCTCATGATTGACCCTATTCATTGAAGCTATAAAAGTACAGGTTGTAATTTTTTCAAATTGAATTAACTTTGCTTCTTTTAAAAATAAAGGTATGTTTTCTTAATTCTTCTTGTATTTAGAGTAGGTACTTCCCTTACAGGTGCGGTTTAAAAAATTCAACTTGTATAGTGATTAGGGCCGGCTTGCTAGGAACCCTGCCAAATAGACCTAGCCTATATTAATAGATTTCACTTCTTCGGATTACTTCATTTTCTTAAATTTTATTGGATGTAATTAAAATTACTTATTTGGATGGTGCACACATCTTGTTTATTTCTTAATTACTTCAAAACATCTAAAATCTATATCTACTATATAAAAATGAATCGCCATTTCCCTTGGTCACGTCATCACGCGTTTACGGGTAGACCGATTTTTATTCGGTTTTCACTAATGGAAAGAAGGTTCAACGGGGAATGTTTTAGTATATAAAAATTGCACCACAGCCAGTATTTAAGTTCAAAATTCATTAACAGACTAGAATACATTTTTTTTTATTGTCTCTGTAAATTGACATTGATCATTGACCAATCTTGTCATGTAATTTCAGTTTTCAATAAATTTATTTAATAACTGTTTACTAAAGAATGAAAAAACTTTATGAAGGTGGATCGAAGAAAAATGCTTACCTTTTTCGACAGTTAGCGAAGTAATAACCGCGCTTGTCTCCTCTATGGATTTCGTTCGGGTTATATCCAGCAAAGCTTCTAAGAATGCTAACGCGTCCATACTCTTTGATATTTCATCAATTTCTTTGACGATGGTTAAGATATCTAAAAAAAATCCCATTATTTAGTAGAATTAAAGTCCGCCCAATAGACGTGCGTATACTTAGCGAAAGTTTATGCAGCGAACGAAAACGCTTTTTTAATCTTAAGATTGGCAGACAGGCCGACGGTCCACTTGATGGTAGGTGGCTACCGTCGCCTATAACACAAGCAACGCCAAAGCTGCTGCAAGTGCGCTGCCGACTACACTAGGATTGAGGATAAGGGATTAGGAGGAGGATAGGGAAATGGGCTCTGGCATCCCTTACTCACTCATCGAAACGTAACAGCACACGTGCTGTTATTTCACGGTGGTCTTCTGTAAGGGGGTGGTTACTGCCGCCAGACGGGCTGCCCAAATTACTGCGAAACACAGTGTACCCTGCCACTACTTTAAAAAATGAACTTTTCAAAGTTGACCTAGCCGGGAATCGAACCCGGGAACCCTGGAATTGATTTAATTTTTAAGTGCAGAAATAAATTTAATTGATTTTGATGATTGAAGTAAAAGTAAATGATTATTGAGTAATCAAACTTTGTGTAGAAAATTTAAATTAAAAAAAGAACTGAAACAATTTCATAAGATTTTAAGACTAGCTCCATATCCGCTTCCTCAAAAGATTCGCATTAATTATTGCAGATACCGATACAGTTACAATGGGACGTCTAAATCGATGCGAAAGCTCCGCATTTGCGGATGCAGTTGTGAATATCCGCGACACCCCCTATTATATATACAGGGTGTCCCAAAACTCAACGATAAACTAGATACAGGATTATGTGTGATTGTGACAGTTTATAAAAAATCTCTATATATAAAAATGAATCCCCATTCGTCACGGCATCACGCGTGAACGGGTAGACCGATTTTAATTCTGTTTTCACTAATGGAAAGAGGGATAAACGGGAAATGTTCATATATATAAAAATTGCATCCCGGGCGAAGCCGGGGGCGGGTCGCTAGTATATAAAAAAATTCATGTCCTGTAAAAAAACTGACAAAAACTAATAACGTATGAATGTATATAATGCAGCTTACTGTCAGAATTAAAGACTTGAGTGAACACTTCTTGAACCTCTTTCAGGGTTTTCTTGCCAGTTATCTTCTTCACGCTGTTCACGACAGTATCGAGACCTGATAGTGTTTAAAGATTACAAGTTGTTTTAAAGCTAAGCGATAAATAATAATAAATCAGATGCAAGAAACAGAACAAAAGAGGCACATTGAGAAGGGTCAGGTTGAATGTGTAGGGTAGCACAATCGAAAACTAACATAAAATTGTGCATAATATCTATCGTGGCCATTAAAATAGAAGACAAGCCAAAATAGAGACGTTAAAATTAAACATTTTTATTTCTAAATAATTTATTTTATTAATTTTAAAAAGGCCTTTTTAATAATTTTAAATTTAAGAAAGTTATAAAATAGTTTTTGAAATACAATTTTCACACCAGTGCCTACTCTCCATTGATATTGTTACGACAAACTATAGAACGTTTTGGAAAAAGCGTTCGCGTCGGCCGAAAGTCTCGAACGTCCCACCCTATCGATGGTAGTCACGCCACCGATAGGGCGTTAAGGAAATTGGATCTTATGTTTACAACATAGAGTTTACATTCAACAGTAATAGCATTCCCGAACTTTCAATGGCTTGTTTACAATCTTGTTTATATTTCTAGTGAATTCGAAATAGATCGAGGCGTTTGACGCCAATTATAAATAAGCCAATTATAACAGCGATTCGAAAGCGAATCTTCGAAGCTTTTGCGAAGTTACCTGCGACTCATCAAGGGAAGCATTGACGACTTTTGGCAAGTTTAACCGTTTCATCGGACAAGTTTTGGGATTTTGGAAGTAAGTATTCTTGGTTTGTGAAAATAAATATATCATCAACATATTCTAGTTTCAATACAATGTAACTAAATACTTACGCAACTTCTTTGTCTCATGAGTGATTTCTTCTAAAGCATATTTGAGTTCTGAAATAAGAAATTAATACTCTTTTATACGTTTTACTAAGTTTAAAACGAGTGAAATCTACTAATATTAAAAGTGGAACGTTTGTGAGAATGTATGTGTGTATATTTGTTACTATTTCGCGCAAAAACGGCTTGACTTATTTGGATGAAATTTGGCATACAGATAGTTTATTACCTGGATTAACATATAGGATACCTTTTATCCTGGAAAATGTTAGATTTCCGAGGAAACATCTAAAAATGTAAAATAATGAGCTCCACTGTCCCCGTGGCGGCCGGCGCCAAACAAAAAAAATTCAACTTTGTTATATTAGTAACTAACTGATGCCCGCGAGTTCGTCTGTGTTGAAAAATCCTGACATATTTATCGCTGTGACGAACATCAATCCATCTTCACAAATTTTCGCATTTAATATATAATTTGTGTAGACACACTAGCCCCTTCGCATCTCCATGGAACATCTACTAAGGCAGCAGCCGCAGCAGAGGCGGCAGAAAATAATAAAATTTCTAAATATAGAGGCCTCGGCGCCGAATATGGTTTTGTACCATTCGGAGTCGAGACACTCGGTCCGTGGGGCGCTGCAGCAACAAGCCTCTTCGAAGATATTTCGAAGAGGCTTATTGATGCGACGGGAGACCGAAGAGCTGGTACTTTCCTCGGCCAACGTATTAGTTTGGCCATTCAACGAGGAAATGCTGCCATCGTACTTGGTACAATGCCGCAGGGTCCATTTTTATATTGACTTCCAGCACCCTTGTTTCCACAACACTACAACCCTGGACTCTTCAAGTCGCGAGTGAATCGGTTCTTAATAGACAAGCATGCTCCATCTTAGATCGCGTCATCACTTACCATCAGGTGAGACTGCGGTCAAATGCTTGATCTATCATTATAAAAAAAAAAAAAAAAAAAAAAAAAGACAATTTTTAGATTAGGTAATTTTAGTTTTTATATTATTGTTTTACTTTAAATAAAATATATTTTAATTCATTATATATATAATATTAGTAGGATTATAATAAAAAAATTGAATAAAGAATTTCAAAGTCTTTTAGAACAATAATAAATCTTATTAATATTAGCGTACGTAATCTTTTGCGTTTGCGCGGTATATTTTATCGATTTATGCCTTGATTACATAGTTCTTAGAATGGAATTCTAAGAATTGCACAATAATATAAACAAAAATTTATACTTACCACCGCACTGCGCGCCATAGATGCGCAGTTCATCAGCATTACTTGGATAAGGCGCCGCTGCGCACAGTTCGGATGAGTAGGAACTTTTTATCCCACGGACGCGCGATCTTTGGAACAGCCTCCCTTCTAAGGTGTTTCCAGGCGACGGTAACCACCTACCATCAAGTGGACCGTCAGCCTGTCTGCCTCCTTTAATAATATTTTAAAAAAAAACTTACGTGTCATTCCTGTGAGTTTTTTAATTAAAGCGATGCTCTCGGAGAAGCTGCGTTTGCCCATGATCTTTATGAATTTGTTGACGGCCTCCCCAATATCTGCAAAGAAACATTTAAGGGCTTCACTTGGGCAAATGACATTTACATTAGAACTCGCTGGCGGCGGAGACAATTCAACACGCCCAGAAATGGTGTTTTTTTTTTGTTTTTACCATTACAACAATACACAAAAAAAAATATTTATACAATTTTTAAATTAACATTAACTTATTAATAGGTACAGGATTCATATGCGCGCAATAAGCAGTTTTCGTGAGAATTTTCAATAAAAGTTAAATTCTTCTACTTTTTTTGTGGAGTTTCTATTAAGGCAAAATACGCTTCTAAAACTCACCTTCACTTCTAGTAACGGAATTCAAAACGTCGAAGACACTTTGCCAATCTCTCTCGTAGAGAAGAGCTTCATAAACACGAGCGAATTCCGCTGGCCCGATGCCTCCAGTGAGCTTCTTTACTAGAATCTTCACACCTTGCACGCCTGTGGATAATTGAAAAAATAATTTTTACTGACGCCAGCAACGACATAACGGTGACAAGTGCGTTTGCGACCTTAATCTATACTAATATTATAAAGCTGAAGAGTTTTGTTTGTTTGTTTGAACGCGTTAATCTCAGGAACTACTGGTTCGAATTGAAAAAATTCTTTTTGTGTTGAATAGTCCATTTATCGAGGAAGGCTATAGGTTATATAAAATCACACTACGACAAATAGCATAGGTATATAAACAGTGTCCAGTACCGCGCGCCCCATGCGCACGCCGCCGCCGTATGGGCCACAGCGAAGCGTGGCCGAGTTCACCTATACTCCGGCCATTATAAGAGTGCTGTTCTGACAGGTGTCAATTCCATACATTTTCTGTATCGTTTATTCGGAAATGAACTTTATGCAATGGACATAAAGAAATGTCAAAAACGCATTCATAGAATGACCGTACTATAGTAGTGGATATAGTTTGTAACAGGGTTATTGCAGATTTTCGCAACTGAACCGAATCCGCAAATACGAAACTTCCACATCGTTTTAGACTATGCGGATATGGAGCTAGTCCTAAATCTGGTAGATTTCCCCACAGGATCGATTATGATATTGTTTCAGATTTTTTAATTTAAATTTTGCAGTTGCAGGGGCACGGGCAACACAGTTTAGTAACAAAAAACTAGTGTTAAAATTAACTAACACCTTCGGGCACTTTAAACAGCCGCCCCTTTGGCGCGCTTGTCGTGACGTCACAGTCTGCAATAACAATCAAATGTAAAAAAATCACAAACATCTACACGCTTGTTGACATTTCATAGACTTTTCAAGTATTTTGAATTTCCCAGAATTCTTTTGCACTTTTAATAATTATTTTCTTAACGAAAAAGATATTATTACATGTCTACATGTATGTATGCATATGTTTGTATGTTTTTATGTATGTGTGTATGTGTGTGTATGTATATGTATAATTATGTATATAGTAATTTATAAAGTATGTTTGTATGGTGCTCAATGAGTCACACACGGTGCTGGCTGAAAATCAGCGCTGTAGGTGTTTGTCTAGCACCTCAGCATAATGCTGAGTCAGTATCCGATTCGCTGCCGCGAGGACACACACACGTTTTTTTTTTTATTATTATTCTCTATCCTGTTTTGTATATAATGTCAGTGTCTTTCGTGCAGTGAATAAAAGTCTTTATTTCTTTCTTTCTTTCTTATTAAAAAATATTTACATAGACATAATTCTCAAGCAAAAATGTTGATAAAAGCCTTTTTTGAATTAAACGCGTATTCTATGTTAGGCACTACAAGTAATCTTAACACTTAATATTTTCCTAGATTTCACACATCCTAATAAAAAAAACCTTTAGCATTGGAATCTATCTAAAGATTAATTTTCCGCTGGTATTAATGATGTGATTTTTAGATTCGTTTGACATAAATTTATTTTCTTCTGACTAAACCAATAAATATTTGTTTTAATTTATAATTTTTTAAATGAAATTAATCTTTTTAATTTAATTTAATTAATTATTTAAATTTACTTATTTTTTTTTTAAATAATTAAATTTTAAATTAATTTCAAATTATAAACTTTTAACTATAATTTTTTTTTTACTAGAGGAGAAATCTTCAAAAAACCCTATGAACAAATGCCGCATGTGATATAAATGCACTAAAACACCCCTCGAGATGGGTGTGGTTCTAGTCCATTGGGGACTTTGGAACCATCACCCGTCGTCACCGTTTCTAGACAAACAGAAAAAAATTCTAAAAACGATTTTTTGACCTCAGTAACATACATACAACAGTTACAATACATCAGTGAAAACCGCATTGAAATTACTTTTTTGAAAAAATATTTAATGTACACAGACACGGCTCGTTTAAGATTTTATTATATGTATGAGATATGTATCGACAGATAAATAACCTATGTAATCATATACTTAAAAATTACATAGCCTATCAAAATTACCATACAAAGGACTTAATAATAATCCCAAAGTAATTTATTTCGATAAATTAATGTGAAATTTATTGTGAAAAATCCTTACCGTTTGTATGTGCGACATGTCTTAGGAAATCTGCTATTTGATGAGCATCTGTAATTGAAACATATTTTTTTTAATGTTAAGATCGATAGCCAAGCTTACAGTCCTCTTGATGGTAGGTGGTTACCGTCGCCTGTAACACAAGCAAAACGCCACAGCTGCTGCAAGTGCGCTGCCGAATACAGTTGGATTAAGTATAAGGGATTGGGAGGAGATGGGAAAATAGGCTCTCATCTCTTACTCACTCACCGAAACAACAGCACATATGCTATTATTTCATTTTTATAAGTAAGTATTAATTACTTTTTTATAAGTATGTGTAGATATTGTGCGGTGCTTATTCAGTTTATTAAAGTTACGCGTTATTCCGAATACCACGCGTACAAAGTCTTTGCTATATGGAACATTGTATAAACAATAAACGTATATGACTGATATATCATATCAGTCCACACGGCCCACTTGATGGTAAGTGGCTACCATCTCCTATAACATAAGCAACGTCGCAGGTGCTGCAAGTGCGCTGCTGATCACAGTAGGATTAAATGGGCTCTGGCATTTCTTACAAATCTAGATACAGTAGCATATTATGCTGTTATTTTACAGTGGTCTTCTGAAAGGGGTGGTTACTGCCACCAGACGGACTACCCAAATGACTGCGAGACGCAGTGTGCCCTGCCACTACTCTCCAGATCCAGACCAGAGCCAACTGTGAGAAGTTAATTGTTAAAATTAATCCTGCCGGGAATCGAACCCGGGAACACTAGAACAGAGCGTTAAGGTAAGCACCCTAACCAATCATCCAATAGGCTCGTCAAATCGACATTATATTAGTTAAGATGGACTTATACCTTTTGTTAGGACCACATTTATTGTTTCAATTCCTTTATGATTTTGTGTCCTAAAAATGGTTAGAAAACACTCATTATTTCGCATTTTTTTAAATAATTTTAACATTTTTTTCACGAACTGTTTTTAAAATTCCAATTTCAAAATATTGTTTATTAAATTTTTTATAAGCATTTTTGTGTCCCCTAAAAATTATTACAAGACTAACTGAGCCCGCAACTTCGTACGCGTGGTTTCGATGTAGGCCGTAAATTTTTTGTTTCTAAACCGATTGAAATGAAACAAACACTAAATATTACCGGAAACTTGCTACAATACATCAGTGAAAACTGCATTCGAATCGGTTAAGCCGTTTCGGAGATTAGCGTGCACAAACGCACAGACAAAGAGACAAAAATTCTAAAATGTATTTTTTTTTAACTTCGGTAACATAAGTACAACGTGTACAATTTTTTTTTTAAATATTTGATGTACACACGTTTACTATTTTTTTATAAGTATGTGTAGATATTCCAAATTCATTATTCTAAACTTAAAATCGATTATACTACTCACCTTTTCTTCCCGTAATTTTTTCACAGACCTCATACAGCCCGTCGATATCGTTGTGTCCCGTTAGACGTTCTAGTATCTTGAAAGATTTAAATACATCTGAAAAAAAAAGACTTTTCAGCAAATTGGCAAGAATAAAAATAAAACTATAATTATAATTATTTAGCACTAGCGGCCCGTCCCCCTTCCCTGAAAAATTACCTAACGGCGATGTTGAAAACCGCTATTTTGAAATTTAATTTTAAATAACAATCTTAAATAATATATTTTAATATTTTCATTTTGAAATCCACCATGGAGGCTTTCTACACCTCTGTTGACCATAGATTTAGTTTACATTGACCTTTAGAGACTATTTATATCTCTAAGTAATTTAATTACTATTAGGGGACCTCATACATCCCTTCGCAGTACCTACCAAACTGGGTACTTGACCTGGAGACCCTACACGTCTCCTAGTCAATTAAATCGCGACAGTTAAGTGTGCTCTAGTTTACTGTGCTAATAACTGTAACTTGGAACTTGTTTTTGGTGACTTTCAGCCAAGTCTCTTGCGGCGCATTCTTCTTGCCTATGATGGGCCTTCCGAAGCTATCCTGGTAGATTCAAGACATGTAAAAGAGCCCCCTGCGGCCTATTTGCAGAATAAACTTTTGAATTTTGAATTTTGCTTCAAAATACAGACAGACAGACAGACAAACGCGTGCAGTGACTTCAATTTATACTATGTAAGGAAGGACTATAGTATTTTCACTGTATGATGATATGCGTGACAGTTTTCACTTTTTCATGTCACGCGTACTGTTTTCAACTAAAAAAAAAACTGGCACAAAAAAAATAACAAAATAATTAAACAAACAAATGTATGAAAAAAAATATATATATTCGAAATACACAAAAGGAATTATCACTTTTATAATTATTTTATCTTAATAGGTAAATGTAATAAAAAACATATATTTTAAAAGTGTCAAACGCGTGGAACGGAACTTGTGTCAATAGGGACTGACACTAGGGATATTCACTTATGTTCGATATATCGAAAGTACTCTATGTTTGCCATAGGATATTCGGAGATTTAACAAATATTTTTTCTACTCTATATATTTATAAAAATATCGTATTTTGATAATAAAACTAAAACTGACCAATAATGACAATAAAACAAAAGTAAATTTTGTTTTGAGTCTGATACGAAGTTGTCAAGTTTCGAGTTCCGACAATATTTAAATAAATAAATTAACATTTTAAACAGACTGCATTGTATTCTATAATTTAATTAACATAACCTGTTTTTTTAAGATTTAAGAATTTATTTCTAAATCTGAAAATCTAAAACCGGTAGTCGATTCCATTTGCTTGGCCAACTGATTCGATATTTTCAAATAATCGATTAAATGTCGTTAGGTTGCATCACTAAAATTGTCAGTTACGAACTGTCACGCATATCATCATACAGTGAAAATACTATAGTCAGGATTTCTCCACGTAGTTTTCCTTTTCAGTGAATGAGTAAGCGCCAAAACCTATCCCTTATCTCCTCTACATTTCTCATCCCTATCAAATTGAATCACAAACCTATGCTGAGTTACTTTACTTTTCAGCATTTTCAGTAATAATTATCTACATATATGGATTTTGCAAAATCAATACAATACCCATTGTTGACTCAAATCCAACTTAGTTAACACTGAGTAATAGTTAACATCATTACTCAGTGTCGTAATTATTCCATAGACACATAGAATGTTCACCGAAACTGCACATGTTACATTGTTCAATAATAATTAATTGTTTTGTTTATAATAAATTAAAAAGTATACACGTCCATTGTCATTTAATTTTATTAAAGAGACGATATATTTTATTGCGAAATGTTTAAATAGCGTTCTCGAAGTGAACAAGAGATATTTTTAGGGTTCCGTAGGTCCGAATAAAAAAACGGAACCCTTATAGGTGTTAATGTATTTGAACTTAAATACTGGCTGACTTAAAAAGGTTTGATATTCAAACAGAGAAAAGAAAATATAGAATATGATTTGACGTGAAAATTTAGTTGAGTTGTGTTTTATACATCAGATTGAAATGTTATAAGTTATTGTGAATATTTTAAGGTATTTAAAATAAATAAACAAGATGTGTGCACCATCTAAGTTGATCTGTTATTTTACATAGATCCCAAGAGTATTAAAAATCGAAGTAAAGTTTAAATGAAGTATAAATCACGAAGAAAATCCAATCAGAACAGGATCACTCCTGTGTTCGTCTCTCCAACCATTCCCCCCCCCCCCCCCCCCCTTATCTCCGAAACTAGTGAACTTAAAATTTTGAAAAAAATGCAGAAATTAGTTTTCTATTTATAGATTACAGGAAAACCCATAAGAAGTCCATGATATTAAAATAACATGATAAATCACTCAATATTGTGCGGATAGGTAACATCGTACGGAACCCTCTTCACGCGAGTTCAACTCGCACTTGTTAAATTTTTTTTGTTTGAACGCACTAATTTCTGGAGGTTCTATAAAAAAAAATAGCTTTTGATAACCCAAAATAGCGTTGGCCGAGGGTGGCCGCCTAACGAGATCCGAGTGTTACCGGGAAGTGCCGAAATGTAAACCGCTGGGAATTAATCTGGGAAACGCTCGAAAACGAATAGGTGGATTTATATTACACCGGACCATTACCTCGGCCGGGCCAAGATATTCATAGTACGCTTTTGTATGAAGCAATTCATATTTCACCGGGCCGTGTCCGAGCCACGGCTGCGCCCGAGCCATTGGGAAAACACGGCGAGCGCACGACCCGGTGGCGGCATGGTGTAACATGAATAATCCTTAATTCTATCGCTAACAAATAATTACCTGATTCGTCTGTGAATTCCCTCAACAAATGCAAGATCACCGAAACATCTGAAAAAAAATCATATATAAAAGTTTAATTTTTTTTAATCTTAAGTTCGGCAGACAGGCTGACGGTCCACTTGATGGTAGGTGGCTACCGTCGCCTATAACATAAGCAACGCCAAAGCTGCTGCAAGTGCGCTGCCGACTACAGTAGGATTAAGGATAAAGGACTAGGAGGAGATAGGGAAATGGGCTCTGGCATCCCTTACTCACTCACCGAAACACAACCGCACACGTGCTGTTATTTCACGGTGGTCTTCTGTAAGGGGGTGATTACTGCCGCCGGACGGGCTGCCCAAATGCGAAAACGCAGTGTACTCTGCCACTACTTTCCAGATCCAGACCAGAACCAACATTGAAAAGTTCATTTCCAAAGTTGACCCTGGCGGGAATCGAACCCGGGAACCCTAGAACAAAGCGTAAAGGCAAGCACCCTAACCACCCATCCAAAATGAAAATAGATCTTGAAAAATTTTGAAATTTTCTACAGTATTTTTTAGAAAACTAGCGACCTGCTTCTGGTCTCGCAGGTCAATAATAGGTATAATTGGTCTCGCACACAATAATAACCTTGCTTGGACTTCAAAAAATATTTGAAAAAAAAAAATATAGAAAAAATAGCCGCTTTTAGTTTCGTTCTTAGCAGCACATTTAGTGATTCATTCTATTTACACAGATTTTATTTCTTTTTTTTTTTTAAGGTCGGCAGGCTTGCTGACGGTCCACTTGGCGATATATGACAACCGTCGCCAATAACACTCAAGAAACACCGTAGAGTTTGCAAATATGTATGTTGCCGACCGTCATGTGATACTAACAAGCTGGTGTCCGCGTCTTCGGCCGCGTTGAAAAATAAAAAATTATAACACCTGAAAAAATACCCGACATCTTTATCGCTGTGAAGACGATGGCGCCCAAATTTTTTTCGCGTTATTGAGGAACGAACATTCAAACATACAAATTTTGCGCATTTATAATATTACTAGCGACCCGGCCCCGGCTTCGCCCGGCGTGCAATTTTTATATATAAGAACACTCCCCGTTTATCCCTCTTTCCATTAGTGAAAACCGAATTAAAATCGGTCTACCCGTTCACGCGTGATGCCGTGACCAAGGGAAATAGGGATTCATTTTTATATATATAGATAAACTAGCTGTGTCCGCGACTTCATACGCGCTATAATTCGTTTTTTGAAAATGAAAATTCGATTTTTGAAATTTGAAAAAAAAATTAAAATTTCACAATAAAGATTCATTTTTTCAAAGATTCACAGATTACTTAATGAAATTTGTCATAGAAACACGCAAGTACTTACTGGATGTGCCCTCGAGGTACTTCAAAAATGTCTTCACACTGTTCCAGCCGTAAGATCCTCTAACTCTTCGGATTAATTCCAAGACGTCGTCTCGATCTGGCAAAAATAATTATTGCTCATATATTGTTGAAAATAACTATGAAACGCAGTGTACCCCTGTCACTACTTCTCGGTATGAGATGAGTAAGAAATGCCAGAGCTCATTTCCCAATCCTCTCATTCCTTATCCTTTATCCCGTTTATGTCGGCAGAATATTTATAAAGAGTCCCAGACTTATTTTCTAAAGGACAAAATGTGAGGAATCGGATAGTGTTCCTATGTAAAACGTATGCGTGTCCGCTAAGTTGGGTAGACGGCCAATTTACACAGTTATCAGATGAGAAAGGTGAGTAAAAATGGGACTAACATTATTTATTTTCTAAAGGCTCAGACCGACAAAAACTATAGACGGAACAATACACACTCATAAGTGAGGCAGGTAATAGGAAGACGATTCTGCAATAGGAAGACGGCCACTCGATAGTTTGACGCGAGTAATTGATATACCTAACTATATTTTTTGTTTAATAAGTATTATAATAATTAATTGGGGTAAAAGCTGTTAGTGGGTACATTTTTAACTGCATTTTTAACGTATGGCCACTATACGACAAGTAGTGTTACGCACACATCTTAAGCGAACCGACTTCATTTTTTAAAACGTTTTTGTTCGTAAGCGCTCTGTCTATAGTTTTTGTCGGTCTGAGTCTTAGGGTATATATAAGCAGACTCGTAAGGTCTGAGTCTAAAGCCTGATTTTTGTAGAATATTATTACTCCAGACACTTTCCGTGGACCATAACTTCTGTTAGACCTCTTTCATTCTGCAGCGTGTCGCCAGGCACGCGGCACAATGAACGTCATCATTGGTTTCATACAAATTGCGCTAGCCGCGTATTGTGCCGCGTGCTTCCCGGTCGCATGCGCATGCGACCGGCGACAAATTGTAGAATGAAAGGGGTCTGACAGAAGTTATGGCCCACGGAAAATGTCTGGCAGTGCTAAATATTATTTTGTAATAATATTCTACAAAACAATATAATACTCAGCTTTTAAAAAATAATTGAAGTCAGTCCTAATTTTACTCACATTTCTCACCTGATAGCTCTAAATTAGCCGTCTACCCAACTTAGCAGATACGCATACGTTCAAAGTACATAGGAACACTACTTGATTCCCCACAATTTGTCCTTTAGAAAAAAGTTATATCTGGCATGTCCGGGATCTCGGACCACATATGACGTTGCTTGGTCCACAAATCTGTCTGCTGCAATTTACACATATAAATCGCCATCTTGGCATTGGAAACTGACAGCATATTTTCTCTTCGTGTCCTTACCTTCAAATCCAGCCACTTTACGAATGTATTCCAGGGCTGCATCTTCTTCTGCAAAAGAAAAAATCTGATTCATAAAATCATTCATAAAATCATTCATTCATAAATCTGATAATCTGGAAAATATATTACACTAGCTGAACTCGGTCACGTTTCGCTGCGGCTAGGGTTGCCAGGCCTCAAAATCGAAAATCCGGACACAGACTCATATTTAGCCGTACATTTTGCCATAAAAGCCTGACGCACTGGTTTTTAAAAGAAACAGTTCTTTTTATTTCTGTATTTATTACTTTAAGACTTGCTCTACTCTTTATTATGAATCACATATTGTTTTCTTAAAGTAATTTGTATGAACGCGAATTATGCGTGTCCCCGTGATTCTGGCCGCTGGCGCTGCGGGGTTCACCAAAAGACTAAAAGATCCTTGGTCATGCCAAGTACCAACGGGTTTTTAGTAAGTGCATTTACTTATCATTAGGGGCTGGCGTCGCCTTAATTATTAAAAGATTAGCTGTTACACGCGACTTCGTCCGCGTCTCTTTATAAAATATTACTCACTGATAATGTAGCTTTCTATTTGTGAAAGAATTTTTAAAATCGGTCCAGCAGTCTTTGAGTTTATTCATTACAAACATACATTTGTATGGAGGAGCGGTAAAGCGGGGAAGATGGGGGAGGCTGAGTAGCCTATGTTACTCGCTGATAATGTAGCTTTCTATTAGTGAAAGAATTTTTAAAATAGGTCCAATAGTTTTCGAGTTTATTCACTACAAACATACATACAAACAAATCTTTTCTCTTTTATAATATTAATAGATAGATAGGAAAATACCCTATTCCTGAGTAAGTGCTCAACAAAGATTTTGTAAGGACATTACTAACATTTCATATTAATACACAAAGGAAGAAAGTATAAAACCATTGAAAAAAGTTAATTATTTAAACAAATGCACGACACACATTACGTAGGCGAGCGCTTTTCTTCGACATCTGTTCAAACATGCTTAATTAAAAACAACGCATTTTATTTAGACATAATTAATTATTTATTAAACGCTATTAATTAGTGGAAGCAGGCTTTGTTTAATTGTCATTTGAATTAAAAATAAAATAACACAATTACAGTCAAGTACGTAACTTAATATAAGTATAGTAAGCAGGTATTGTGCGTTGTTTGACATAAGATGCGTCAATCATATAATTACCTACGTGTGTTTTTTTATGTTAAGGTCGGCAGCCAGGCTGCCGGTCCACTTGATGGTATGTGGCTACCGTCGCCTATAACAAAAGCAACGCCTAAGCTGCTGCAAGTGCGCTACCGACTGCAGTAGGATTAAGGATAAGGGATTTAGGAGTGGATAGGGAAATGGACTCTGGCATAAGGGGGTGGTTACTGCCGCCAGACGGGCTGCCCAAATGACTGCGAAACGCAGTGTGCCCTACTGCCACTACTTTCCAAATCCAGACCAGAGCCAAATTTGAAAAGTTGATTTTTTCAAAGATGACCCTGCCGGGAATCGAACCCGGGAACCCTAGAACAGAGCGTTAAGGCAAGCACCCTAACCACTCATCCAACGGGCTCGTCAATCCAAAGAATCTATATATGTAATAAAATCGTAAATAAGACTTATTTTATATTTAAAATATAATAACTTTTTTCGATGGTTTTATACCTTTTTCCTTTGTAATTTGTGTCTAAATGCTGTTGCTAATAGGTATTAAATGTTAGTAATGTCCTCACAAAATCTTTATTGAGAAAAAAAAATTATTTAGAAAAATAATTCCCTATCAAACTATTAAGGCGACGCAGCGATAAACAATTAATACGGCTCTGATTGCATACGAAAAACAGAGCGCGCTTGCTTATGTCGTATTTCTTAAAATACATTATAAAAAACTATAATGTATTTTAAGAAATCCAACTGTAAAATTAAAGTGTATGTTTATACTAACGTACATAGAAAATTTGGAGGTATAAATTGGTCCCGTTTGCCTGTAATATGTAAATCTGTCTTTTAAAAGAGGTTTCTTTGAATTTTTTTTTCTGTTATAAAAGATTACCAATCGTGTAATCCAAATGACAAAATGAAGTCAGTAACATGAAGAAACAGATTACCAAACACCACTTTCATATGTTTTGTCATTGCTGAGAAAAATCTAAAACCCTGTCACCAAAATTCCCAATGCGTCGCCTTAAGAAAAGATTTGTATGTATGTATGTTTGTAATGAATATACTATACTACTATTGCTTTTTCAATATATTTTTTAATTCGTATATTTTAAATATTAAAAAAAAATTGTACACAACCTGTACTATGTTATGGAGGTCAAAAAATAGTTTTTGTCCGTTTGTCTGTGCGTTTGTGCACGCTAATCTCTGAAACAGCTCTTAACCGATTTCCTATAGCGAGCTTTCCGTAACAATCAGTGTTTGTTTCATTCCAATCGGTAAACAAACAAAAAAGTTACGCGCTATACCGAATACCACGCGTACGAAGTTGTTGGCTCAGCTAGTCTATACATATAATAAAATGTAAAATGTTCTGTACATTAAAGATTTTTTTCAATAAAACAATTTGTACACGTTGTACTTATGTTACCGATGTTACATGTTAGTTTCTAGAATTTTTGTCTGTTTGTGCATGCTAATCTCAGAAACGGGTTAACCGATTTGAATGCGGTTTTCACTGATATATTGTAGAAGCTTTCCGTAACATTTAGTGTTTGTTTCATTCCAATCGGTTTACAAACAAAAAAAGTTACGCACTATACCGAAAACTACGCGTACGAAGTTGCGGTCTCGGCTGTGCCCAAAGACCGTGTACGCATTGAAAAATTAAAATGTATGAGTTATAAATATTTATAATGACTGTAGTAGTCAGTCGATTCAACATTTAGCTGTCCTTTCCTAATCTATAATTTCTAATTCTAAAGTCGGCAGCGCACTCGTAGCACTTCTGGCGTTGCTTGTATTAATTGGCGACGGTAGCCACCTCTTGTCAAGTTGGCCGTCAGCCTGTCTGACGATCTTTTTACATTTTTAAAAATTAATTTAATTTTTTTTTTAATATTTACCTTTCAATCCAGTCAAATCGAATAAAATTTCGCCGCTTCCCGTGTGGTCTGAAATAACAAATAAACAATTAGTTGTAAAACAAATATTATCAGATTACAAATTAAAATTTCACGCTTGTTTTTAATGTTAGGGTTTCGAAGCAAATTATTTCATAACTAATATGAACCTAGATAATTATTTATGATATTATAAAACTTAGCTGTAATTAAAAAATCAAGAAAAAAGTAAGAGAAAAATTTCCACCGAAAAATTTCAAAGAATGTAACATGCCTATAAACCGCGCAAATTGCTAATGCGCCTGGCCGCCATTTTGGTGACGTAATCTCGTGACACACTCTATCCATTAGCAACACTGGCCGGCGAGTATTTAGTTGCGAATGACGTCACGTGGACGTAATGTGATAAGGTCCCTGGGCATTAGCAATTTGAAGGAATTGATTATAGTTAGAATAATAATCTGGTGTCTCATTTAGAGAATTTCATTTGAAAGACTGAATAAGCGAATTGCCAGCAAAACACCTGAAAGAAAAGACCATTATTTTAAATGGTAACCCTCTTTATACCCACAGCCTCGTTTACATGTGCTGTTAGCGGAGTGTGGGATAAGGAGATGAGGCCCAATTCTGAGTTTTTTTTAATGTTGAGGTTGGCAGACAGGCTGACGGTCCACTTGATGGTAGGTGGCTACCGTCGCCTATAACACAAGCAACTGAGCTGCTGCAAGTGCGCTGCCGACTGCAGTAGGATTAAGGATAAGGGATTAGGAGTGAATAGGGAAATGGGCTCTGGCATCCCTTACTCACTCACCGAAACACAACAGTACACGTGCTGTTATTTCACGGTGGTCTTCTGTAAGGGGGTGGTTACTGCCGCCAGACGGGCTGCCCAAATGACTGCGAAACGCAGTGTGCCCTGCCACTACTTTCCAAATCCAGACCAGAGCCAAATTTGAAAAGTTGATTTTTCAAAGTTGACCCTGCCGGGAATCGAACCTGGGAACCCTAGAACAGAGCGTTAAGGCAAGCACCCTAACCACACATCCAACTGTGATAACAACAAAATAATACAACAACGACAGTGAAAACGCTAAAAATAAAATAAAGATAAAAATAATTGTATACAATAATCAGTTTTAACAAACCTTCATCGTCTATGGCTGCAACAATTAAGATTTTAATTGTAAGTAATAAAAATAGTAGAAACACAAAGTTAAAATGCTAACTCAGTGTCATTAAAAAGCAACCCTAAAGTTAAGACAAACTTAAGGTTGCTTTTTAATAATACGACAACTGCAAGTGGTAGGCAGTTGGTTGCTTGCAGAGAAAAGAATGACACCTAATTTTCCAAGTAAATATGTTAAGGCGACGCAGCGATAAACAATTAATACGGCTCTGACTGCATACAAAAACGAGAGCGCGCTTGCTTATCTCGTAAGGTCGTATGCGACAAAACGATTTTTATTAAAAAAACTATAATGTATTTTAAGAAATCCAACTGTAAAATTAAAGTGTATGTTTATACTAATGTACATAGAAAATTTGGAGGTATAAATTGGTCCCGTTTGCCCGTAAAATGTAAATCTGTGTTTTAAAAGAGGTTTCTTTGAATTATTTTTCTCTCTCTTGAATTAAACGTTTACCAATCGTGTAATCCAACTGATAAAATGAAGTCTAGTAACTTGAAGAAACAGATTACCAAACATCTCTTCCATATGTTTTGTCATTGCTGAGAAAAATCTAAATCCCTGCCACCAAAATTTCCAATGCGTCAACTTAATATTTCTCAATTTTCTTAATTTTCCAAGGACGAAAACCATTTCTAAACTATGCTAACATATGGGAAGAATCTTTATGTCACGAGAGCAAAACTGGATCTTCAAGTCCCCCTAAATACAGACAAACCAAATGTTCTCTTCGAAAGGGGAATACATGAAATTTTTTCTCTGTCAAATATTTGCTTAAGTTGGAAGTATCGATCTGGTAAAATTTCTGAAGCAAACTCTGACGTTTTCAGTGTCAGAATCACCAATTCTTTTTATAATTTATTGGTAGGTGGTAGCACGATCGCTTAATTAAGATAATCGTGATAAACCATGGTAAAAATTGGACGCAATTTGAATTTCGTCTCAAAGAAGTCAGAAATTAGGCACAGAAGAGGTTAAAACAGTCTAATTTAAAGACAAATAACCCATTAAATTTTAAAAGGGAAAATCTGGGTCGCGATAAAAAGGTAGTGGTTAGTCATGCTACCCCCTACAGTTTTCTATGACCAGTAACATTGAAGGCAACAAAGTTAGTAATAAACACAAAAATAAGTACTTACGTGGAAGGTGTGGTAACGGTGGGAGTCTAGGGTGTATTGAAGCAGGTTCTCCTAAGTTAACAGGGCCCGGGACTTCGGGCAACGGTGGCAGAGGTAGAAAATGTGAGTGGCGTCTGGGAGTTGGAGGTAAGGGAGACACTGGTGAAAGTGAGGGTAGATCCACAGGGTCAGGTAGCTGTGATGGGGACTGTAAATCTGGTAATCCTATTGGAGGTAATTCATGAGGAGTTGGTTTTGGAAGAGGACTTAACGGTAGTGGCCCGGGTGCAAAGTCTTTAGAAGGCGATTGAACATCTGGTATTAAAGGATCCAAAGGACCGACAGGCAAAGGACCAGTTGGCAATGGGTCCACAGGCGGTAAAGCTCTAGGTGGAAATGGGTGACTAGGTGGATATACTCCAGGCGGTAATGGACCATCTACTGTTAAATGTGGAGGCAATGGACTGACAGGCAAGGGACCTAATGGCAATGGGTCCACAGGCGAGGGTCGTTCAGGTGACAATGGGTGCCTAGGTGGATATACTCCTGGAGGTAATGGACCATCTAGCGTTAAATGTGGAGGCAATGGACCAACAGGTAAGGGACCTAATGGCAATGGGCCCACAGGCGGTGATCCTTCTGGTGGGAATGGGCGTCCAGGAGGATACCCTGCAGGAGATGATGGGCTATGTGATGGAGGCAATGGACCGATAGGTAACGGACCCAATGGAATTGGGTCCTTAGATGGTAGTCCCCCAAGTGACACTGTGTTTACAGGTGGTAAATCTCTCTGAGACAATAGGTCTGATGGTAATAATGGTGGAATAGGGAGTTGAGATGGTAAATCTGCAGGAGAAATCACAGGTATGTCTGACCAATTTACAGTTGGATCAGGTGGTAAGATAGGAACCGGTGGTATATTAGGATATCCGGGTGGGCCGTGGACGTCTAACGGTGGGAGATTTTCTTCTGGAGATAAATCCGACCGTCGAGCTGGATTATGTAGTGAAAGCGGCCGATCTGTGGAAAAGAAGAATTTGAGTTTTTGCTGTTTAGTTAAACCTGTTTAACATTAAAATTTATAAAAAATTTAACAATTTTTTTAACAAAATTTTAAAATTAAAGGAAAATATCTACCTGTGAAAAGTTCATGAAAATACGTTCAGTAATTTTGGAGATTAGCGAGAACGCACAGTCAAACAGACGAAGATAATAAAGGTTATTTGTATTCAATTTTTGGTAAATATCACACCACTATTATGTGTGTAGATTATATAATATGCTATTATGTAAGAAACTAAAGTACCTATAGTACATATTTATAAGCATTTTTAATAAAAAATATATATGAAAAACCAAAAAAAGGTTTTTAGTTTACTTTGATTAAAAAGATAAAATTATATTGTTTAACTAGCTGAGCCCGCAACTTCGTTCACGGATTGGAATGAAATAAACACTAAATGCTACGGGAAGCTTGCTACAATACATCAGTGAAAACCGCATTCAAATCGGTTGAGCCGTTTCTGAGATTAGCGTGCACAAACGCACAGACAAACAGACAGACAAAAATTCTACCAGTACAACGCGTACAATTTTTTTTTTATATATAAAATGTACAGACAAGGCTCGTTTACTATTGTATTATTTATTTATTTATTTGTTTATTTTTTTAAGGGAAACATACAGACTATAATACTTATAACTAAAATGACAAAAATGGCACAAATACCAATAAAGTTATATGTATAGATTTTAAAATGTATCTAAATAATTTGTTGTATCCTAAAAATTTATTAAGATTTGATTTTTTTTTCCACGTTATCCACAAACAAACACAATGAACGTTTATTTTATCAAGTACTAGCGACCCGCTCTTAGACTTCACATGTATGCAATTTTTTTCTGCAAATTATATATACAAATCTTCTCTGTTTATAATTCTTTCGATTAGTGAAAACCGTATCAAAATTGTTCGACGACATTATTTTATAATATGTTGTATGTATATCTAAATATAATCTGAGAGTTAAATAAAACCTGGCAAGGAAAACTTGCAATTTAAAAAAATTAAGTCTGGTATGATGACGCCTTCTTTAAATTTCATTGATATCAAAAAATAAATAAAATATAAATATGAAATTAAATTACTAATAATTAATAAATTAAACTAAAATTATTAAACTAATTTAATTTATTATTTATAAAAAAAAAAAAAATTTAATGTAAAATTTAATATAAAATTAAATTATTTTAAGTGGCAGGGCACACCGCGTTTGGGTGTGCCCTGCCACTACTTATTTTTGGCTACTAATTTGGGCAGCCCGTCTGGCGGCAGTAACCACCCCCTTACAGAAAACCACCGTGAAATAACAGCACGTGTGCTGTTGTGTTTCGGTGAGTGAGTAAGGGATGCCGGAGCCCATTTCCCTATCCCCTCCTAATTCCTTATCCTTAATCCTACTGTAGTCGGCAGCGCACTTTCAGCAGCTTTGGCGTTGCTTGTGTTATAGGCGACGGTAGCCACCTACCATCAAGTGGACCGACAGCCTGTCTACCGATCTTAACATCAAAAAAAAATTAAAAATTTCGAATTCCATCCATTCTTGTGCTGTGAAACTACACACATCCTTCGATTAGAAGTACCCTATACGTTTGTATAACTCTTCATTCTACATTTAACTGCTTATAAAGATACTCACTATTAACAGAATCCTCTTCGATCGTTGTAACTTCTGAAAAAGATAAAAAATGCATGATGAATTTGTAATTTTTATGAACATTATTTGATCAACAGTGACGTAGCTACACTTTCAGCGCCCTGGAGCAAAATTTTTCAAGCGCCCTCTCTCATTTTTTGAACGATCGATTGTAACATTGTAACTTTGCGAACTTGTAACTAAACATTGCATGCATATAGCTAATAAAAGTATTATTATTATCAAGAAAAATATGCTGGAAGATTACAGATTGTCATTATTTATTAAAACTGAAGAAAAAATCATACACAAACCTCCAGATGATTCATTTCGAGGTTTGTATATAATTCCTCACGTGTCCATATGAGAGAGAGGCGTTTGAAAAATTTTGCTCCAGGGCGCCAAAAGTAAAGCTCATAATACGCTTCTTTGCTTTAAAATTGATTTTAGTTCCGTTTTTCGCTACATTTTCTGGAGTACATTTAATTACCGGCTATTTGTTTCATTTATAGATATCTGTTCGAAACTAAAATGTTCCCAAAAAGTGAATTATGAATATTTATAATTAGGTGCGCAATTTCGATTGGCTATTGACAAAAATTTAAGAAAAAAAAATTGCGCCCCCCAGGCCCCGGCGCCCTGGAGCAACTGCTCCCACCCGCTCCCCGACGCCACGCCCCTGTTGATCAATGTCTCTAAGGGCCCACATAAAGGAAAAAAAAGAACAAATAAAATATACTTTAATCCTACTGTGGTCGGCAGCGCCCTTGCAGCACCTGTGGCGTTGCTTGTGTTATAGGCTACGGTAGCCACCTACCATCATGTGGAACGTCAGCCTGTCTGCCGATCTTAACATTAAAAAAAATCAGATATACGAGCTATCATACTCAACACAAGCAACGCCATATTTCCTGGAAGCAACATTAAGGATAAGGGGGGGGGATTGGGTGGGATTCGGGAAATCCCTTACTCACCGAAACACAACAGCACATGGATGCTATAAACGTACGTCTAAATAAATAATTGGTTTTCTAATTTTTAGGAAAGTTTGGGGTCAATGTATTTTCGCAAACATTTTTTTTTTCAGGTGCACAAGCAAAATATCAATCTACATAATATAGAAAAACAATAATCCTAATGTCGTATTGACAAGGGCAATAACTTAGCATAAAATAATACTCACTATTTATCTGACTTAGCTTTTTCCTTTGTTCTAGGTCACTTTCTGTCCATTCGTCACCTTTCGAGTTATTTTCATCTTTATTATCATCGCGATTATTATCACCTTCCTCACTTCGACGTCTTGTCCATGATTTATCATCTTCATTATTCCATTCATCATCTTTAATGTTATCTTCGTTTCTACTCCAAGATTGTTGAGTTTGTTCGTTGTCATTTTCTTGATTTTGATTGACCTCCCATGAATTATCATCTTCAGTATTGTTTTCATTTTCACTCCAGGACTGTCGGTTTTGTTTAAGTTCTCCTTGAGTAAGACGCCTGCTCCAATCATCATGTTCCGTTTGTTGATTTTCTCTATTAACGTTTCTTAGGTTGTCTTCGATGTCATCCCAAGACTGATTATCGGTTTTTCCATTTTCATTCCTCTGACTTCCATGTTTCATCCAGGATAGGTCACCTTTTTTTAAATTGTCTTCGTTTCTATTCCAATTTTCTTGATTTTCATCATTATCACGTCTCTTGCTTCTATATTTTATCCTTGCATGGTCAACTCTTGATCGTAGCGTTCTTTCTTTGTTATCGTTCTCGTTCGAAATGTTTTTATTTCTTTCGTCAAAGTCTCTCTTTTCGCCGGACGAAATGATATCTTCGGATTTTTCCCTCTTTTCACTATTGTTTCTTCGATCACTCATTACTATCAGTTTATTATGTCCTCTGTTCAGCTTTATTTCAGCCGAAGATTTTTCAATTTGCTCGCTACTCTGTCTACGGTCTTCGGTTGTGTAATCTTGATCATCATCTGCAATTTCACTATTCCCAGCTTCGTTTACACTCAGTGACCGTTCAGAGTCTTTAGCGGACTTCGAGTCGTTGGATGTCGTTTGGCTGTTGGTGTCAGTCCATGATTCAATCTGACTTGGAACTTGGCTCCTATTTTGGGGCCCAATTTCATCTTCGTTCAAACGTTGTCCTCTGGCGTGTCTGTTTTCCTTTTCAGACCATTGATCTTCAGTCCCCTCTTTGATATTATTTTGTTTTTTTGATTCTGTATTCTTAGTTTGATGATTATCTGACAATACTTTGAAGTCTTCATTTCTGTTGCCAGCTGAAAGAGAAAAAAGATGAACTGTAATGTGCAAAATTTGATATTATTAAAATAATACAAAGATAAAGTACATTACTTTATTTTATTAAGAAACACAAATTTATAATTCAAGCCGTACATATAGTTTTCTAAATTATGCAAAGAATATTATAAATCTTTTTATTTTCAGATAAATTAGTCCTGGTTGGGCGTGTGTGTTGTGCTGGCTTTCTCGCAGTTTCGGGCGAGAGAAGGCAGCAGTTGTTCGCTTGTCGCCGTTCATTGCGGACGCGACCCCACTCGGTTCGCTTATAAACAATAATTTACGTAAAACCGCTTTATGAACCTAGCAACGCACTATAATTATTTTAAAGGAATGTTTTCATTGTGGACATATAATTTGTGTTGGTATTATACCATTGCAATTATGGTTACCATCGTATCGGAAAACGTAACGCGTATCCACGACATAACCTCAATATTGTACGATTTATTTAGAAACTTGGCCATTGCTGATAATTGTGAAGATTGGGCTCATACAATCTTTTTCAAGGTCCTAATGGCGGCTAATCTCGAAAGCTCAAAGCAGATGGCGCTGGTGTATTTGGAGGTCTTGCTATCTGTCAAACTATTAATTCATATGCAATTATCAGTTGAATGAAAGAATAACTATTAAATATTTTGTGGAAATAAAATGCCTCAGTGTTGTGTTGTGCCATCGGAACATCGGGACACAGGTTCTTCCTTTTTCCCTGTAACTCTAGCGTTTCTCTTTTTTGATTATTTTTTAGCTCATAAACTGGCCAAAAGCCGTACTTTTCTGCCATTTTTCTTAAAACAAACAGTAAACACACAAAAACAAAACGCGATTAAAGGAGCTGTCGAAATGGTGTGACCTCCGACAACACCAGCGCCACCAAGCATGAGCAAAGGCGGACCATACCTGCAATTACAGGCCAATGTCCAGTCCTATACAGTCATAGCCCAGGTTTGTATGAGAAACGGGGTTTCTCCATACAACAGTGTTGTTTAATTTTACTAAAAATACTCCCTTAAAAGGTTTTTTTTATTAATACTAAATTAGGCTAGTAAAAAGATAAATTGTTATAAGGAGGATCGGTCTGAATAGAAGTCACGAGTGCGTCGCAATAGCATTTTTTTAAGTAACAGCCGATAACATAATGAGAGCCAATAGCACGAAGTTAGGGGTTTGCTTGTGAAAACGGGCATGAGCTTATTCGCCTCTGGTTCAGCTCGGTCATAAATTGGATGCGTTTTTTAAATAGTTATAAATTAATGTTGGCAATACAATACCTTGTTTGTATTCTCGTATAACACGTATACCGTGCGGTTTACCTACAACAAATTTATCTTTGTAAAAATTAGGATTTTTGGATAACTATACTATAGTTTAAAATTGCAACCTCAAAGTTTGGACCCACAGAGCAAAGAATCGCCGCACCGCCGCCAACGAATACTAGGGACGGTAGTAATAATAAATAATAACATTCGTGCCGCGCAATTGAGCTGAGCGCAACTCAAGGCGCATTTAGCCGTCAGTTTCTCTTTGCACGTTGTGGAGTAAACATTAACCAAAAAATCCGATAAAAATGCCTCATTGCACTGTGATTTGGTGTAATAAACAAATTAAAAACGTCAAAAAACAAAATCCTGGTGTTCGAGATTGTCTTGGAACACAAAACCTAAAGAGTGCCTAAGCCGTGCGTGAATTGGTATTGAATAAAAGGTAACTCCCCCTGACACGTTGACTATACCGTCTCTAGTAGAGGGCGGCGCAACGATTCTTTGCTTTTTTATGTTAAGATCGGCAGACAGGCTGATAGACCATTTGATGGTAGGTGGCATCTGTCGCATACAATGCAAGCAACGCTACAGGCGTTACTGGATAGGAAAATGGTCTCTGGCATCCCACAACAGTACTCACTCACCAAAACACAACAGTACACGTGCTGTAATTTCACGGTGGTCTTCTGTAAGGAGGTGGTTACTACCGCCATACAGGCCGCCCAAATGACAGCAAAACGCAGTGTGCACTGCCACTACTTTCCATATCCAGACCAGAACCAACGTTGAAAAGTTCATTTTCAAAGTTAACCCTGCCTGGAATCGAAACCGGGAACCCTAGAACAGAGCGTTAAGGCAAGAACCCTAACCACTGCGTTTCGCAGTCATTTGGCCAGCCCGTCTGGCGGCATTAACCATAAGATCGCCGTGAAAATAACAGCATGTGTGCTGTTGTTATTCGGTGAGTGAGTAAGGGATGCCAGAGCCCATTTTCCTATCCAATACCTTATCGATAATCCTACTATGGTCGGCAGGGCACTTGCAGCACTGTGGCGTTGCTTGTATTATAGGCGACGGTAGCCACCTACCATCAAGTGAACCGTCAAGCCTGTCTGCCGATCTTAACATTTAAAAAGAGTCAGATATACGTTTTTTAGCTATTATACTTTTTTTAATGATGATAGGAATTAATAATTAATTTAAAATAAAAATTGATGTTTTATTTAACTTAAAAAAAAACCCACAATATTAATAAAAACTAGTCTTCAAAGAAGTTAACTTATTGTATTGAAACACACAATGGCCGATTAAATAAATATATAGAATATACAATTAAATATATAGGTATTAAATATACAGTTGAAAATCTTTGATGACCGTGTACTTAGGTAATTACAATTTAAGAAAAAATATTCATGTAGGTATTATCAAAAATTTCAATTCAGAAAAGCAAAAAATAGTTAAAAAAAATGTATTTTTAGGTACTTACGGTTCGGTTCCGAAGACGCTAGCGTTATGAATATCTAGATAAAAGAAAACGTCACTGATATATTTTTTTTTCCAATAACACTCGAATTTGATATATCACAGAACACAATATAAACTAACTAAATTAAATTATTTAAAGCTACATTATCAATTAACTGAGAGCATATTTTAATTTAATATACAACATGAAATATTGTTTAAAATATTAGGTAACTGAGTTAAATTCATATTTGTTAAATTCAACTAATTCTTTCCAGCCTGTTTAAGTTTATTACGCCTGCATAAATTAAAAAGGCAATCACAACAGTTGACGTGATATTGCTGTTAACAAGTAGGAGATGTCGCGTAACGACACTCGGCAACTAACGCTTACTGAATACAGTCTCTTTTTTTTCATAATTTTTAGTTTCATTGAAAACCACATAAGATTTCCAAATTTAAGTGACTAGCGAACAATTAAAGGAGCTATAACTCCCCAACATGGTCCTACGGAGCCGAATTATAAAATTAATAAGAAGAAATTGATTGGAATTTGGAAATTATCATAAAGTGGCAGTGTGGTCTGATAAACAATTGAACAATTTTGTGGTGTTAAGTCTAATTTAAGCTAACTCAACACTCATACAGGTAGTATATAGTGTAAAGTAACGCATACTTATAAGGTTGACGGTCGCTCTTCTCTCACAATGGCCGGAGATGAGGACGTGAAGGAGTTAAAGAAAAAAAGAGCCAGTTTCAAGGGTCGTTTAACTCTTTTCATAAATTACTGTCAAGACTTTAATAAAAGAGTTGTTGCTGCTTGTGACGTCAGAGAATTGGAATTGCGTATGGGTAAGCTTGAGTCTATATTCGAACAATATGACGAGGTGCAGTTGCAATTGGAGTGTATTGACGAGGATACTAAAACTCAGTACGAAGAGCGTGAACAATTTGAATCGCAATACTATAAAGCTTTAGCAAATGCACAAACTCTGTTGAATAAATATAATAGGACTGAGCATGAAACGGACAGTGAAAAAGGTAGCCGTGCCAGTGATCGCCAAGGGCTTGTTAGGTTGCCCACCATACAATTGCCAAAATTTAACGGATCATACGAAGGTTGGCTTGAGTTTCGTGACACCTTTGCTAGTCTCATTCACTCGAACCACAACATAGACGAAATAAATAAATTTCACTATTTACGTGCTTCTCTGGAGGGTTCTGCCGCCGTGGTAGTCCGGTCCGTTGAGTTTTCTGCCAAAAATTATGCTATAGCGTGGAAGCTTTTATGTGATAGGTTTGATAATAAACGTTTATTAATTCAAAACCACGTATCGGCACTATTTAATTTAGAAAATATAACAAGGGAATCTTCCGTCGTTTTAAAACGTTTAATTGATAATTTAAATAGGAATCTGAGAGCATTGGAGTCTTTAGGTGAGCCTATCAATCACTGGGATACGTTATTAATATATATTGTTACTCAAAAGTTAGACCAAAAAACATATAGGGAATGGGAAGAGTTTAAAGGTCAAGTGAAAGAGGAAAATTCTATTACTTTTAATGACTTTATTCACTTTATACGAAGTCAGGCTGATTTGATTGAAACCTTGGAGTTATCGCGTAATAGTCACACACCTGTGAGTAACAAACCGCATCTAAAGTTGAAAACATTGGTTTCAAACAATACTGGCCAGGAATCGTATGGTAAAAATTGTCCTAAGTGTAAAAATGATCACAGCTTGTCCAGTTGCCCTCAGTTTCTAGCCTTAACAAATGAAGATCGATTTAAATTGTTACCAAGTTTTAAAATCTGTTATAATTGTTTTCGATCAGGTCACTTTGCAAATCATTGCAAAAAGTTCGGCTGCAAGATTTGTAAACGCCGACATAATACTCTTGTTCATCTATCTAAACCGAAACCTATTTCTGCTACAACAAACGAAGATCCACCTGAAGGTGGGCCCTCGTCATCGACTCAACCTACTCCTAATAATGTTGTCTTGTCTTCGAATGTTTCATCTTCTGGTAATATACAGCAGTGTGATGTATTATTGTCCACTGCATTAATTAAATTGCGCGATAATGATAATCGCGAACATGTCGTTCGCGCCGTTTTAGATAGCGGCAGTACATCTTGTCTGATGACTGAGAAACTGTGTCGACAATTAAATTTAGAAACTCGTCAGATAGACCGAGCGATTTTGGGCATTAATAACGTAAAATCTTACGTAGGTAAAACGTGCCGTGTAAATATGACTTCTCTAAATAATAATTTTACGGCTGACCTTTGCTGTTTTGTTTTACCATCAATCACTAATAATGTACCAAGTCGCGAAGTCAATATAAGTAACCTCAAATTGCCTTCAGATATTTGCTTAGCTGATCCTACATTTTACAAGCCTGCAGATGTCAATATTTTGCTCGGCGCTGATCTCTTCTGGGATTTGTTAGGATCACAAAGAATTAAGCTAGGGGATAAAGGCCCCATGCTCTGCGAAACCAAGTTAGGTTGGATTATATCGGGACCCGTTTCTAGCGGTCATATCTCATTGCTGTCTCATGATATTCGATGTAATTTGACCAAAGTGTTGCACACAAGCGGCGATACTATCAGTAAACTTGGATTCGATTTAAATCGTTTTTGGCAATTAGAGGAAATTAATTCAAATTCATCTCATTACTCGCCTAGCGAGAAATTATGTGAGGAACATTTTATAAAAAATACTTCTCGTCTCGATGACGGTCGATTCTGTGTTCGTATTCCTCTCAAGCAGAATCCTAATGTTTTGGGAGACTCATTTCAACGAGCATCTCAATGTTTATTTTCTTTAGAGCGTAGACTACATGGTAAACCTGATTTGAGTAAAATGTATCATGAATTTATGTCTGAATACCAATCCTTGGGGCATATGTCTGAATGTCAACAAGTCGATTCAAATATTAACACATATTTTATTCCTCACCACGGGGTCTTACGCGAAAACAGTACCACTACAAAATTAAGAGTAGTGTATAATGCGAGCTCTCCGACGTCGTCTGGAATTTCATTCAACGACATTCAAATTGTCGGTCCCACAGTTCAGGACGATCTCTTGTCAATATTGCTCCGCTTTAGGCAACATAAGTACATTTTATCTGCTGACGTAGAAAAAATGTACAGGCAGATTGTCGTCCACCCGTCCGACAGGCATCTACAGCAAATACTATGGCGTGATAATACAGATAAGCCTGTTAAAATCTTTCAACTGAATACCGTCACGTACGGCACAGCAAGTGCTCCTTTCCTCGCGACGCGTTGTTTAAAACAGCTCGCTCTTGATTGCAGTAATGAAAATATCGCTAAAATCATTGAGCACGACTTTTATGTCGACGATTTGCTCACCGGAAGTGACAATTTGGACGATGCCATAAACATACGAACGGAAGTTACTAAGGCGCTCGCATCAGCTTGCATGCCATTAAGAAAATGGAAATCGAACTGCCCTCAATTAGCCTCTAATGGCACTCACACCCGTTTGGATTTAAATATCGGATCTCATGAGCCCAGCAAATTGTTAGGTCTTAGCTGGCACGCAGATTCAGATGAACTCTGCTTTCCGATAGCACCGTCTTTACCGAATAATAATACCAAACGTGAAATATTGTCAGTTATTGCGCAGATATTTGACCCTCTGGGTCTTTTAGCTCCTGGTGTCATCACTATGAAAATGTTACTACAAGAATTGTGGTTACAAAAGACATCCTGGGATGCACCTGTATCAGCGGAAATCCAAAAACGTTGGAATGACATTCTAAAGGCATTGTCGTGTTTAAATGAGATTAGAATCCCACGATTGGTGCTTTGTGACTCTTATAAAAAGTTACAGTTACATATTTTTAGTGACGCTTCGGAACGAGCGTATGGTGCGTGCATTTATGTTCGTAGTGTAAACGATCATGGTGAGGTCGTGGTGCGTCTGGTCATGGCAAAGACCCGGGTAGCACCCATCAAACCCACTACAATTCCAAGATTAGAATTGTGTGGTGCTCTTGTAGGCGCCCGCCTTTATGAGAAGGTTGTTAGTTCTCTTCGTATTCAAGTTGAAGTGGTTTACTTCTGGACTGATTCTACCATAGTGTTGGGGTGGTTGCAAATGGTACCTTCTAAACTTCAGCCGTTTGTGCGTAATCGCGTCGCTGAAATATTAGAAAAGGCAGGCAATTGCACGTGGAAACACGTCCCAACAAATGAAAACTGTGCAGATCTTATATCGCGTGGTATGGATATAAGCGCCCTGCAAAACGCTGACTTATGGTGGACCGGTCCCGAGTTTTTAAAACATGACCCGATACGATTACCTTCTCAACCTCAAAGCGTTCAGGACTTACCGGAAACTAAACCTGAGGTTACACTTAATGCTATCGTTAACAGCACTAGCGACAATCATAATTTAATAGATTTTAGTCGTTTTTCCAACTATTCACGGCTCGTGCGTTCCGTAGCTTATATTTTGCGGTTCATTAATCGTTGCAAAAAGAATCCTTTAACAACTGATTTTTTAAGTGAAAGAGAGTTACAAAACGCGTTAAAATTAATTATCGTGAAGTGTCAAGAGGACTGTTTTCCTGAATATAACTTACTTAAAATGGGGAAAGAATTACCCAAAAAGAGCCAATTGCTTAAGTTCAATGTTTGTTTGGATAATGATAAAATAATGCGTGTTGGAGGTCGTCTTGACAATTCCGATTTCTCTTACGATAAGAAACATCCTATTCTTTTACAGTCCACTCATATATTTACAAAATTGTTATTTGAATCAGAGCATAAAAAATTATTGCATGCTGGCCCGCAATTATTACTGGCATCTATTAGAGAGATTTACTGGCCTATAGGAGGTCGCAATTTGGCAAAGGCCTGTTATCGCAAATGTGTAAAATGTAGTCGCATAAACGGCAGGATTATTACTCCTTTGATGGGAAACTTGCCGCGGCAGCGTCTTCTTTCGGGTGGTTCTCCCTTTGAGAATGTGGGCATAGATTATGCCGGCCCTATAATGTGCGCTAGTCGTCAAGGTCGAGGATGTAGACTCGTAAAGGTGTACATAGCAATTTTTATATGTTTTTCAACTAAAGCTATTCATTTAGAGTTGGTGGGTGGCTTAACTAGTGATGTGTTTTTGCTCGCATTACGTCGCTTCATATCTCGAAGAGGAAAACCTCTCAATATTTACTCCGACAACGGCACTTCGTTTGTTGGCGCCTATAACGATATTTCAAAATTTTTAAAAGCCAATTGCAATTCTTTGGGTGCAAGCGCAGCAAACGAGGGTATCAATTTCCACTTTGTTCCTGCATACACTCCTCACTTCGGTGGATTGTGGGAGGCGGGAGTCCGCTCAACCAAGTACCATTTGCAAAGAGTGTTGGGACATTGTAATTTGACGTATGAGGAACTTAACACCACGTTAACACAAATCGAAGCGATATTAAATTCCCGACCACTGACGCCGCTCTCCTCCGATCCTGCAGACTGCACTCCGCTGACGCCAGGTCATTTTTTAATTGGACGGCCACTAACATGTTTGCCTCAACCAGATTATCAAGATAACTCCACTCATTACTTGACTCGCTTTCAACGAGTTGAACAACTCCGTCAACATTTCTGGGCAAGATGGAGTAAGGAGTTCGTTGCTGAACTGCAGCAAAGGGTTAAATGGCGTACCCGTAAAGACGAGTTAAAATTGAATACTGTGGTTGTAGTAAAGGAAGATCATCTGCCACCGCTTAAATGGAGACTGGGTAGAATTGTCGCGGTGCATCCTGGACCTGATGGTGTCGCACGTGTAGCAGACATTCAGACTTCCACAGGAGTCATCCGGCGATCTTTCAGCAGGATTTGCCCACTCCCGATTTCATCTGATTTGTGTTGAAGACGGAGTCTTCAACGCCCGGGGGCATGTTTAAGTTTATTACGCCTGCATAAATTAAAAAGGCAATCACAACAGTTGACGTGATATTGCTGTTAACAAGTAGGAGATGTCGCGTAACGACACTCGGCAACTAACGCTTACTGAATACAGTCTCTTTTTTTTCATAATTTTTAGTTTCATTGAAAACCACATAAGATTTCCAAATTTAAGTGACTAGCGAACAATTAAAGGAGCTATAACTCCCAAACACAGACCTTCTAAGCTTGCAGCCGTATTGAAAAAAAATAATAATAATAAAGAGTAGGCAAAGACAATCAATTATAATGCCACGAAGAGAAAAGAGAATTTCTATTTTTAAACATTCTATTTTAATAAATTACTCTATACTTTTTTAAATTACACTCTACTCACCGTGACAAAAAATATTCCGATTTTTAAATACATATCCTTTTTTCGCGCTCTACTTCCAGTGGTCAGCATGTTTTTCTGAACATGATATTACCACTAAACAAGTTAAAAATATTGCGATGACTTTTATTAACATTTATTGGTAATGACAGAACACTTGTACAAACGAGGCCGTTGTTTGTATTATTTTCAAAAGATACTGTGCAATTATATTGTCATGTACATATTATAGACCAGTTGTTGCACGCGACATCGTCCGTGTCTCTTTATAAAATATTATTCGTAGAAAACGGCAATTTTGTATGGAGGGTGGTTAAGGGGGGATATGGGGAAGGATGAGTAGCCTAAGTTACTCGCTGATAATTTAGTTTTCTATATGTGAAAGAATTTTCAAAATAGGTCCAGTAGTTTTTGAGTTTATTACAACATACAAAAATACATACATACATACATACAAATCTTTTCTCTTTATAATATTAGTATAGATAACTAATTATTTTTCACGGTCGGTTGATCAAGTCGTAATGCTAAATTAATGTGTATTTTATTATTAATTGACGACAAAAACCCAACACAAAAGAGACATTTTCATGCATTCATGGAATCCAATTATTGGAGCATAATAAATACATATATCTGCAGTAATTTATTTATAATAATTTAAACTTAAACTCCAATAAATTATTGGAGTGTATATTTTTGTGATATGTTATTTTTGTGCGTTCTACATAATAAGGATAAAAGAACTTTATCTTTTTGTCATATTTTGTTATGTTGCTTGACGGGCCACTTGATGGTGCTTGAGGCCACTTAAGCAAAGCCACAGGTGCTGCAAGTACGTTACAGACTATAGTAGGATTAAGGATAAGGGATAAGAAAGGGATAGGGTAGTAGGCTCTGGCATCCCTTACTCACTCACCGAAACATTACACATAATGCTGCTATATCACAGAAATCCAGACCAGAGCCATAAAAAAGTTCATTTACATAATTGACCCAGACGCGAATCGAACCCGGGAACCCTCAGACAGAGCGTTAAGGCAAGGCACCCCAACCACTCATGTAACGGGTTAGCACATTAGAAATTTTTAATTTTAACCCAGCCATTAGAACCATTAGAAGCCATTAGAAGCCTCGTCGTGATCATTTGCAAAAAATATATAATTACACTAGTTGGTGCTTGCGACTTCGTCCGTGTTGTAAAATGAAAAATATAACACCTGAGAAAATATGTGACATTTTTATCGCTGTGACGAAGCAATTTTTTATATTTTCAGACGATTCCTAGGGAACCTAATATTTGCCAGGATATAAAAGTATCCTATATATTAATCCAGGTAATAAGCTATATGTGTGTCAAATTTCATCTAAATTAGTTCAATACTTTTTTCGTGAAAGAGTAACATCCATCTATTCTCCACAAACTTTGGCATTTTAGATATTAGTAGGTTACATAAAATTCTTCAACACTTGGTGATATAATGTCAATGTGGCTTAACAATTGCAATTTGTAAATAAAGAGAAATGCAAATTAGATTGTCTCCCATATTGTAATAGCGATCTAGATTTCTATTTTTATATTACAACAAGATTATTGTACCGGACACGTTACCGGCACCGTTTGCTGGGATTGGAGGAAAACACCACGTAACTAGATCAATGTATTCAGAGCGGGCTTAGGCTCAGAGTGTCAGCGGGAGCGGTCTGTTCGTGCCACTTCGCGTCCTATACCCCGACTGGTTGCCTACTACGCGCACTACACTATTCTTCCCGGTCTCTTCATACGACCGCGTTGTTCAGGCCTCTTCATACGGCCAGGAATTCACACACCTTTTCTTCAGCCTTTTCGCGGCTATTCTTCGGGCCTCTTCATACGGCCAGGTCGGTGACTCCTTTGCGATCGTGGAAGTGGAAGTCGAAGTGGAAGTGATTTTGGCTAGGAAGTCGGCGCGTTTATATAGGGCGTATCCCCACCAAGATTCTCTCAATTCGCGGAATTATCCCCACTCTTCCTAAGCCCGCTCTGTGTCTTTATTCATTATTTACATCTGTGCGTTTCATTTTTTATCTTATCCTAATGGAATTTCTACAGGATATTTCCCCTATCTTATTCTACATATTTACAATTTATTTACAAGAAATATCCGTTCTAAGGACGTGTAGCGAGACGGCAAAGGTAAAGTTTAGGGTCCCCCTGTTGCCGTCTCGCTCTAACCTGTTGTCTTCGTCTTTTTATTATTATTATTTACAATTCTATATTTCGTCGCGTACAATTATGATTACTTACATAGAAACAATAATATACGTAACTAATAATTATAATAAATAGTTTATTTGCTGAACATAATATGTGTACGAAATAGTTAGCGAGTACTCCAAGAAAAGGACAGACATAGGTTAGAGCGAGACGACAACAGGGTGACCCAAAATTCCACCTTTACGCTGTCCGACAGACAGCTATAGGAGGGAGAGAGATAGCATCTGGGTGACCCCTTTTTTTTTTTTTTTTTTTTAGGAGGGGAAATGCATTTCCGCACTATCCCTCGCCGACGAGGGCGGTCGGCGAGGGGGTGTGAGGGACTCACCCGACGGAACGAATCGCTCCGCCGGTCCTACCCCCTAAAACCCCTCCATGTTCCACCATCGGCAGTGATAATGGGACCCGGGATCACAGCGAGGCCTTATCCCCGGGCCCCACGCACTGCCACGTCCTTGCGGACCCTACCCCATCGCGGCAAGCCGCATAAAAAAGCTCCTGTGGTGACCTGCGGAACATCTGCAGGCCAACCACACCTCTCATCTGTTAAGTTCCAGGCGCCAGATGCCCTCCTCTGACGCCCGAAACAGACAGCGCCGCCGCCGATAGAGCGACGGACCCACCGTCTCTTCGGACACCTGTGTAGAGCCAGTCACTGTTTGTAAGCGTACGGTCTACCCAGAGGAGCTAAGGAGCTCCCGGGGACCGCAGGCCGGACCTCTCAATTGACCCAGGGCCGGTGCCACCTCCGGCGAGTGAGCGAATGAGCAGGGGCCTGGGTCCACCCCCCGGGTTGCCCAGGTCCCCAGATCTCAGACCCCCGACGACAGCTGGCAGAACAGCAGAGGGGAGGGATACGGCCCTGCCCCGGACCGTCGGGGTTGCCCCTTCGACCTACTCCGGCGACTGAGTAGGGGCCTGGGTCCGCCCCCCGGGTTGCCCAGGTCCCCAGAGCTCAGTCCCCCGACGACAGCTGACAGAACAGCAGAGGGGAGGGATACTGCCCTGCCCCGGACCGTCGGGGTTGCCTTCCTCTTCTGAGTGCTCCGCCACAAGCTCCGCTCAACGGAGCCCGCTCGGAGCCCACCTCGGTGTGGGCCTTCTTTGTCCCCAAAACCAATCCGATCGGTCGAGCAAAGGCCGGTGAGGAAAAAAAGCACCGACCCCTGCGACCGCCCGGATTGCAAAGGGTAAGCCCCCCCACCACGACAAGGTCATGGCCCACCTAGGGGGGGATCTGGGTGACCCCTAACAAATGCTTTTGTCGTCTCACTACACATTTCTAAATAGGATATTTGTAGTATATAAGATTGTGTATTAATAGAATAGAATAGGTAAATTGACGAGCCCATTGGATTAGTGGTTAGGTTGCTTGCCTTAACGCTCTGTACTAGGGTTCCCGGGTTCGATTCCCGGCAGGGTCAACTTTGAAAAATTAACTTTTCAAATTTGTCTGGATCTGGAAAGTAGTGGCAGCTGCGTTTCGCAGTCATTTGGGCAGCCCGCCTGACCATGAAGACCACCGTGAAATAACAGCACGTGTGCTGTTGTGTTTCGGTGAGTGAAGTAAGGGATGCCAGAGCCCATTTCCCTATCCCTTCCCAATCCCTTATCCTTAATCATATTGTAGTCGGCAGCGCACTTGCAGCAGCTTTGGCGTCGAATGTGTTACAGGCGACGGTGGCCACCAACCATCAAGTGGACCGTCAGTCTGTCTGCCGATCTTAACGTAAAATAAATAAATAAAAAAGGTAATAAACAGTTTTAAATTTTTCTTAAGTTCTTAACTTTAATTTAATTTACTGCTTTTTTTATAAGTTTTAATAATAATTAATGGCTATTAAAATTATTAATAGGTAAAAATTATTAACTGTGAAAAAAAAGGATATTTTCTTACTCAATCAATTAAAAATATAGTAGGCAACACTGAATAATTTATTTATAATAATTAAGAAAAATCCTTTATTATATTAAGAAAGTTCTTTACAATTTATTTATAATAAGAGGTCTATAAGTCTTAATGTGTAGATTTCATTTTTTTTTTATAATTAGACAATTTGATTAACTCGAATGAGTGTATAGTATTCTGTGGTAGACATTTATAAAATGAAATAGACGCTGTTCTGTCACTCACTGTCAGTTTGTTTTGTGTCATGTGTTCGTTCAGTCAATCATATCAAATTCATGTGCATTCTGATTATAAACAAAACTTGAAAATTTTATAATAATTACTAACTAAGTAATAGATTGCTAAACGATCAGCATGCTACCGTTATCACTTTTGCGGACGGCACAAAACCATCCAATGCTAGTGGAATTGAAAAATGGCGAAACCTATAACGGCCATTTGGTAAGTTGCGATAACTGGATGAATATAAATTTGCGCGAAGTTATATGCACTTCTAGAGACGGAGACAAGTTCTGGCGGATGCCCGAATGTTACATCAGAGGCAGTACAATAAAATATTTGAGGATACCAGACGAAGTTATTGATATGGTTAAGGAAGACACTCAGATTAAAGCTAGAGGACGAAGCGAGTTGTCCAAAGGCCGTGGCGGTGGCCAAAATATGAGGACAGGCCGTGGCGGTGGACGAGGCGCCTTCGGTAACCGCGGACGACCGGCACCCTTAGCACGAGGTGGTGGCAACGCCGGTAGAAATCCACAGAACAAAAACAAGAAATAGCTAATTGTTTTTTTAGGTTATTTTGTAAAATACACTCAATAAATTAAGTATTTTAAGCGCATCTAGTGTTTTAATTTTATTTTTATGTTAAAGTCGACAGACAAGCTAACCGTCTTCTTGAAGATAGGTGGTTACCATCGCCTACAACACAAACACCACATGCTGCAAATGGACCACCAACTATAGTAGGAATTTTTAAATTAATATTTTATTACAAACTTTAGACTCTTTTAAGTTAATACCTGTATTAGGAGGCCGCAGGGGCAACTCGGCCCACAACTTATTCAGCCTGCGGACTCACTCGACCATTCTGTTTTTTTCGATAAGAAGAAGAACCTAGAAATTTGTTTAGGCAAATAAAGATTTATTTATTTATTAATACTAACTTGAGCCCGTGACTTCGTTTGCACGGAATGTAAGGTACCCTATGTATTTTTCTGAAACCCTGACAACCTGTATGCCGAATTTCACGATGATTGGTTGAGTGCTCTCGCCAGAGAGTATATATGTTCTGTGGTTGAGTGGGAACATCCTTTATATACATATATAATAATAAATACTAGTCAAAACAAAATAAGAGCGACTAGTTAACTTACAACTTATAGGTAGTATTTTATTTAACAAAATTAATTGATAAGTAACAAAATATTGATGTTACGAACTCTTTATTTGAACTCTTCTTAATAATAATAATTTATTTATTTGCTGAATATAGGTAATTACAACAATGGTTTTATAATCTATATGGCTCGCTACATTCTACCCTTTGGGGTGTGCAAATATTTTGATTATACATACTATAATATAATAATCAAGTTATCAGACATATCTTTTAAATCATAGTAACATTTATCAACTAGTAGTTTTTTAACTCTCTTCTTAAATATATTAATATTAAACTGCTTAATATTGTTCGGAATTTTATTATATATATGACTGGTGCTAGACATAAAACACTCTTATGCATAAGGGCTTTTTTTTTATTATGGTATGTCGACAGACAGGCTAACGGTCCACTTGATGGTAGGTGGCTACCGTCGCCTATAACACAAGCAACGCCACAGCTGCTGCAAGTGCGCTGCCGACTACAGTAGGATTAGGATTGGATAAGGAATTAGGAGGGGGGAACTGGGCTCCTAGACTCCTGTGTGTGCTAAAGTAGGATTCGATTTTACATATACTACAACTTCATATATAAAAAGTGAAGGAAGTTTTAGTATTTTATGTTTTTTAAAATAGGGCATACAACTATCTGTTACTTTTAATTTAAATTTACTTACTTTTAATTACTTTTTTCTTTGCTTGTGGTATTTGAGATTGATACCAGATGCTGGCCATAATTTTCAGTAAACTTTAAATTTGAATTCTTTATGGCGTTTTATAGGGATTTTTGTTTTAGCTTTGGATATTTTTTTTGTAATTATATTTTCAACTGAACTAAACAATCGGTATGAAGGTATTTGGACACGATTATTGCAACCAGAGTTGTTACATTGATTCAAGGACATTGCAGCTTGGTTTTTCTCACAGAGCTATCCAAAATGTTTAGAATCGTTTTCAAGAGAAGGACACTATTGCCAGGACATGGTTCAAGTAGACTTTGGGCTACAACTGCTTACATTGAATTCGAACAATGATGGCTCGGAAATTACAAACTCATTTTCGGTTGGTATCTGGCTGGTTTTGATGACATTAAAAAGGTTACATTTCAAAAAAGAAACAAATTAGTAAAATGTTGTTTCCAGCTATTTTTCATTTGTTTTTCTTTCTGTCAAAATGAGTGAATCTAATGAAGAAATTCGATACATTTTAAAATTCATTACAAAAAAGGAAAAATGCAATGCAGCCGCAAAAAAAAATTGTGATGTTTATGGACCTAATGCAGTGTCAATAAGAGTAGGTAGCACAAAGTTGGTTTAAGCGTTTTCAATCCGGGAATTTTGATGTCAAAGGTGCATCTCGTTCTGGTCGCCCTGTTACGGATACAATGGACGCCATTTTTAAAAAATGGAGCAAGATCAGCATATCAGTAGTTATGACATAGTTGAAGAACTGGAAATTGACCACAAAACAGTTATGACCCATTTGAAAAAAGCTGGGTACACAAAAAAGATACTTATTTGGTGTCACAAGCTCACTGAAAGAAACCTTATGAATCGTGTACTCATTTGCGATTCTTTATTGAGACTTAATGAAACCGAACAGTTTTTGAAGAGATTGAAAATTAGTGATGAAAAGTGGATCACGTACGACAAGAACGTGCGAAAAAGGTCGTAGCGGTCGTAGCTCGCTCTAAGATTAATGTTGCCAGAAAAATAAGTGTCCATACTTTTGAGGAATTTTTAACTCGTTCTTGTAGATTCTACATTAGTAATAAATTAGAGAATACAATAATAATAAATAATATAATAGCTTTTTGAATGCAGATTTTTAGAAGATGAAATTGCTCCAACATTGTTAAAAGACTATTCCTCTTGGTTTTTACAGTCCAAGAGGAGTGACAGCTCTTTTAATTTGCATTCTTCGATTATATATATTACAACATTTAATGTTGTTGGCCATACAACTGTCACAATTTGACATTTGTGAGGCCAGAAAACTGGCCACGACGATAAGGACAAAAAATTATATTTGCATCCCTTTTTTTCGAAGGCGTTATTGTAACAACCGTCCTTGTTTAACATTTCGTGACGTCAGATTGATTCCATCTATAATAGTTGTGATTAATCTGAGCTTTTATAGTTCGGTTCACGAAAGATAAACACTGCGCAGTAGTCGAATTTTAGATTACGTTGAGGTGCGGAGTGAGACGCGAGCGGCATGGAATTTGAACGGAGCGACGCCATTGGTTCGCGCGCGACGCGGCATCACCTGCTCTTAGTCGTTATTCGTCTGTTAGGGCATTCGCGCGCTTCCAACTACGAACTAGGAATGGACATGCGCAGACGGTCGATTTTGTGTTCTTCTTTCGTGAATCGTACTATACTTAATGCTTGTATCAATTTTACTCATAAAATTTCCATATCTTGAAAATCGATTCTTAGATTACTTAGGGAGTAAATTCCTAAAATTGAAATACTTTGCGCCGGCAATAGCGTAGTTAGATAGGTACTCTATCTAACTAATTCATTCGGATAATAGGGAGATCAGTACTTACTTGCTAACGGTAGCTATGCTTCAAAATGAAAAAAAGTCTTGTTTATCAATAATTTATTGCCTTCAATATAAAAATCGTTATACTATTTATTATATATTGCTAAAAATGCACTGCTTCTTACTTATACATTTAATATGGCATAAAATTCATCTAAAACATAAATAAACACTGGCACAAACTTATATCTACATTCTAAATTCAAAAGTATAAATAACTTATTATTTAAAAAAAAATCATTCCACAATCCTCTTCATGACATAACGAAGAGGAATATTTTATTGCATACGGCAAGAATTTTATTATTTCCTGTTCTCGTGAGTGCAAAAAAACTAATACTTGCAATCCCAAAAAAACCATCCCATAGAAATATATATATGTATATTTTTTGTTTTCTTTACTATAGTTTTATTTACTCTGTGGTCTGTTTATAACAATATAACGAAAAATAAATTGTATCGCAGTTCAATTATGCATTTATTATTATAAAACCTTAATCCTATGATCCTATGATGGTCTACTTGCATGACCGTCGGTTGAACAATCAACACGTGAAAGTTGAACTTGACACACAAACAAACAAACTCACTTTTGCATGTGCAATATTAAAAAAATATCCCCAAAATTTTTTTTTGTACAATCATTTGATCGCATTAACGAAACCACACATTTGACCTAAACATCCCCTACATTGAGGAGGAATATTGAATATTTACCCAAAACAAAAAAGACAATAATTCTTTATACGCCTAAAACGAAATTATTAGAAACAATATTCGTGACTATATTTGGTACCAAATTGTTTACAATGTTCGGTACTATCGCCAGGTTTTGTTGAAAACTTTGAGTTCTATTCGCTTGTTCTGTGTACGCTTCAGGTTTCTTGTTCTGCGGCGGCACGTCGCGGAATCTGGTCGGCTGTAATGTAGATATATGTACATATTATTATACTGTATGTATATATGTGCTTATTATATTATGTACTTTAATATTTTTCTTTTTTTTTCTAAATTCATTGCCGGGGTGCTACTTTGACTTTTATTGGCGTAGGCTGTGCCTCCTATAATTGCGGCGGCATCTGCCATGTTATTTTTTTCTGTCCCTTGCTGTATGTTTTTTTCGGTGCCTGCCTCGTTGGAGGCCATGTAATAATAAATAAATAAATAAATAAATATATGTATAAAAAACGATGAGTCCAAAAAAAAGTTCTCAGATGAAGATATAAGAAGGTTTACGCAATTTTATCGAAAAAAACTGCGTAAATCGGCGTGTCGTATATTTTTTGTAGCACAGAAAATGACTTGGTCTGAAAATTGCGCTCTAACTCTTGAAATATTTCACCAATTTAAGTAAAAAAAAAACGTTTTGCACGTAGCACAATACTTCTTTTTTAATTGAAAATTAAACGCTTGCCAAATTCATAATATTAACATTTTAAAATTAAATTAAAAAAAAAATCATATCTTAGCAAATATCTTCGTAAAAAGTCCAGCAATAAACTCGTTTTTCTTTACTTATTTAAAAACTATATTTTCTTGAAAAGAAACAAAAAAAAAACCAATTAATATCGGTATTGTCTTGTATTTTACACAGCAGACGAAGTTTAGAATCCTAGTCAGTCTTTTAATGCGTTAACCGATTTTAATTCGGTTTTCACTAATGGAAAGAGGGATAAACGGGGAATGTTCATATATATAAAAATTGCACCCCGGGTCAGGGCGAAGCCGCAGGCGGGTCGCTAGTTACTTTATATTATTTAGTTACATTCTGCATACTCAGAAGTCACGTTCGGTATACACATAAGTCAATACGTTTTACAAGTTTAAAAATACAGATGTCGCTGCGCCGAACAACTCGCTATCGTTTCGTTCTTCAACGCGGACTAAACCTTTCATACAAGATTTACAGAAATTAGAGAACATAAATATACATGCAAAGTTGTCAAAGTGACAGATAACGCAACGCTTTTTAGTTAACGATTATATTTTAATTGAGGAGTAAACTCCGTAAACATTTTTCTCCCACTAGCTTGGAAATTAGTCTTGGATATTTTATTTTACATAATGGGAATAGACCCAAGCAAATTTTGCCTACATTTTATAAAAAAACCTCATGTGCTGCCAGTACTTTTTGTAATTGGGCTTCTGTGTATAATTAATTTGAATGCGGTTAAATGGCCGTGTATTGATAAGTGATTTAGTAAGTGAGAATATCAACCTTTTTCTTATTGTCGTGCATCATTTTCATGTGTTTATATATCGACGTCTGCCAAGTGAAGGTCGCCGGGCACAGTTTACATTTGAAACTCTTCGCCGTCGATCTGTTCGTGTGCATCGCCCACACGTGGCCCTTTAGACGTTTCACGGTCTGGAGGGAAAAAAATAAAATAAAAATAAACGGGAATGTTTTTTAGGCACATTTTTAAAATAAACTGTGAGACATAACAGCTTAAAAAAAAATGGATTTACAAACGGGAATTATCATCGTCCACTGCTAGACAAAAGTCTCCCAAAAGGACCGATCAGTAACAGCCGCAGCCCTTATCAATTCGTCTGTCCCACCTTGTGGATGAACCTACTCAGGGCCGGCATTACCTATAGTGCAAGGTGTGCCATGCGCACGGGCGCAGGGTCTTAGGGCCGCTTTTATAATTATGGACGGTAACGATATATCGGTGTCGTCGACGGTATTTTTCACAGCCACGATCCGAGGGGAGGCGATTTTGTATGACTTTATATGGAAACGGTTTTATAATTCTGAAGACGGTAACGACATGTCGTAGGCGTGCACAGTAAATCGTGTCGTTACCGTCGCACGCTACGATCCCCGTAAGCTATCGGCCGGTAAACTGAGTATGTGTTTCATGCCTAGAAGGCGAAGTGTGTGTGTGCGTGTGTCGCTGGCGTAGGTACGTGACTCGTACTTCTTCCGCATCTACTGTGATTTGTTACGATTGCTTCTAAGTTTGAGTTATTAAATAATATGGCTTTCAAATATGATATTAATCTATTAATTATTTATATTAATTTATTGAATAATGGTATCTAAATATTTAGCTTTTAATAAAGGATGCTGCCAATATCTTCTAATTATTTCGCACCTTTATTCCAATACCGTCACTATCATAAAAAAGCAAATTATCCAGGAGAGCTATTTTAAGATTTACGGGAAACATTAATTGTTATAAATAAGGTAATATAAACTTTTCAGGAATGGTTCTTTTTTTATATGATTAATAACTATTATTCATCATATTTTTATTTATTTATTTTAATTTTACTTATTGTTAACTTGAGGATATTAATTATTTAAAAGTTTAGTGACACTTTACCATTTTATATAAATGTGTATAATCATTAAAATGTCATTTTGCACATATAGATGTATCAACTTAAAAAAAAAATACATCACATTATTTATATTTTATCTGCAATTTTAAAGTTTTTATTAGTTTGAGAAAATAAAACAAACATAATTAGACAAAAACAAATTATATTCTTAGTGAAATTAGAAGAAATCTAGCGAAGCAGTTAGGAACCTAATTGAATCACTATTTATACTTATCTTAATACCCGATAATCGCACCGTTTCACCATCCACATTTTTCATTATGGTGTTCTAAATATTTCTCTTTCATTTCTTCTTGTTCTGACGAATTTAAGTTATTATAAATCGAACATAACTCATACATGTCCTTTTTAGGAACAAAGAAACTGATATTAAAATTTTGAATGAAAATTTTTCTATAAGTATGTTCTTCAGCTGCTTCCATTCCTTCTTCTTCACAATGACGCCATCCCCAATAATCATCGAATATCTTTTGGCACTCTTCTTCCCTTATATTTGCGAAACGTATTCTGCACCTGCTTTTTGAAGCCTCTTTGCCTTTAGTTTTTTTGAACTTCGTTTTCTTACCAGTGAAGATACGATATTAGGTTCTTGGTAATCAGAAGATCAGTGTCGAACGATTCCTCTACTGTTCTAGGAATTCTAGCCTCATAGTTAGGACCAGTGTTGTCTGGAGAAAAATCACCTGATGGTGATGTTGTGCTTGATAAGATGACGGGTTTCAACAATTGAGTGTTCAACAGGGATATTTTAAACAATTCCCAAATTCCTGGTACAAATTCTAATGGGCGATTCAGTTTGAAATCACTGACACTGGTGATAATGATGCCTGTCTTAGTAACGACGTATTGGTAATATTACAAATATCGGTTTGATTGGAAATTTGAATCGCCTGATCATGCAAAGTATCGTGTGCTACACGAGGTCCACTTCCATTTCATAGTGAAGAGCTTGAATTAGAAGTGGAAGAACTTGAGCTTGAAGAGCTTGAGCTACTCGAAGATGAAGATATACTATATATTTTTTATAAATACCAGATTAATCATTTAGCAATAACGACACATTTAATATAAAACTTTTATTTTTTTGTTCCAAAAGTGACACTATATTAATATATTGGATTAAAGTTTTCTAAATATTTTTTACACTGGGATACGCCATAACATCACTAAACAAAAAGAAACACTTATGCACTGAATTTCATCACAAAAAAAATATTGCAATTGATGGAAATGTGTCACTAAACAAATAGTGACACTCTTGAAATCTTGATATATTAATAATATTCACGTAACATTGACGAAAAACTAACTCTAAAGACAAAATGTCGTTTTGACTATTACAATAAAATGAAACTTACCGATACAATAAATTAGAAAGCTGACATTAAACTTAAAATGACGATTTTGCACTCGAATTAATATAATTTTGTCAACGACGAGACGTACTCGTTTGTTTACTGTCGTTGTAGGAATTAAGGGAGTGGGCATTTCGTTTAGTGTCGATAGGTTAACAGCGCCCTCTAGATCAATGAATAGAAATTAAAATATAGGAATCAAAGCAATAATTTTGATTAGTGCTCAGCAAATAGATGGCGTTAAAAACAAATTTTTGAAGAATTTCGTTTAGTGACGGTATTGGAATAAGGGTGCGATTTGTCTTTTTTTTTGTATTAAGTACAAATGCGACAATCTTGAGTCCGTGATAACAAACGACACACATTGCGCATATGCTATTTCCGTTCGCAGCGGCGACACGGAATTATAAAAGTGTTCCACGATGTCGTGGGAGGTAACGATATTACCGTTACGGTGATGTCGTTACCGTCCATAATTATAAAAGCGGCTTAGGGAGCGCCGAGCAAGCGCTCGCAACATCTCCAAAGAGCTTGTGTCGCTCGCGGTAACGACGCTTTCAAAGACTCTGTACCCATGTTATGACCAACGCGCCATGAGCGAAGACATATTAAATGAGTTTCGACATACTGATGGAGAGGGCGCCAGGGTATTGATTGCACACGGGCGATACATGAGCTAGAGTCGCCTCTGAACGTACTACGCTGCGTTTGCCAGTCCGTGGCCTCCACTCGAGAACCTTCCGGGCCCAGTGGCCGTCGGCTCTCCGTATTATGTATCCCGTCCACTGCTAATCCTTACTAATCCGCCGAGTTATGTTGATAACTTAAGTTCGTCTACTGTAGGTGACGCAGTATGTCACAAACATCCATGGCATCGTGATAAGTAATTTTTTTTTTTATGTCAGGTCGGCAGACAGGCTGATGGTCCACTTGATGGTTTTGACAGTTCATTAGACCTGACGCTACAGTGCTGCCATCTCAATTAGACCGTTTCAGAAAACTCTCATTAAAGTCAATCAAGATGGTAAACAATTATCTATGTTAGGCTTTACAAGTGATCTTGATACATATTAATATACATATTGCTAGATTTCACACATGTTAAATAAAAAAAAAACATATTCACTTTCATCAATGGAATCTGAAGTAATTAAGATTCGTTGACATTGGTGTTCAGTGTTATTTTCTCTTTTTTTATGTTAAGGTCGGCAGACAGGCTGACGGTCCACTTGATGGTAGGTGGCTACCGTCGCCTATAACACAAGCAACGCCAAAGCTGCTGCAAGTGCGCTGCCAACTGCAGTAGGATTAAGGATAGGGGATTAGAAGTGGATAGGGAAATGGGCCCTGGCATCCCTCACTCACTCACCGAAACACAACAGCACACGTGCTGTTATTTCACGGTGGTCTTCTGTAAGGGGGTGGCTACTGCCGCCAGACGGGCTGCCCAAATGATTGCGAAACGCAGTGTGCCCTGCCACTACTTTTCCAAATCCAGACCAGAGCCAAATTTGAAAAGTTGATTTTTCAAAGTTGACCCTGCCGGGAATCGAACCCGGGAACCCTACAACAGAGCGTTAAGGCACGCACCCTAACCACTTATCCAACGGGCTCGTCGAATGCAACGATGCAAAATGTCATTGTGTGCGCAATACTTAAGGATTGCGTTACTTAATGGTTTTAAAGTAATGTTTTCAATATTCGTGCAACCAGTTGTGTTTTTTGACAACAAATAAATTTAAATAAATATATTTTATTTCATTTGTTAGCGAGTACATGCTAGGTGTGTGACCGAGTGTGTGGTGTTAAACTAAGGGTTCTTACGGAAGATCTGGGGCCTTAGACAAAATAGCATTCGCTCCGTAGCGATGCGATATCGAAGTTCGTTATCGTCTCAGAGACAAAGGAATCGACACTGTAACACGTGATACCTTGTCATGATTTCTTTGTCTCTGAGACGATAACGAACTTCGATATCGCATCGCTACGGAGCGAATGCTACTTTGTCTAAGGCCCCAGGACCTTTTTGTAACTTTCTTTCTTGCCGTTACTGTTATTTTTTTTTGTCTGTGTCCATCAAATGCATGTTTTTATAAGTTACAAAAAAAAAAAAAAATTCGATTGATTGATGTTGCCACGCGTTTTGCGACACTAATAAGAGAGACCACAGCCCGCGTCGCTAAACCTACGAATCACCTTATTTCTGATTCGATCTCGCACTGTAACCCCGAGCATAGCCCTCTCCATAGCTCGCTGAGCGATGTTCAAGCTTTCTCACGAGCTCCATAGTTAGAGGCCACGTTTCAGCGCCATACATCATCACTGGCAACACACATTTTGTTTTAAGACACTGAGGAATTTTGGACGAGAAGAGCTGGATTCGACGATTGACATTGAACCTACCGTCGCTCACATTGAATGCAATACAATTGCAGTCAATTTTATATCGAACAAACACCCACCTTGTATGATTTTCCGCATATTTCGCACAAATGCTCGCCTTCTGGTTCCTTTTTCTTGCCTTGGTGTAAATTGTTCACGTGAGCGACCATTATTTTCGCCGTTTTGAATGCCTGGAAATCAATGTAATCAAGAAACACTCCGTTCAAATAACGAAATCGACTAAAAATCCTACGGGATTTATTTATTTTTCAATTTATTCAGCAATCAGCTCTATTCGCGTTTCGCTGGGCGATAGCAGCTGCGTATTGATAGTCAGTCGGGACAAATTTAGACTACTAACTAGCTGAGCCCGCACCTTCGTACGCGTGTTATTCGTTATAGTGCGTAACTTTTTTGTTTGTAAACCGATTGGAATAAAACAAATACTAAATATTACAGGAAGCTTGCTACAATGCACCAGTGAAAACCTCATTCAAATCGGTTAAGCCGTTTCTGAGTTTAGTGTGCACAAACGCACAGACAAACATTCTAAAAACATTTTTTTTTCACCTCGGTATCACAAGTACAATGTGTAAAAATTGTTAGAAAAAATATTTAATGAACAGACACGGCTCGTTATTATATGTATAGACAAGTCGTCGCGTCGAGTTGGTGCGAGACCGCAATCTATTTTCTCGCGGGTAGTTTTTAATTTACGATAACTCCTGATATATTCATTTAAATAGTATGATTTAAAGGGCTATTATAATGTGTATGAAACGGCTTAATGTAACTAACGCAATTAATTTGATAATGATTGATACTATACCCGTCTAACCCCTCGCATGTCCCCGCTTTTTTAGGTTAAAAAGAGTGAAATAAAAAAGGAAAATGTTTCTACAGTTCGGTCAATTCGTTCGATAAATTGTTGTACAAATTTCAACTTTATCCAGAGAGTATTAAAGCTTAAAATCGAGTGCAAGTCGGTCTGGGCCAAGTTACGTTGCGCGGGCACATTCGCGGAGTTGCGCAGATACGTGCCGTGAAATTGTTGTGCAAATTTCAACTTTATTTAGAGAGTATTAAAGCTTAAAATCGAGTGCAAGTCGGTCGGGCCAAGATATGTTGCGCGTAATTGTTGTACAAATTTCAACTTTAGAGTTCAAATTAGAACATTACAAATTACAAATTCAAATTAGAACTTTAGTATATATAATGGAGTGAAATATGACGCAAGTCGGTCGCGACACAGATCTGTGTCGGGACATACAAGCATAGTTGGACAGATCTGTGCCAAAATATACGGGGACATACGAGGGGCTCAATAGCTTTTTAAATACCACATTTACCACATTATATGTGATAATTTTTTTAGAAGTTAAAATGGGTATAGTGAGCTATCCTTAAAAGATAAGACATATTGCCATCGCGGACTTTTTTGTAGACCTATAAAGGAGAAACAATCCCACCATACATTGTTTTGTTATATCTCAAACGGTTTAGGCAGCGATTTCGTTTAAAGCTCCCAGATGGTTTGTTTTTTCCGTCATCTTCAACAATCGTCGTCATATTTCAACCAATTTACACAAAACCTCAACGAATTATACACCTACAGATTCCTCAGGAATCGCTCTGTTGATAGATGAAAACCGCATGAAAATCCGTTCAGTTCGGCAGACAGGCTGACGGCAGACACTTGATGGTAGGTGGCTACCGTCGCCTATAACACAAGCAACGCCAAAGCTGCTGCAAGTGCGCTGCCGAATACAGCAGGACTAAGGATAAGGATGAGTAAGGCTCTGGCATCCCTTACTCACTGCCGCCAGACGGGCTGCCCAAATGACTGCGAAATGCAGTGTGCCCTGCCACTACTTTCCAGATCCAGACCAGAGCTAAATTTGAAAAGTTCATTTTTCAAAGATGACCCCGCCGGGAATCGAACCCGGGAACCCTAGAACAGAGCGTTAAGGCAAGCACCCTAACCACTCATCCAACGGGCTTGTCAACATACATACGGATACAGACAGACTGACGTGGCGGGAGACTTTTTTTATCATATGTAAGGACGATTGCCGTCCTAACTCGGCAACACATTTGCAATTACCCTCTGGAGTTTCTTTGGCAGTATTGGCAACATTGACGACTTTAGCCCAAAATCTTCAATTCGACAGCTTGCCTGTCGTTTATGCTAGATATAAAAAAAATCTATCAAATTAATAAAACTCACCTTAAAACAGAAACTGCATTGATATTTAATCGTCTTGAGATGGTCCCAGTCGATATGATCCACCATACACCACTTTGTTGCGAATTTCTTGCCGCAATAATTGCACTCGTGTCTAAAAAGTAATAAGTACATTCGCATTAAAACATGCCCTATTGCCTTCTTTATACTTATCCTTTCCTAGATTTTCCCATTTTTCTTATATCTTAAAACATTGCAGTGCAGTGAATAAAAGTTTTTCTTTCTTTCTTTCTTAGTTGTCTACTTTATGATTCTTACTTGTCTAATAAGGGATGCGGATCGACAGTGGATCCAGGAGCTTATGACCGATCCTATCAGAAAATTATGGGTGGGGCCTAGGAGGGCGACGGTCTCGGTCGATGGACCTCGGTGAGAAACTGTTATCTTCCGTAGGAACCGCTGGGACAGGTCGCACCGTTTGGGAGCAAGGGGGATTTGAAATTTCAAAACAATATTTAAAGCGTCGCTAAGGTGTCGAGTTCAGTGCAGTTTCTCTCATACCAAAAGTGCTATAATGTATTGTGGCGCACCATGAAACTGGAAAATAAAATAAAATAATTAATAAACGGTACCTACACATAAATCGAACTTACTTCTTGCTACATTTGGACCGTATGCATTGTGTTCCGTCGGAGCCACATTCCAATGTATGTACCTATTTACCTCGCCGAGGCTTCAGGCGACCGGGCGCCCGCGCCGCATTTCAGTTGAAAACAAAGGCTTGAACGCAACGCGCGTATTTGTCGGCTACATATACACATTCAACTCGCGAGTGAAATCAACTGATTAATTTATACAAATTGTAATTTTATAAACAATAAATCTTTTGTGTCGTCCCTACTGAGGCGTTATTTAAAACAAGAACACTCCGACCTAAACTGGTGACCATCCGACAATTTTAATATATAGAAGAATTTATTCAAGAACACCATGGCGCAAAGTAACAAAGACGAAAGTGAAAATTTTGGTCAAAGTGGTGATGTTTTTAGAGTTGGAGTAAAAGTTCCCCCTTTTTGGCCAGAGCGTCCCGCATTGTGGTTTGCTCAACTCGAGGGTCAATTTTTGCTATCGGGAATCACATCGGACACAACAAAATTTTATTTTGCATGTGGAAACTTGGATCATCAATATGCAATCGAGGTTGCCGACATAATAGAAAATCCACCGGAAAACAATAAATATGCAACCCTAAAAACAGAATTAGTCCGAAGGTTGACGGCACCACGCGAAGAGTCAATAAAACAGTTTTTGACCAGTGAAGAAATGGGAAGCAGAAAACCGTCCCAATTTCTCAGGCATCTGCAACATCTTGCCGGACCAAGCATCCCAGAGGAATTTATAAGGACTACTTGGTACAACCGCCTGCCTACATCCCTCCAACCTATTATAGCCTCCCATGGCGACATGGCTATAGACAAACTCGCAGAGCTAGCTGACAAAATAATGGCTATAGCCGCCCCATCACCACAGGTAGCAGAAATGACGCCGAGGCCTTCGACGTCAACAACGGATCCCAATTGGGCGGTTATAGAAACCATGGCTAAGCAGATAGCCGATCTAACGAAGCAGGTTGCAGCCTTGAGCACCCGTCAGTCCAGAACACAAGGCCGAAGATATTTCCGGGGCAGAAGCAGATCGAAGTCGCAGGGCAAGAGCAACGGTCTTTGCTACTACCATAAAAAATTTGGCAGTAAGGCGTACAAATGCACGCGGCCTTGCTCCTACCCGGAAAACACCAGCGGCAGTCAGTAATAGCGGCTGATGACTGCCACGAATGTAACGGCCGCCTCTTTGTCACTGACAGGAAAACAAAGTCAGAATTTCTTATCGATACAGGTTCTGACTTATGTGTATTCCCTAGGAAAGCGACCAGGGGCCACCGGACAAAGACGCAGTTCGAACTGTACGCTGCCAACAACACCACTATAGCGACCTACGGCTACGTCGAACTACATTTAGACCTCGGATTGCGTCGCGACTTCACCTGGCGATTCATTGTAGCAGATGTGGAAAAACCAATAATAGGCGTCGACTTTTTAAGTCATTATAATTTATTAGTCGACTGCCGCCAACACCGCCTCGTCGATAGACTTACTAGCCTATCAATAACAGTCCCACATCATAATATGAGTGCAGAGACTACAACTGTCAAGGCCGTAAACGGTAGCACTCCATATCACTTGTTACTCCAAAGATACCCCGAGATTACCAAGCCTGCTGGTGCACCTATGGAGATAAGGCATAATACCAAGCACCATATACGCACAACGCCCGGACCACCTGTAAGCGCTCGCCCTCGTCGCTTAGCTCCAGATCGCCTTACCATAGCAAAAAAAGAATTCGAGGAAATGTTACGCAACGGTACAGCGCGAAGATCCGAGAGCTCGTGGTCATCTCCATTGCACCTAGCACCGAAGAAGGACGATGGTTGGCGACCATGCGGTGATTACCGTGCCTTAAACGCGAGGACAATACCAGATCGCTACCCAATACGTCACATCAATGACTTCTCGTACCAACTATCAGGAGCTACGATATTTTCAAAAATTGATTTAATCAAGGCCTACAATCAAATCCCAGTCCAGGAATGCGATATACCCAAAACCGCAATAACAACTCCATTTGGTTTGTACGAATTTCCGTTCATGACTTTCGGTTTGAGGAATGCGGCTCAAACCTTTCAGAGATTCATGGACGAAGTGCTGCAAGGGATGAACAACGTCTACAATTACATCGACGACATTTTATTGTTCTCGCGCACAGAGGAAGAACACCTGGAACACCTAAAACAACTATTTGAAAGATTGGCAAAATATGGAATTTTAATAAACACTTCCAAATCAATTTTCGGCGTTCCCGAAGTAACTTTCCTGGGCTATAGCGTAACAGCAGAAGGTACACAACCACTAGAAGAAAAGGTAGACGTCATTCGGAAGCTCGAACCACCAACAACAGCAAAACAACTCCGAAGATTCCTCGGAATGATTAACTACTACCGGAGATTCATTCCACATGCCGCCAAAATACAAAGCCCATTAAATGACGCCCTGATAGGCAATGTCAAAGGAGCAGCACAAATTAAGATGACGGAGGATATGCTGAAAGCATTTGATCTGTGCAAACAGAGCCTTGCAGAAGCTACCCTTCTCACGCATCCAGACATTAAGGCCGAAATAGCATTGTTCACGGATGCATCAGATAATTCAATCGGTGCAGTCCTACAACAAAAAGTGAACAATTTATGGAAACCGCTGGCATTTTTCTCTCGCAAACTTTCCCCAAGCCAGAAGAAATACAGTCCGTATGACAGGGAATTACTCGCCATTTACGAAGCAATCAAGCATTTCAGATACATGCTTGAAGCGAGAACCTTCGTTATATACACGGACCACAAACCACTCACCTTCGCATTTACGACAAGACGAGACAAATGTTCTCCCCGCCAATTCCGGTATCTTGATTATATCGCACAGTATACCACAGATCTGCGACATATACCGGGAAGCGAAAATATAGTAGCGGATACTTTGTCTAGAGTGGATGGCATAACGGAGTCCATCGATTATACAGATCTTGCAAACGATCAGAACAAAGACCCTGAATTGCTTGATTTGCTAAGGAATGGAACAGCCCTTAAACTGAAAAGACATGAAGGAATTTATTGCGACTTTTCAACAGATAGAATCCGCCCTTATGTGACACCAAAATTTCGCAAACAAATCTTCTCAAAAATGCATGAGTTAAGCCATCCGGGAAGAGCAGCAACTGCAAAACTGGTAACTGAGAGATTTGTATGGCCAGGCGTGCAAAAGGACTGCAAACAATGGACGAGAGAATGCAAAGATTGCCAGATTTCTAAAGTGTACCGTCACACTTCCTCTCCATTGTCTACATTCCCCATTCCTTCCCAACGTTTTTCCCAAGTCCACGTCGATATCATCGGACCCTTACCGTACTCCAATGGTTTCAGATACTGCTTGACTGCCATCGACCGCTTCACACGCTGGCCAGAGGTCTATCCGCTTGCAGACATCACGGCGGAAGCGTGTGCCAAAGTTTTTGTATCCGGTTGGGTGTCACGTTATGGATGTCCTATCAAAATAACGACAGACAGAGGTCAGCAGTTCCAATCTCACCTGTTCAGAAGCCTAGCGTCCCTCATTGGTGCAGAACTTCGCCCTACCACAGCATACCATCCGCAATGCAATGGAATGGTGGAGCGGCTCCATCGCCAACTTAAAGCCGCCATCGTTTGCCACAATACTGCAGAGTGGGTAGAAGCATTACCACTAGTGCTTCTTGGAATGCGTGCAGCCTGGAAAGAAGATCTAAAAACCTCATCCGCGGAACTCGTTTATGGTGAGCCATTACGGCTACCTGGAGAATTTTTAGCTCCCTCACCTGCGTTGATTTTCGATCCAGCCGACTACGTCGAACGCCTGCGGAAGCAAATCACCCAGCTAGCCCCCAAACCTGCATCACGGCATAGCAAACAAACGATCTTCTTGCCTAGGGATATCTGGACTTCGGAGTACGTATACCTTCGTCGAGGACCAGAGAAACGCCCACTACAGTCGCCCTACACTGGCCCTTATAAAGTCCTGGAACGTAGCCCTAAGACGTTCAAAATAGAGGTTCAGGGTAAAGAAACAACTGTGACTATCGACAGGATCAAACCAGCATATAGAACCAGTGACAGATCTTGTGATGACAAGATTCCTGCGCCACCGATAACAGTCACACCCACAACTTCAACTTCTGCTGAACAGCCGTCTGAAAGGAAGACCAGAAGTGGAAGAAAAGTGCATTTTCCAGACTACTATCGACCGTGAACCGGTCTCGGTAGGGGAGTAATGTGGCGCACCATGAAACTGGAAAATAAAATAAAATAATTAATAAACGGTACCTACACATAAATCGAACTTACTTCTTGCTACATTTGGACCGTATGCATTGTGTTCCGTCGGAGCCACATTCCAATGTATGTACCTATTTACCTCGCCGAGGCTTCAGGCGACCGGGCGCCCGCGCCGCATTTCAGTTGAAAACAAAGGCTTGAACGCAACGCGCGTATTTGTCGGCTACATATACACATTCAACTCGCGAGTGAAATCAACTGATTAATTTATACAAATTGTAATTTTATAAACAATAAATCTTTTGTGTCGTCCCTACTGAGGCGTTATTTAAAACAAGAACACTCCGACCTAAAGTATCTTGTAGCGACTACATACCTACACGTATCTGCACGTAGGAATATTGAACACACTGTTCACCGATAAGTTAAGATTGTAATAAGCACGTATTATCATAGTATATAAGCCATATTTTATGCAAAATAAATCAGACGTTATCACACCTTGTTTCGTTATACTTATTGCCATAATAATTAGGCAAATATCTCTTTAAATTTTGTATATATCTCTTGCTTGTATATATATTATATATATTTTGTATATAATTTTGCTTATATATACACATATTACACACACACATATGTTTATATGTATCTGAGGGTGTCGCTGTGTCAGCGTGCCGCGAATTCAGTGCTTTTTCCCCATACAAAAAATGCCCAATGTGCTTAAAGAAGTTTTCACTTTAAAAAAAAAACCACTCACACATAAGCGTCCTCATCCACATGCTTCTTGCTCAGTCTCATGTGATTGTTGTAACAGTCTCGACTGGAGAAGCTCTTCCCGCACTCCCTGCACTCGTGCAGGGCTCCCGCGTCCTTCTCCCGGTGATTCCTCATGTGCCTGGCGAGGTTCCGCTTCCATTGGAACAGCTTACCGCATATCTGGCACGGGTACGTCAGCCCGTCGTGGATCACACTGCAATTATTAATTATTAAATGGAGGGGTTTTCATTGAATGTAAGGTCGCCTAACTAACATGCAACGACATTTTTCACGAGTTTAGTAGTCGTGAATGACTGCGAACGCAGGGCACAATGCGTTCGCAGTCATTCGGGCAGCCCGTCTGGCGGCAGTAACCACCCACATACAGAAGACCACAGTGAAATAACAGCACGTGTGCTTTTATGTTTCGGCGAGTGAGTAAGAGATGCCAGAGCCCATTTCCCTAACCCTTTCCAATCCCTTATCCTTAATCCTATTGTAGTCGGCAGCACACTTGCAGCAGCTTTGGCGTTGTTATATTATAGGCGACGGTAGCCACCTACCATCAAGTGAACCGTCAGCCTGACTGCCGATTTTAACATAAAAAAAAAATCAGCCTATGTAACTTATGTGCAAAATCCGATATTGTTTATGAACTAATAAGGTGAGATTATTATAAATAAGGGCGCACTGTGAATACGAGCGATTGATGTCAATAATGGGTATTTGAGAGAATTTGTTGTCTCAACTTACTTGACTTCAATGACTGCGAGATAGAATGCGACGCAAGACATTCGCAGCGCTTACCGTACTCGCGAAAATAATAATTAATATATTACGCGAGCAATTCCAGTATTTTAGAAAAATAGACGGTAGCTATTATTGCCAACTCAATTTTAAATGTACGTTTATATCTAGGAAGTTTTCATCAAAAAACATTATTGGCTTTTAGTCAGTAATTACAAGAATTTAACATGCAAAGATGTCACAAATTCTGCATATTTTAGAAATTAACTGTACTAGATATTAAATTAATTTCAATTTTTTGTTTCCATTCAAACCTTCATATGATATCTTTGAAATGTCATGTTTTTTTTAAGGATTTTTGCGACCAATAACCAATTACGTAGTATAAAACTGGTAAACTTAAAACTTTGTTAAAATTAAGATTAAATTCACATTCAATGTTAACACATAATTGGGGTTACGTCCAGGCTTTTCCCGATTTTTTTAATCTGGCTCCCTTAGTGGCGTCCTCCTTTGAGGTTAAAATTATGCAAGACGAAAAATCAGCGAGCAACAAAAATCTCTGCTGTTTTGTGTAAATTATAAAGAAAAAACACAATTATAGATCCTGGTAAACTTTGACACAATTTGGGCGTAGTGGTGGGACGGTTTGCGCTGGTACACTGACGAGCCAATCGCTGTTGGCGCAATTCGACTGATGAACCAGTTGGGGCCAATCGCTTTTGGCGCAATTTGACCGATGAACCAATTGGGGCCAATCGCTTTTGGCGCAATTCGACTGATGAACCAATTTGGGCCAATCGCTTTTGGCGCAATTCGACTGATGACACAATTGGTGTCACAGACGCTTTTGGCGCAATTTGACATGTGAACCAATTGGGGCCAATCGCTTTTGGCGCCATTCGACTGAAGAACCAATTGGAGCTAATCACTTTTGGGGCAATTCGACTGATGAACCAATTGGGGCCAATCTTTTTGGTGCAATTCGACTGATGAACCAATTGGCGCCATTCGACTGATGAACCAATTGGGGCTACAATCGCTTTTGGACCCCCCACTCCGGTCCTCGCACTCCACCACCAAAGAGACTTAAAATTTGGTTCCCTAGGTAGTTTACGTTTTGTCCCTAGAAGTTTGCCGGTTATTATACAATATACTCACACGTGAGCTCGATAACTCTTTCTTGAATGAAATATCTTGTCGCATCCTTTGCAGGGTAGGAACAACTTCTCCTTCGGTTTTTCCTCCTTGTTCAAGGGTAGGATTCTAAAAAAAACAAACTTAACTTCAATCAAAATACCCACAAATATACCTAGGACACTTTTTATTCCGGTAATGGGACAATAATAAAAATACATAAATAGATGATTACTTTTAAGTAGTTTTACTCGTGGCTTCGCCAGTATAAAAATTGATAAGTAGCCAATGTATTCCCTTGAAATTCAAGCTATATAAAAAATCGCCAAGATACAATTGGCTTGATCAAGCCAAATTTAAGGCATATTTTTGCGAGATGGCCGTACTTGTCGTGCAAAATGACACCCATACACCGTTCAATTGGCTTGAACAAGCCTATCGTGTCATGACGATTGGACGATAGGCTTGATTGTGTATGGCTGGCATTACACACTAGATGGCGTTGCCTTAAATATGTATTTAATGAGCAAACACCTTATTTAAATTGTGATTCTAGAAATAAAAACTAAATTGCTCTGAAAAGAAAAACATTTTTTTATTAAAATAAATTGATTTTACATTTTCCGCTATACAAATCTTTACAAATTTTTACCTGAATAGAGAACAACATTTAAGCTATTATTTCCCAAATTTCCAGCTATACTCAACAATATACTTTATAATTATTTATTAAGTTTAACTATACCCATACAATATTGAGAAGTGACTTTGTTTTCCTCCACTGAGCGGTACCAAATACACAACACACACACACGCATTAACATTACGAACCACTCACCCTCATACACATGCAATCACCGATAATAATATGTGTTTATATGTATGATGTACCTATATATGTTTATAGTTTATGTGTATTGTACTTGCATAAGTGACGCGACACTTCACGTCAATGAACGACGGTTAAATTATTTGGATATTGTTCATACAAAAATTACACTAAAATTACGATTAAAAAATGGGGGGTGGGGGCAGGAGGGTGAAAAATACTTTACGACCTATTCTCATAACTACCAAATATACAACAAAAAATCATAAAAATCAGCTGTTTCGGAGGAGTTTTGTTATATATATCGCAGTCATCTGGTTGAATCTGCTATTTGATTGAATGACTAGCGCGTTCATTGAATGACGACATTTAATTGAATGACTAAAGGACAACTCGTCAAGTCGTTGAATGTAACGTTTAACGTCTTGACTGAACGTCATTTAGCGAAGACGTTGAATGGGATATAGCCGACTTTGTAATGTTTGGTTAAGGTGCCCATGAGTTCGCAACTAACCTTACTTTAAATAAAAATAAATGAATTATAAAATGTTTCATTAAATCAAATTGTAATATTTGATTAGGGTGAATTTTGGGACAATTAAAAAATTACTGATTTATAAACTGCTGAGTTTAAAATAATAAAAGATTGTAGCATGATTTCCAAAGCTTTACTTAATCTCACACAGTGCTATCTGTGCGAGCTGTTTGATGCCATATTTGTTTTGGTGACTACTAGCGCCGCAGTGGGGAAAAAATGAACTAAATTTGAATTACCTGACTGATTTCATGTCCGCTATGTTCAAAGGGCTATGTTACAATCCGCTAACTAGTTGGACGTTTAGTGACGCTTGTTCAATCAACGTTCGGCCTAGTCATTCAATTAAATGTCATCATTCAATGAACGCGCTAGTCATTCAATCAAATAGCAGATTCAACCAGATGACTGCGACATATACACTGTGACATGAGAATTTTATATATTAGATTATTATTTTCTTTTTGTACTTATAAATTGTTTTGTCAGATCAGTAATAGATTTTAAAAATTTAATTCTATTAAAAATGTATTTGTAATTTTTTCTATGCTGTTAAGGTTTGTTAATAAATAAATAAATAAATAAATATAACATTCATTTAACTTCATTTACATGTACCTATATGTTTTTTATTATTTGTTAATATAATAGAATACAAGAAAAACATTTTACCAAGAATTGAGATGATATTGTTTTTAAATATTGTCAAAATCTATATAATTTAGTGAATTTAACAGACAGAAATCTACATACATACAATCAAATTGTCGCTGGTAAAATGTGAACAAGACGTTCACATTTTGCCAGCGACCAGTTGGAAAATAACGCCTAACATCTTTATCGCTGCGACGACAGTGGCGCCGAACGACGACAGTGGCCCCGATTTTTTTTAATATTTTTAGATTATCCCTCGGTAACCTAACATTTTTTCAGGATAAAAAGTATTCTACATTCAGGTAGTGATCTATCTGTGTGCCAAATTTTATCAAAATCCTTTCAGTAGTTTTTACGTGAAAGAGTAACAAACATCCATCCTCACAAAAATTCGCATCATCATCATCAATACACTATCATATGTCCCTACTGCAGGAGCACAGGCTTACCCTCTCAACAAGGGAGTATGGGCTGTATGGGCTATATGGTCTACTACGGGTCAGCGTAGTAGACCATATAGCCCATACATATGGTGATAAACATATATGCGGGTTGATAAACTTCACATGCGCCTTACAATTTCTTCTTTGATGTATGTAGGTTTCCTCGCGATGTTTTCCTTCACCGTTTGAGAGTAGTCAGTAAATGACCGGGGCTCGAACTCGGACCTCTCGGCATGATATTCCTCGCCACCCGGCTTAGTAACTCTTCTGCGATAACACGAGGTGGAGCCCGTCTCAGGTGTAAACCCCCTTTGGGCCGCCCACTCTTAATGCCATAGAGACGAGAGGTCACATGAGCAGGGGTTATCCAAGAGTTTCTAGTGGAAGCGGCCTCCGACTCTGCGGTAAGTTGTGCCGTAGAGCAGAGGTTATGGGTGCTTCAGAGATGAAACCCCTCGCTGATTACCCGCTGCGAGAGGTGAGTATGGGCGGCTCGTGCCGTTTCGCCCGGGGATGGTGGACCGGGCAACGAAGGGAGCTTTGTGTTTCCGGCACGTCTCTCCACGCCTAATCGAGGTGGAGCCCGCAAGTGTTCGGGCCTGGTCTGGCGGGGGAGAAACATCTTACCAGCGTCCATAGACGGCGCGAGGAAGAACCGTGGGTTTTTAGTGTGTAGAAGTCCTCTGGCTTGCAGATTTTCCCACGCAAAAAAAAGGCGCGTCTCTACCACTGCGCCACCACTCAATAACTACTAAAAGATAATATAATATATGGGGAAAAACTCACTTTAAATGATACTTTAGCGTCATTTTATTAGCGAATACTTTTCCACAGCAATCGCACTGCGGTTTCTCCTGATGGCATATCCCTCTGTGGTATGACAACTTTGATTTTGAACTGAAACACGCCAAAGAAATGTTCTTTGAAAGACAGAGAATTCGCATCATTATCGTGAGCCCACTAAGCAGTGATTGTTATAAAAAAAAACTTCTATATTAAGGTCGACAGATAGGCTGAAGGTCCAATCGATGGCAGGTGGCCTATGACACAAACAACGCCATAGGCGCTGCAAGTGCGCTGATGACCATAGTAGGATGAAGGATGGAAAGCGATAGGTCAAAGGGCTCTGGTATCCCTTATTCACTCACCGAAACACTTTTGCGAGTTAATCCAGACACTTTTTTCTGTTAATCTTCTGTCAGGCATTGAATTTTTAGAATTTACTCCTAAGAATCGATTTTCATATAAGGCCACCGGTATAATAATTTTATAAGGAGTAAAATTAATACAAGCGTTAACTAAAAATGTTAGTTCTTTTAAGCAGTTCCTACCCAAATCCTATAGAAGTCGCCGCTTCACCTAATTCTATTGTAGTCTAATAGATGGCGCGTTTATTTACCCCCTTTTCCTATTGCATAGTCATAACAAACAAAGAAACTCAATTTACAATTTTAGTTAGAATTAAAGATAAAAACGAAAAGAAAAAAATACCTGAAAACACTTCCACAGGAATTGCAAGTTTTGTATTCCGTACTGTTTGCGCTATGCACCCTACAGTGCTTCAACATTACCCGCTTGAGGGTAGTTTTGAAATCGCACTGCACGCAACTGTACGCCGTCAAATGTAACGAACGGTGGGTAGACAAATTATCTTTAGTTAGAAAGTAAGCCTTGCAAACATCGCACTGATGGGAATCTGGACCTTTCTGGAATTGAAAACCATTATTTAAACATACTATTATTAACACGTCGTAACTTTATTAGTAACAATAGTTAGCCAATTATAGTAGCAAAATGTAATTAACTAGTAAGATATAATTTTTATTAATGCAGCTGGGATGGGCAGCGTTTGGAAAGCTCCGAGAATCCTTCTCGTCCACAATTACTGTGTCTAAAACCTCGTAATGTAATATAATATAATAATTTATTTGCGAAAGCTCAACGTCGCTCAACGAGCTATGGAGAGGGTTATGTTCGGGGTTACACTGCGAGATCGAATCAGGAATGAGGGGATCCGTAGACGAACGAAAGTTACCGACTCAACTCGAAGGATTAGTAATTGAAGTGGAAGTGGGCGGGAATATAGTACGGAGGTTCTCGAGTGGAGACCATGGACCGGCAAGCGCAGCATAGGATGTCTACCCACCCTTGTAGATAGATGACCTGATAAAGGCCGGGGGTCGACAGTGGATCCAGGCTGCTTCTGATCGGTCCTTTTGGAGAATTAGGGGAGACCTTTGTCTAGCAGTTGACGTCCTACGGCTGAGACGATGATGAACTTTTTTTAACTCTGTGAGTATTGTTTGTAACATTCTATAAGTAGCGAAACCATTTGAGAACTTTTTTTTTTTTTTTATGTTAAGTCGACAGACAGGCTGACGGTCCACTTGATGGTAGGTGGCTACCGTCGCCTATAACACAAGCAACGCTACAGGTGCTGCAAGTGCGCTGCCGACTACAGTAGGATTAAGGATAAGGGATTAGGAGGGGATAAGGAAATGGGCTCTGGCATCCCTTACTCACTGACCGAAACACAACAGCACGTATATGCTGTTATTTCACGGTGGTCTTCTGTAAGGGGGTGGTCACTGCCGCCATGCGGGCTGCCCAAATGACTGCGAAACGCAGTGTGCCCTACCACTACTTTTCAAATCCAGACCAGAGTCAATTTTGAAAATTACATTAAAATTTCCAAACTTGACCCCGCCGGGAATCGAACCCGGGGCCCCTGAGACGTTAGGCAAGCATCCTTGCCACTCATCCAACGGGCCGTCACCCTACTTCAAATATAATAATGAGGGTTTTCGATACTTTTTCTGCCACCAGGCGGCGCTTCGTAGGCGTCGGGTCTAAACAGCTGTCAGATAGCACAGAGTCGTAGGTACTAAACATAAATTATTGAAATTCTATTGTGTTCTCTTGCAATACATAGAAAATTGCAATTCACGTATGTATTTTGACAGTTGATTAGACCTGACGCTACAGTGCTGCCATGTCAATTAGACCGTTTCAGAAAACCCTCATTAAAGTCAATCAAGATGGCAAACAATTATCTATGTTAGGCTTTACAAGTGATCTTGATACATATTAATATACATATTGCTAGATTTCACACATGTTAAATAAAAAAAAACATATTCACTTTCATCAATGGAATCTGAAGTAATTAAGATTCGTTGACGTTGGTGTTCGGTGTTATTTTCTCTTTTTTTATGTTAAGGTCGGCAGACAGACTGACGGTCCACTTGATGGTAGGGGCTACCGTCGCCTATAACACAAGCAACGCCAAAGCTGCTGCAAATGCGCTGCCGACTGCAGTAGGATTAATGATAAGGGATTAGGAGGGGGATAGGAAAATGGGCTCTGGCATCCCTTATTCACTCACTGAAACACAAAAGCACACGTGCTGTTATTTCACGGTGTTCTTCTGTATGGGGGTGGTTACTGCCGCCAGACGGACTGCCCAAATGACTGCGAAAACGCAGTGTGCCCTGCCACTAAAATGTTTCTCTCAAATATTTTCGGTATCTCCAGAAATGCTTATATCTTTGGCAACGGTAGCTAAGGCCAGCTACGCACTCGCATACATTCGGAGTTGCTCATGTTCTTGTAGTAGGACCAGCAGCGCACTTCCATACCCTTAGTGTTGCATATGTTCTTGGCCTGTAGCCATTTAGGGCCAACAGCGCACTTGCTTACTCCTGGAGTTGCTCATGTCCTTTGCGACGGTAGCCATCTACCATCAAGCGGATTTCATTACGAACATCAACATACCTTCTTATGTTTACCATTCATATGATCGACCATCAACTTTTGGGTATTAAATGTCAATACACAATCTTCACATTTGTACTTCAATTTCCGGAACTCCTTACTGGCGATATCTTCGGATCTGACCCGCCACATTTCCTCGTCGCTCATAGTGTGCAGTTGCACTAAATCTTCGGATAGATTCTTCAATTTCCTTTGATCGCGCGTAAGTGAGGCGTTATTCGCCTGAAACGAGCATTTATTTACAAATGTACTTAGTCTTTACTCGCGATATTCTAGCCTACGAGTAAATCTTTTTTTTTATCTATAACACAAGCAACGCCAAAGCTGCTGCAAGTGCGCTGCCGACTGCGATAGGATTAAGGATAAGGGATTTGGAGTGGATAGGGAAATGGGCTCTGGCATCCCTTACTCACTCACCGAAACACAACAGCACACGTGCTGTTATTTCACGGTGGTCTTCTGTAAGGGGGTGGTCACTGCCGCCAGACGGGCTGCCCAAATGACGGCGAAAACGCAGTGTGCCCTGCCACTACTTTCCAGACCAGAGCCAAATTTGAAAAGTTCATTTTTCAAAGTTGACCCTGCCGGGAATCGAACCCGGGAACCCTAGAACAGAGTGTTAAGGCAAGCACCCTAACCACTCATCCAACGGGCTCGTCAATCTCGGGAAACTAACATTTTTACAGGATAAAAAGTATCCTATATCCTAATCCAGGTAATAAACTATCTGCCTGCCAAATTTCATTCAAGCTCGTTCAGTAGTTCTTACGTGAAAGAGTAATAAACATCCATCCATCGTCACAATCTTTCGCGTTTATAATATAGTAGGATTTTCAATTAATCACACAGCATGAAAGAATAAATGAAAGAATAACCCCCTATAGACGATTTGACTGTATATAAATAAATAAATATATTATTTTAAATTTATGCCACAACCTGCCTCATAATATGTAGACAACGATAGTCTACCGAAATTTAAAAACAAAATTAAAGCTTTTTATTTTTCTAAATACAAATAAATTGTTACTTTCCTTACAGCTTTAATTGAATTGTGTGTATTGGAATTTTATTCAATTTTAACTATTCTTGGAAGCCGTCCCAATTTCTATTAATTTGTATTATTTTTTTCTTATCTTGTATTTGTGTGTTTTTTTTTTCTTTCTTAATTGTTCTTAAATATGTATATATTATTAATTTACTCAACTGTACCTATAATTCATGATTATGTATGCTGTGATAGCCTATAAATGTAATGTGTACAAGCTGATCTAGGTTATGCTTTTTGTTTTGAGCTTTATGTACATTATTACGTTGGCTATCCATAATAATAAATAAATAAATAAATAAATATTGAGTGATTTACTATGTTATTTTAATATCATGGACTTCTTATAGGTTTTCCCACAGGGTTTTCCTATAATCTATAAGTAGAAAACTAATTTCTGTATTTATTTTAAAATTCTAGGTTCAGTAGTTTCGGAGATAAGGGAGGGGGGGTGGAAATGGTCGGACAGACGGACAAATGAGTGATCCTATAAAGGTTCCGTTTTTTTATTCGGACGTACGGAACCCTAAAAAAGCGTGGGTATCAGCTCCGAGGCACGACTAGAGTTTACTTCCTTTGTCTATTGCAATAGGAAAAAAGAGTTTATAAACGCGCCATCTATTACACTACAATAGAATTAGGTGAAGCGGCGACATCTATCGGATTTGGGTAGAACTGTTTGGTAAACTCCAAAAATATAACCCTATTGATGGCGCCATCATTTAATTATTTATTTATTTATTTTCTATAAGGTACACCAACAGCACAAACAAAGAATAGGTATAGGTAACACAAGGCAATTTTAAGGCATACACAGATAAACTACAAACAAGAAATTGAGACGATCGATAATACACGCACAGCAACAAGCAAATTCTTTACAAAAAAAAAGGACATAAAAATGAAAATTAAACAATGAACAACTGAAATCAAGAACAAGAACAAAGAATAATAAACTAATTTATCCATATTTAAATAACAAAAATATCATTATCCACAATAGAATTGGGTGAATCGGCGATATCTATCGAATTTGGGTAGAACTGCTTAGAAAATAACGCTTTTTAGTTAACGCTTGTATTAATTTTATTCATCAAAAAATTTTCCATAAAGGGAGCCTCATATGAAAATCGATTCTTAAGGAGTAAACTTCAAAAAAAACGACCAAATCGGTCCATCCGTTTAGGAACTCCACGGAATTGCTGGCGTATGTTTTTCATATTTTTCAGAGCGGTTTTTCAGTCCTCACCAAATTTATATCTTTTAAATAAACAGGCAGTAAAGTATATTACCCAATGGTCAGACAGGACTTGTTTGAATGAATAACTCTTAACTAACCTCTTTGTGCGATTTTCTTTTCCTATCTTTTTTACTTTTCTTCGATCTCTTCTCTTTCTTTTCTTCCTTCCACTTCAACTCGGACAGTTGAATATCGTCGTCTGACGACTGGCTATCGTGAGTTACAGGCACTTCAGGGAATTCAACATCATCAATATTGGAGGGCTCCTCTTTGGGTTCTGGGGATGTGAAAAAAATAAATTTTATTTGCACAAAAACATGTCCACTGTGCCGTGCCATATATTATTGGGTAAATTTTGTATATATTATCTACTTCTATTTCTTCATAAGTCTGGGATCTGTTTTTTCTTTATAAATAAAATACTGTAATCTTTTCCATGATACATGTGCACCTATATACTCTCCTCAATAACAAACCATAATAATAGGGGATCGGACAGTAATCAGATTAAAATTTAAAATGTACTTAGAAAGAAAATATATAATTTTTTACGATTATTTAATATAATTCATTTAAATATTTTTAAATGAAGAAATAAAATTTTATTATTTACAATATTTTTAATCTATACTGAAACACCAATCACAGTGCGTGACGTCATTTGTGTGCAATCATTGTCTCATGCCAATGCAGCTGTTTTGTTATGATATGACCACAAATGACGTTCCGCGCTCTCAGATGAACTATCGTGGCGTTTTGGCGGCATTTTCAATCGCCAAAAACGTTGTATTTTCGCGCTGATTGTGATGAGGTAGCAATAATACTCCATAGGTGCAGGAATCTTACAGGAATGTCTCATGATCTTTATTTACATTGCTTATATACTATATTTACAGTGGGGTATTATTATTATACAGGAATAATAATAATTAACGAAGTTAATTGTGATTGGCGCGTGCCAATGCGTATTGCGTTCGCGCGCACATATTTTGAAACAGCGCGATGATATAAATACGGGCCGCGTAGGTGTGCAACCCTTTTGCCCGTCGACGCCGTGGAGGCAACATCTCCTCTTTACTACAGTAGCTACAGTACTCCCCCTCAAGCGAAGCGTACCGGTAGTTTGATGAGTCGGCCAAATCGCGTTCGCTTGCTGTCACCGTCGTTCGTCTTACTACTGGGAGGTAACTTGGTAACGGTTGATGAGGTATGGTCTTGACTGGTAACAGGTTCAAAATCTTCAAGTAGGTATGCCGGTTTCAATCGGTCGATCGATATATTTGCTTGACGTCCATGTAACTGAATTGTGAAAACTTTGTCAGTTCGTTTCACAACACGGTAAGGTCCTTCGTAAGGTGGTTGAAGTGGCTTACGAATTGCGTCCACTCTGACAAATACGTGGGTACATGTGTATAAGTCTTGATGCACAAACATTTTCTTAGTACCGTGCGTTTTGATACTTGTTGGCTTGAGCGCGTCAATAGTTTCACGTAGCTTGTTTACGTAGGTATAATCGCCGATTGAGATGTTCGTTTGAGAGTTGAAAAAATCGAAAGGTAGCCTTAGGTTGTAGCCATAGGTAAGTTCGGCCGCGCTAACACCTGTGTCCGTGCGTAATGAAGCACGCAATCCAAGTAATATTGTAGGTAATACTTCGATCCATGAATTACTATGTTCGGATAGCTTGGTTTTTAATGCGGTTTTCAATGTTCGGTGCCAGCGTTCGACTATGCCGTTACTTTGCGGGTGATAAGGCGTTGTGCGAGTTTTCTTGATTCCAAATATTTTCATTAAATTTGAAAATAAGTCGCTCTCAAACTGACGTCCTTGGTCGCTTGTGAGTGTTGCAGGACATCCAAAACGAGTGATCCATTGTTCATATATTTGTCTGGCAACTGTTTCAGCGCTTATGTCGTGAGTAGGTATTGCTTCGGGCCATCGTGTAAGACGATCGATAATGGTGATTAGGTATCGATGTCCATCGGCTGTGGTGGGTAGCGGTCCTACGATGTCGACATGTATGTGCTGAAAACGGTCACTCGGCGGGAATGACGAAAGATTGCTCGTCGTATGGCGTTGTACTTTGCTCTTCTGACAATGTATGCAACTCTTCGCCCACACCCCGATGTCTTGATTCATAGCGGGCCAGAAAAATTTCTGCGTAATTAGCTTACGCGTTGTTCGTGTTCCGGGATGACTGATATTGTGAACACTATCAAAAACGGTACGTCGGTATTCTTCTGGAATGTATGGCCGGACATGCGGTGTAGACGTTTCGCAGTAAATATTCACATTTGTGTTAGGTATGAATATTTTTTTCATTGCCACATTTCTGTTCGAGAGCAATTGAGAAATGCAACTATCTCTTTCTTGCGCTTTTGCAATCTTGTTATAGTCGATAGATGATGGACATGAAATTGCTTCTATGCGACTTAAGGCGTCTGCTACAACGTTGTCTTTTCCGCTTATATGGCGAATGTCGGTGGTAAATTCAGCAATAAATAGCAATTGTCTTGTTCTTCTGGGAGTTTCTGAGGCTGATGGCGATTTTTGTAGCACGTAGGCGAGAGGCTTGTGGTCGGTGAAGATGATCAATTCTCGACCTTCAAACATTTTCCTGAAGTGCTTCACAGCCATGTAGATTGCTAGAAGCTCTCTGTCGAATGTGGAATATTTCTTCTGTGCTTCTGAAAACTTCTTGGAGAAATATCCCAACGGTTGCCATTTATTGTTGTGGTACTGTTGAATTGCTGCGCCAGCTGCGGTGTCGGATGCGTCACAGAATAACGCGATAGGCGCTTGATGAACAGGATGAGCGAGTAAAGCTGCGTTTTGAATGCTGTCTTTACACATCTCAAAAGCTCTGGAGGATTCTTCGTTCCATTCGATTTTAGTTTTGTCTCTTTTCTTGACGTCGTGTAGGTATTTGTTCAGCGGTGCTTGTATTGATGCCGCGTTAGGTATGTTTTCTCGGTAGAAGTTTAACATACCGAGAAAACGACGAAGTTCTTCGACTGTCGACGGTTTTTGGTAGGACAGTATGGCTTGCGTTTTTTCTGGTGTCGGCTTGATTCCATTTTGCGAAACAATGTATCCTAGGAACTTGATTTTCGGTTGACCTAGGACGCATTTTGCAGGATTGATAGTGATGCCGTAGTCTTCCAGTCTTTTTAGAACAGTGCGAAGATGACGTTTGTGTTCTTCTTCGTCTGCAGAAGCCAAGAGAAGGTCGTCGATGAATGGGAAGACGTAATCGAGTCCGCGCAGCACCTGGTGAATAAATCTTTGAAATGTCTGTCCCGCGTTCTTCAGGCCAGGACACATGCGAGGAAATTCGAATAAACCGAACGGTGTGATGATGGCGGTCTTCTCAATATCCTTCTCATGAACCATAACTTGAGCATATGCACGGTTTAAATCAAGGGTAGAAAAAATTTTCTTTCCCGATAGCATGTGCGTGAAGTCTTTGATGCGTGGTACAGGATAGCGATCGGGTTTTGTTATCGAATTAAGTCTTCGATAATCGCCACATACTCGTAGGTCGCCGTTCTTCTTAGGGACGACATGAAGGGGTGACGACCATGACGACTTGCTCGGTCTGCATAAGCCTTGTTGCATCATGTTCTCGAATTCCTCTTTCACCTTTTGATAGCGATGTGGAGGTAGTGGTCGTGCGCGACTGAAGACTGGCGATCCGGACGTTTCGATGAAATGTTCTACGCTTCGGTTTGGATTTAGCTTCATCGAAGTCAGTCGAGTGATGCCAGGAAATTCGGCTAGTATGTCGTGATATTGCTGTTGCGTATCAATACTGCGAATGGTAGGTATATTGGTCGCGTACATCGGAACGTTGACTGATAGGCTTGTACGGCCGTCGATCAGTTTTCGATGTTTGAGATCCACAATGAGCTCGTGATGATTGAGGAAGTCGGCACCCAGTATCGGTTTGGAAACGTCAGCAACGATGAATTTCCACTTGTAAGGTCGTCGTAGGTTGAGGTCTAATACAAGCGTCTTCTCCCCATAGGTTTTGATGACAGTGTTATTGGCTGCGTACAGTTGAAATGGCAGTGGAGTTGATGTTGACCATTTCTTCCTAGGTAGGACGGATATGTTGGCACCCGTGTCTACCAGAAAAGACAGGTTGGTCTTCTTGTCCCTCACGAACAGGCGGTGGGATTTTTCGTGAACGCTGTCTGCTTCTGCTAGCGTTCTGCTGTTTGGTGAGTTGTCCGACTTGATAAACGTGCATGGCGTTGTGCAGCGTCTTGCCTTCGCTCCAAATAGTTTACGATAGTAGCAGTACCGCGATGATGATGTCGTACTGCATGTACGGGAGCTGGTCTGCGACGGTCTTCTTGTACGGGATGAAGAACGATGGCTGAAGCTTCTCTGTGCCTTGAGTTCCGCTATTTCCAATGAAAGCTTCTTTATAACATTGGCGAGGAAATGCGTGTCAGCTGCTGATGTGGTTGCTTGACTCGGCTGTGGTGTTGAGGAGACGGTGGACACATCTAGAATTTGTTTTGCCGGAATTCGCATTGCCAGCGAAATTTCCGACAAATATTTCTCGTAGATTCCGTTCATCGTTAAGCAGAAATTCCTCTTCGGTTTTGTCAGTCTGGTCACCACATTGGCGTTTGGTAGCTTCTTTCTTCTGTCTGTCGGGCAGAGATTCCTGATTCGGCGGTTCCTTCTGTCGGGTCACCACTTTCGCGCTGATTGGGATGAAGGTACAAATAATACTCCATAGGTGCAGGAATCTTACAGGAATGTCTCATGATCTTTATTTACATTGCTTATATACTATATTTACAGTGGGGTATTATTATTATACAGGAATAATAATAATTAACGAAGTTAATTGTGATTGGCGCGTGCCAATGCGTATTGCGTTCGCGCGCACATATTTTGAAACAGCGCGATGATATAAATACGGGCCGCGTAGGTGTGCAACCCTTTTGCCCGTCGACGCCGTGGAGGCAACATCTCCTCTTTACTACAGTAGCTACACAAACAATATTAAAACATGATTTTGAGTACCTAAAAGGCTATAAATAAATAAAATAGTATTTTTTATGGGAATAAATATCCATGAAGATTAATTTAAAACACTTTCTGAAAATTTGTCCGATCCCCTGTTAATATAAATAACAATACATTTTCTATATTAAAATAAAACTATCAAACATAATTTTCTTTTACGGTCTCACAATTCATTCTTATTTATTTTTTACGTCAAATAAAAAAAAACTTACTCTTTTCTAATTCGATATTTTTTAAAAATCAAACCTATTTAGTGGCAGCCAGTATTCAAAAATTCAGTAACAACATACCGTCAGTCAATGTTGGCTCTAATCCCACTACGGTAGGCACCGCACTTGCAGCACCTGTGGCGTTACTTGTGATATAGGTGACGGTAGCCACCTACCATCAAGTGGATCGTTAGGCTGTTTGTGTAGGAAAAAAAATGTACATATGTGTATCTGCTTTGACGCAAGACTTACTTATTTACTCCTTTAAATGTATAAAATTTTCCTCATGTCAATAGATAAATGGATACCTAATTACCTTATATTATTTAGTTACATTCTGCATACTCAGAAGTCACGTGTTCCAGCCAAAGTTATGTTAGTTATGTACAGTATATACAGATGTCACTATGTTTCACAAGTTCAAATGGTTCATTTTTTCGACAACAGATGTCGCTGCGCCACAGCGGTTATAACGCGCTATCATTTCGTTCCTCAACGCAGATTACACTTTTCATACAAGATTTCGGCGATTGTTTTTATAAGCCCAGAGAATAGAAATAAGGGAACAACATTTTACAAGCCCAGCGTCGGCTGTTGCATAAATGTCAAAGTGACAGATAACGTAACGCTTTTTAGTTAACGCTTGTATTAATTTTACTACTCATAAAATTTCCATAACCGGGGTCTTATATGAAAATCGATTCCAAAAAAAAGCCTTAAAAGGTGTAGTGGAACGATGGATATTGTACGTACCTTCAAAATTATTTTCAAATTCAATTTCAACTTCACTTTTGACGGGTATGTCATCAAATTTTGCCGAATCAAAGTCCACCACTGGTTCCTGCACAACTTCAGAGAATCCATCACTGCTGACAGGTGTTACCGAAAGACGTTGTATGGCATGTTTTGTTAAATCTGACGGTGAGTTCAAGAAGGTATGCTGAAAGTTAAACACAAAAGCCTGAATTTAGTTCTAAATCGCTTTAATCATCATTAGCAACCGAGAGGTTTTCCGCTAGAGTATAGATCAATAAAAAACTTTATTATTATTATTATACATGAGTAAGACGAAGATTATGTCGAATACTCAAGTTCCGCTCCACCCAGTGATTGTTGAAAATTCTATGCTCGAAATTGTTGACGAGTACATATACCTCGGACATACAATACAATTAGGTAGGTCCAATTTCGAGAAAGAGGTGAACCGCCGAATCCAACTCGGTTGGGCAGCGTTCGGGAAACTACGGGATGTCTTCTCGTCCAATATCCCTCAGTGCCTGAAGACTAAAGTATTCGAACAGTGCGTGTTGCCAGTGACGACATACGGTTCTGAAACATGGTCGCTTACTATGGGCCTCATAAGAAGGCTCAGAGTCACTCAGCGGGCGATGGAGAGAGCTATGCTCGGAGTATCTTTGCGCGATCGAATCAGAAATGAGGAGATCCGCAAAAGAACCAAAGTGACCAACATAGCTCAACGTATCGCAAAACTGAAGTGGCAATGGGCGGGGCACATAGCTCGTAGGACCGATGGACGTTGGGGACTTAAGGTGCTGGAATGGCGGCCACGCACCGGGAAACGCAGTGTCGGCAGACCCCCCCCTAGATGGATAGACGATATTAAAAGAGTCGCGGGGAGTCGCTGGCTTCAGGCGGCACAAAATCGTGGTGTTTGGCGGTCATTGCAGGAGGCCTATGTCCAGCAGTGGACGTCCATCGGCTGAAACGAACGAACGAACGAACACTTATTTATTCACTTAATTAATTTTAATTCTTTACAAAAAATTAAAAAAATATTATTATTAAACTCATTTATGTAAGTTAAAATATCTTACTCACTCATTGAAACACAAGAACACACACACTGTTATTTAACAGTGGTCTTCAGTAAGGGGGTGATAACTGCTATGAGACTGGTTGCCCAAATGACTGCAAAATGTAGCCCTGTCACTATTTTCCAGATTGAGACCAGAGGCAACTTTGAAAAATTCATTGCCAAAATTGCTCCTGCCGGGAACAGAGCCAAAGTACCCCTAAGACAGAGCGTTAAGGTAGCGCTGTACGAGCGTGGGAACCACAGACGTATAATATAGAAGCAGACCCAATATAACAGATATCAAGTGAAGCTGATTCACCACATACACAAATGTCACTCGGACGGGGCGGAACTAGGGCGTACTAAATTTTATTGACCAATCTTTATGTCCTGCATGCGAATTAGTAAGCGCGTGTTATTCAGAGCGGTGCAATAGTGAGCTGTCTGAATATCGACTGCTTAATAAAATAACGCGTAGTCTAATAGCCGCACTGATATTGGTACACATAATAATATAAATAAATGTTCACACTGAGTTCGGCCCTGTTCGTCAGTTTACATCGACAGCGTCACTCATCAATATGGCGGCCGACTGTAATCGGGCGTCGCGTCGTCATTTGTTTATGTGTGCGTTAGTGTTGTTACACTGGAAAACACAGGATGGCGCATATTACGACGTGATGGGTGAGAAAGAGACAGCAAGTCACAGTTAGAAGTATAACTATAGCTACGATTTAATGTTGGGTCTGCTTCTATATTATAAGTCTGTGGTGGGAACTCAGTAATAGGTATTTGGGAGAATTTGTTGTCTCAATGGGTCAGAATGGGACGCAACACATTCGCGCCACTTATTCAACTCGCGAAAATATTAAAACATACGCCAGCAATTCCAATATTTTAGGAAAACCTTTACAGATGGTAGCTATTGACATCCCAATTTCAAACGTATATTAGAGGCAGGATTGTTCCATGGAAAAACATTTTTGGATTTTAGTCAGCAATTACAAGAATTCAACCCGCGGAAATGTCACAAATTCTGCACATTTTAGAAATTAACTGTACTAGATATTAAATAAATTTCAGTTTTTTGCTGCAATGCAAACCTTCATATTATGTCCCAGAAATGTCATGGTTTTTTATGTATCGCTGCTACCTATAATTAATGAGTAATCATGAAATAACGGGGTATGTCGTAAGCTATAAGTAAGTTGTTCAAGTTGGAAAGTGCCCTCTTAACATTTGATTGTAAGAAAAGGGGCATTCATTCTATTAAATAGACAACAAATTGGTCCCTAAATAATTATACAAATAATGTAGGTGACCGTAAATGAAAAATCACAGTTTAACTTCTATTAATCCATAAAAAACGTAACACCAACCTCCTTAGAGTATTTAATGAGAACATCATAGGAATTTTGAATTTGTTTCTGGAACGCCTCTACAAGTCTTACAGCCGACAGACATTCCCAGCACACTTGGATTGTCAAACCATCTGGGACCTGGAAATTTAGAAGGCATTTAATCATTAGAAGATAAATACTGTGGTGTGTTCCAGCATTCCTTCAGGCAAGGCTAATTTTGCTCTAACCGTGGATACACAATGTTGCAGCACTCCATTCGAACATAATTTGATCTGGACAAGATTTGATCATACCTGTTCCGGACGACCTGACAGAGCTAATTATGCACTATATGCTGGAACGGGTATTATCAAATGATGAAGAGCAAAATTAACCTTGGCCAAAGGAGAGCTGGAACACACCCCTGATCGGATAATTTTGTCCTATATTAACATAACAAAGGGCTCCCATGATAGAGGCTTCATATATGATCTTTAGATTATTAAATGATTTCTTTCCATATATGTATAATTGTAATAGTATAAATAGTTTTACAAAGAAAATATCCTTATTCTACCATAGAAGAAATAAGGATAAGGGATTAGGCAGAGAGGGAAATGAGCTCAGGCATCCCTTACTCACTCACTGAAACACAACAGCATACATGCTGTTATTTAGGATGGTCTTCTGTAAGAGGGTGGTTACTGCCGCCAGACGGGCTGCACAGTTGATTTGCGAAATGCAGTGTGCCCTGTCACTATTTAAATAAATGGATTAAGTAAGTTGATTTCTTAGTGTTTGTGTTGAGGATTTGTGGCAATATAGTTTTTTTTTTAAATTTATTTATACATAAATGATTGCATTATAATAAGATGGTGGGTATAATCGACGCAAATCTTCTTGGGCTCTGGCGATATCACGTGTCAAAAAAATGTGTGAGATGCAATGATAACATTTTTAGAAGAGAGGAAGCAGTTGCATCGTATTGCTTATTCGGAATTCGCAATTGCACATGCACAAACGAAAGACGCCTGCTCAAGGTCAGAGCCCAAGAAGATTTGCGGCGATTATAATGTCTTAAACCCTTGATAGAGAGTTATATGAGTTATCATACATACTAAGTTATATAAAAATAAATTGTAGACAATAAGTCATATAATTATTTTTTAATTGTATATTTTAATTTTTATTAGATGAGATTAATTAAATTACCTTTTTATTTTTTTTGTTATTGTTTTGAGTTTTAATTACTTACTTACAAAATGTGTTTTCACAGTATCTTTTTAATATTTTTTGTATGAATTTATTTTTTACTAGCGACCCGCCCCCAGCTTTGCCCGGGGTGCATTTTTATATACAAGAACATTCCCCGTTTATCCCTCTTTCGATTAGTGAAAACCGAATCAAAATCGGTCTACCCGTTCACACGTGATGCCGTGACCAAGGGAAATAGGGATTCATTTTAATATATGGAGATTTCTATAGGCAGTTTATTAATTAGATTAGGAATTAAGTATTGTGATGTTCTTTACCATTTTCATTATAAAATTTAGGTATGTTAAGTTTTTTGGAAGTGATACTTCTGGTAGTTTTTGGGGAATTGAATTTCATCATGTAAGTAAGTACTATTCAACAAGTATGTTGTATTCAACCATATTTATATACTACAGTCAAAACACAAAAGAAATAATAAATATCACATAAAATATTTTAGGAATTTAGTGAAAGTAAATTACCTAACTGTGGATTAAAATTATATTTTAAAAAAAGTACAAAGGCGCATCCACTCTTCTTTGTTCTTATTTGTTTACTTACGAGTCATGCATGAAATTTAACAAAGATTATAAATTGAGCACTTTGAACACACAATCAATAGGTACAGATTTTCCAATGAAAAAGTATTTTTTCCTAATAAATGCGTACATACTTACATCAATATTTGCTAATAGTTTAAAACACTCTTTAATGTTATTACTGTAAAACATTTTACGATTATAATTCAAACAACCAACACATATCCCATTCACGTTATATCCTTCTATATTAATATTTATTTCTTTCATTTTGTTAAATAAGAATCAAATCTATTTTCATAAAAGAAATAAACAAATTTTATAGCAACAAATGGAAGCTTCATTCCTTTCTGTCGACCATTTTGTTGGGGCCAAAGAAAGAGTATATAATCCAAAGAATATACTACTCTTTGACGAGACTTTTTTTTTTTTTTTTTTTTCCCGAGGAGAGAAATCTTCAAAAGATACCTTATGCTCAAATGCCGCATGCAATGCAAATGCCCATAGAGGTTATGTGGGACTCTTACCGCACTAAAACTCACCTCGAAATGGGTGTGGTTCTAGTCCGTAGGGGACTTTGGAACCGTCACCGGGCGTCGGGGGGGCGAGAAGCGCCCGGCCCTTACAAATAAAAACTTAACTAAAGCTTAAGCTATGAGGGACCGGCTAGCCCAGTAGGGCCACTTGCGACGACCACGGCGTTGGCCGTGGCCGGTACAAGTGGTCCCCGGGCCGGGAGGTCCCTCGCAGGCGCCGTGTCCTGGTCGCGCCTCGGAGGTGAGAAGCGGCGCGGCGGTCTTCCTCTTCTTTCACGATGTCGGGGCAGCTGCACGTCGTTGTCATCACCAGCAAACGCCGCGTTTGCTGCTGTGATGGGGTCATCCTGGTCCAGTAGGATGTGTCGAGGTCGTCTTCTGAAACGAGAAAGAGTATCGCTAGTGTCAGGAGTGTAAATGAGAGAACTGACCACTAGCGGATTAGGATGGCGAGGGAGTTTGTCGTAGTACTTCAAGGCGAAGTCCTTGATGCACTTGACAATGGAGGGAAGGTTGAGGTCGTGGTGGAGGTCGACGTTGCGGATGTACCATGGGGCGCCCACAGCTCTCCGCAGGAATCGGTTCTGAATGACTTGAAGGGATTGGATATGGGTGGGAGCAGCGTGCGCAAAGACAACGCTAGCGTACGTCATGATCGGTCTGACGCAGACTTTGTACAATGTCACCTTATCTCTAAGGGCCATTGTACTCCGCCTGCCTATGAGGCACGTCAGGCGACCCAGGACGAACGCTGCCCTGTCCCTGACACGCTTTATATGAGGACCGAAGGTAAGTCTTCGGTCGAGGGTAACACCGAGGTATTTGGTCTGATGGACCCAAGGGATAACGCGGCCCTGGAGTGAGATTTGACCGAGTGAAGCTCGATCAATTTGTAGGGCATTCTGAGCGCGAGGAGTTTGAAGTAGATTCCCGCGCGAAAAGAACATTGCTGCGCTTTTCTCGGGATTCACCTCAATTCTCCATTTCTGAAACCAATCGCCGAGAGCGGTCACGGCGGTTTGAAGCATTCGAGTTAAGAAGCCTCGGTGTCGGGTGGAGAAGTAGAGGGCCGTGTCGTCTGCGAAGAGAGACAACTCGACCCCCTCCGTGCGTGGTATGTCGTTGGTGTATAAGGAGTAGAGGGTTGGTGAGAGAACTGAACCCTGAGGAACGCCTGCCCGTAGGGGGCGGGGGGAGGAGAGAGTGCCTTCAACTCTGTAGCGAAAGCTTCGATCGGCTAGAAAGTCCCGTACTATAAGTACGAGGCCCTCCGGCAGACCGAGTTGATATAGCTTGTATATCAACCCGGTATGCCACACCTTATCGAAGGCCTTCGCCACATCGAAGAAGACGGCACCGGTGCCTGTCGGACGAGGGCTTGCGGTAAGCCCGGTGAGAATGTGCTCAGTTAGTCGATGCACTTGATGAACGCACGAGTGTCTGGCTCTGAAGCCAAACTGCTCGTCGATGAGAAGATTGTTGGAGTTAACATGACGAAGGATACGCGTCAACAGGATTCTCTCGTAGAGTTTCCCGATGGAGCTGAGGAGGCTAATTGGCCTATAGCTGGAGGGGAGGGTTCTATCCTTGCCCGGCTTTGCAATACCGATAACTATCGCTTCCTTCCAGGCGGCTGGAAAGACGCGATCGCGCAAGGCTGCATTGAAGATGCTTAATAGGAGCGAGAATAACGTCGGCGGAAATCGCTTCAGTAGTTTGTTGGAGATTCGGTCTATACCCGGCGATTTCTTAGGGTTCAGTTGTCTGATGAGGATATGTAGTTCAGCAGGAGAAATCGGTTCAATAGCGTCTTCAGGAGGTTGTGATGTCCTCTGCTCCACCTCTTCTTCCACCCGAGCGACGTGGTTGGCGTCGACCGGTTGAAGGCTGGGCGAGCATTGGGCCTCGAGGGAGTCGGCAAGGTATTCGGCCTTCTCGTCGTCGTCAAACGCTGGAGGGCCGTTGGGTCGTGCTAGAACAGGTAATTGGGATAGGTTAGTTTCCGTCTTCATCGTCCTCGCCAGCCTCCAGTATGCTAGATGTGAAGGCGAGATATCGGATAGAAGACGGCTCCATTGGTCACTACGAAGTTCGGCTATGCGCGATTTGACACGGCGTTGCAGTCGCCGTAAGCGAGAACGGTTCTCGGGAGAGGGAAACGAGTCGTAAGCACGAGTAGCCGCATTCTTAGCTCTCAACAGCCTCCTCGCGTCCTCCGGGAGTTCCAGACGGCGATCGTTCGCCGCCGGGATCTCCTTGGAGGAGTCGCTGATGCGATCGTGAAGATGGTTGTTGAGCGCTCTGATTGCTTCACTTATGTCGTCAGGTCTGTCTAGTGTCTCGGGGATCTGCTCTAGGTGTTGCGAGGGACGCGCGAGTGACTTCTGTAGTTTATTCCAATCGATAATCGTGGTGGTATCGCGAGAGCGGTCGGTTTGCCGTCCGAGCTTTAAAATAACGGGTCGGTGATCTGAATTGAGCTCGTGGATGGGCTCGATTGAGAGAAAGGACAGCGATATGTTTTTAAGGAGAGCGATGTCAAGAACGTCTGGTCTGTGGTTCGGGTTGCAAGGGAAGTGGGTTGGCGTTAATGGTGCAATAATGTCGAAGTCTAATTCGTCTGTTAGTAGGTCGAGTATTGTACCGTTACGTGAAACTCTACTACAGTTCCAGCGGGTGTGTTTACAGTTAAAGTCCCCTGCCAAAATGACAGAGGGGCCGAGGTTGAAGAGAGATTCGAGATCTCTTTTCAACAGGCGCTTATCGGGGGGAAGGTAAATCGATGCTATAATTACTGGAGGATGGCCGGACATTGCGAGACGGCAAACCGACGCTTCCATATTGACGAGAGGAGGAGTGTTAATTGGGACGCAGTGAAGAGACCTTTTGTAATAAATTAAAGTGCCTCCTGCCCGGCCGTTGAGGCGGTCATTTCTGACCATAAGATATTGTGCGATTCGCGGATCGCGTATGCTAGGTTTTAAGAAGGTCTCTTGCACTAACATCACGTCGACCTGATGGGATGTAAGGAAATGTTGGATTTCGGATTTATGGGATCGGATGCCGCGGGCGTTATAGAACGCCAACGACAGGGAAGATGGTCTAATTCTACTAGTGGTAGCCATTGGAATTATTCAAATGAGTCCCGCATCCGGCGGAGGGCGGCGAGTGTGTGTTCGTGACGGACGAACACGCTAACTATACCTAACGAGCCCTTTTTGCAAGTTTTGAAATCGCGGACGAGGGCCGAAATATCATCGAGGTCGATACTCTCCGAGAGTTGGTCGATGAAGTCTAAATTATCGGATTTATTAACGCGGGCCGGAGCGGGGCGAACGCGGTGAGAAGGCACTGCCGGCGGAGGCGCGGGCCTCCCCCAGGCAGCGCCGGGTGTTGGAACGGGCGCTGTTGGCTGAGGCTCGGGCCTCCTCCAAGCAGCGCTGGGTGCAGGGGCGAGTGCGGGCCTCGCCCATGCTGGCGTTAGAGCTATCGCGGACGCGGCTTTCGGTAGCTGCGGGAAATTGGCGGTGGAATACACGGGCGCGGCGCGAGAGGCAGCGGGCCTCGGTTGTGATGGGACGCGGCGAGAGGAAACCATACGGGGCTTCCTTTTGGGCGCCTTGGGGCATCCGCGGTAATTCGCGGGATGACCGTACTCTTTGCAGAGTACACACGCGGGGGGCTCACTAGTACCCGCTACGCGCGCGCAGTCGCGGGTCGCGTGGTCCCCTAGGCATTTGACGCACCGGGGCGTCGCATAACAGTTACGGGCCGAGTGCCCGTAGAGCTGGCAATTGTGGCATTGCCCTATGGTGTTGCGCTTGTGTGGCTGTTCGAAGCGGAGACCCGACAGCCCGCAGATCGTGGGGACGCCGAAAATGCGTTTCCCCTCGGGGGAGTTCTCGAGGACGACGAGAACCATATCGTACGGAGTACGATTCCTAGCGTGCATCCGATGCACTTCTAGCACCGGCAGATTTTGACCCATTAGGTCGCGCAATATCGGCTGCTCGCCGAGTTCGTGGGGAAGGCCCCTTACAACAACGCGTAGGTTTTTCTCCTCGGGGAGAGAGTATGTATGGAAGGGGATGCGCTCCTCCCTTAATAACGCGGTTAGAACCCGGTAGTCGGCTACCGAGTTCACCTTGACAGATATACCGACTCCCGCGTTGGAGCCTCGGTACGACTTTATGCCCTTGGCGAGCATCATATCACGGACGGGGTCCCAGTGCCTCTTGTCTCTCAGGAAGACAGGAGGTGGGGCCTTGGCGGCGGGAGGCGCGGGCACGGTCGCGGTCGACGGCGGTGAAGCGGTACGCGATGATGGCGGGCGGCGGGTCGTGGAGTCTGACTCCAGTCTTATTTTATGGGTCGGCTGTTCCGATTTTAGCTCGACCTTCCTCTTGTATCTGACGACGGTGAAGCCGTCGTCAACCAGAGGATCCGAATCCTCGAGTGCCGTCGACCCTTCGTCGACATCCGGGGCATTCGTTGGAGAGGGTGTAGGCGAGGGGGAGCGAGAGTGAGCCGAAGTGGCGTCCATGGGCGACTCTGGAGAGTCAGCTGCTGGCTCGCGGGCCAGTTGAAATACCCTATCAAGGGCATCGGGCTGTTCCTTGAAGAGGAGCCTAAGCTGGTGAACCAGGATGGAGAGATCCATCCTGGCGGCGGAGGCGCGGGGAGCGGCCCCGAATCGGCGCGTGTAGACGCGCCGCTAGGTGAGGATGTGTACCTAACGTGTGGGTTATAGTGTACCTACTTGTGTCCCTGAGAAGGGGGAGTAACCCTGACGGCTTACCAACCGCAAGGGCAATGAGTCGAGTACAGACTTTGACGAGACATAATCACTACATTTTATTTTATAGTTGGGTCCGTCTAGGGATGTACGATGAATCGATTTTTTCAATCATCGATACATCGTTTATAAACATCGATGTTGCAACCCAAAACATGGACTTTACATTGTTCTTCATATCATGAGCGATGTTTCATGAACGACGTCACTCCTATGAAGGGTAATGTGTTGGAGGTGTGGGATGACATGAAGGGATTATTTCCCGTGCTTCATAACCTAGCCAATAGCCATGATCTGTTTGCCTATCGTGGCAACTTCGGTACAAAGTGAGTTTTATTCATCCAGCATAAAGATATTCGTTGTCACTCATCTTATGGCTCCTATAATTAGGGTTGTCATAATTTCTAATAACCAATACGGGACGTTTTCTCTTGCGATGCCCAAAATTCATAATACATTCAACGCCGATACGCGGCTTCCACACATAGCACGCATGTGTACATAGTGAGAGACAAACTATTTTTTTCTAACAGATACCCTTTGATTTTAACTTGAAGCTTAAAGGGTTCAAGTTCAATCAACATTGGGTTGCCATTGGTCAGAAATATAAATCCATTGACACATAATAAAACAGATTTTTGATACCTAGTTTAGAACACCAAAAAAAAAAATAGATATGAGGTATAAATTTCTACGATTTTACCTTGACATTTTAAAATTATACTGAACGTTATTTCCAATGAAAACATGCCCCAAATGAAATTGGAATCTTTTCCAATCAGGATACTAATAAAAAAATATAGTTTTTTAATTTACAATACTACATTATTTAGTTATATTCCGATGCATTCGTGCGCACTGACTAGTGCTGCGCCTTTACCTACACTTGCGCAGCGTGATTTTGTGAAATGGTTCTTAAATGATTATAAAAATATCGATATATCGTTCATAAAGTTCGATGTTCCTAATATCGTAGTTTTTCTAAGTGATGTTGCATCCTTAGGTCCGTCATCTTCAGTCACCGTCTGAAATTAGTGTTGCCATATGTATGAATCAAATTTGCCATAAATAATTTGTTTGTAAGAAAGCATTGTAGTAGGCAGCAATGCCTACCTGTTCAGTTTCAGTTTCATATTCAGTAAAGAACTTAACAGTTTTCAAACACTAATGCGTACAAGTGAAATCTGTCGCTCTGAGCTGTGTTCCAACACTCCTTCAGTCAAGGCTAATTTTGCTCTAACCGCGGATACAAGCCGTTCAAGTACTCATTCGAGCATTTGATCTGGACAATACCCGTCTGACCTGTCAGTAAAACTATGGCGAGGTAGAACATAATTAGCTCCAGGTCGCCGAACGGGTATGATCAAATCGCATATCGCTGTATGTGCAGTTTGTGAGCGAGTGTGAACAGAGTATTAGCGTGTGAGTAAATTGTTAGGATGTGTGCGTATACAAAACGACAAACAATTTTGTAAACTTGCAGTTTGTGCACTTGTGCACTTGCAGTTTTTCTGGCGCTCGTTGGTCCTGTGTGGAAAACTGCAAAATCCATTCGTTGGCCTTCGTTAGGCCGGTGTGTACGCAGAATTACACGTTCTGCTGTGCCCCCTCTCGTCCATGTCACGCGACGACCGACGTTGTTCTAAGTAAATAACACACGAAATTGCCTTATTGTGAAAAAAGAGTTACAAGTTTAAAAAAAAATCTTTGAAGTAAATTTTATCGATATTAATTAATATTATATCGTAAATATATAGAAAGAAAAATTTTTCAATGTCATCACAGACTATATAACCACAGTTTGAGTTTTCAAGACATAAGAAGTTTTTTGTCATGGTCGTCATGTCATGTCTATCTGTCAGGTCATATCAGCTGTGTGCCACAGATAACATAACATATTAGCCAAGTATTGTGTTGTGTCGAGTCGAGTTCACGTCGAGTTGATGGACGATTTCCATTGTCTCTTTACGGACAGCTTTACGATTTAACTTTAAACATAATATAACCTGCTGGCAGAGAGCCGCATTGTTTATGTTTATGCCGGGTTGTTAAAGTCGTGAAGATATTGTGAATTCAGTGAATTACTTCAGCCCGTAAGTCGCGATCAAGATGCCGCAATCTCGACGCAAGGTACCATTTAGCGGCAAAGCTAAGAAACAGCAATTGCAGGCTAAGAAGCAAAATAAAACCATGCTTGTATCTCGTAAGTTTTATAGATTGAAAAGATTAAGTTTCGTTAAATCGATAGACTTATTTTACCTTAAGAAAAATTATTACGTACTAGCTGAGCCCGCATTCGTATGCGTGGTATTCGGTATAGCGCGTAACTTTTTTGTTTGAACCGATTGGAATGAAACACACTAAATGTTACGGGAAACTTGCTACAATACATCAGTGAAAACCGCGTTCAAACCGTTTCAGAGATTAACGTGCACAAACGCACAGACGTACAGTCAAAAATTCTAAAATCTATTTTTTGAGCTCGGTTACAGGTTACAGAAGTACAAAACATGTAGAATTTTTTTTTTTTTTTAAATTTAATGTACAGACAGCTTGTCTACGATTTTATTATATGTATATAGATATTATATGTAAAATCGTAAAAGAGTCATTACAACATGATACTTTTTATCCACCTAGTCACTGAGAGCCTTAGGCTAACTATATATATCCCCCCCCCCCCTTCTGGACCTGTTCTGCCGTTTCACATTCATAATAATAGTATGATGTTTATAGATAGATTTTTCATATGGTTCTACTAACACTAGTTTGTTTTTCTAGGGCATTTTCAAATTTTATTCTGTAAACATAAATAAGTGATGCTTACAAAGTCATCCCAGCGCCCCCTCGGAACTGGGTAAATCAGGTTCTGTTTGAGTCTTAAGCCCGTGGTAGAATATTAAAAGTTCTCTGATAGCCTCTTCTTTTAATTGAATATTGTTTGTACATTTCCAGCTATGAACGAATCTGGTCCTAGTGGTATGGATGTTATATCAGTCAATTACCAGCCCAGGTTCGGAGGGAGAGGCGACAGGAACAAATATGCCTTAAGATTCTACAGGGAAACCAATGAGGAAATTAAAATCAAGAAGGAGGATGCCTTGTGAGTAGTCACATTGTTTTATTTTATTATTTTTATCTGGTAACATTTGTTCTACAGCCTATTGGTCAAATTTGTCAAGGTTTTCATTAATAACATAATAAGTTAATACATTTTTAAATCTCTTTTTAAAATATTGGTAATAATAAGCACTTGTGGGGCGTTGTTTGTACTATAGGTGGCCCCTTCTACCCGCATCTCAGGTGGCACACTCAAAAAATCAAACAATAGGGGATCGGACAGTAATCAGATTAAAATCTAAAATGTACTTAGAAAGAAAATATATAATTTTTTACGATTATTTATCGAATAATAATTTAATATAATTCATTTAAATATTTTTAAATGAAGAAATAAAATTTTATTATTTACAACATTTTTAATCTATACTGAAACACCAATCACAGTGCGTGACGTCATTTGTGGGCAATCATTGTCTTATGCCAATGCAGCTGTTTTGTTATGATATGACCACAAATGACGTTACGCGCTCTCAGATGAACTATCGTGGCGTTTTGGCGGCATTTTCAAACAAACAATATTAAAACATGATTTTGAGTACCTAAAAGGCTATAAATAAATAAAATAATATTTTTTATGGGAATAAATATCCATGAAGATTAATTTTAAAACACTTTCTGAAAATTTGTCTGATCCCCTATTGTTGATTTTTGAGCATGCTCAATGTTTCGACACACATGTTACTAAGTAGCAATAGCATGTCCGTACCTGTGGCTCTAGCATGAGTTTACGATACTACACTCGCTAGCGAGAGCGTAAAAAATTTATATGGAAAATTGACAATTTGACATTGACAGTTCACGATTTTCCATACAAAAGTTTTACGTTCTCGCTAGCGTATGTACTATCGTAAACTCATACTAGAGCCTCTGTACAGCTTCTCTAGTGAATAGATGAGGATGGAGACAGCGTGGTTATCAATCCAGTAATCCCATATATAGCCTTTGGGTTTATTCCATTAAAAAATATGTTATTTAAATTAAAAGTTTAAATATTTTGCACAAATATTCCAGGAAATCACTGAATACGGTGTCTGAGCAAGATATGGAGGTAGACCCGAAAGAATATTTTCCCACTGAGCTGTCGTTTCCTCAACGACCCCCATGGAACTTCAACATGACACTGCAGCAGTTAGATGCCCAAGAGCAGAGATATTTTACTGTAAGTACCTACCTACAGAACTATCTACCTATTTTTATCAATAAAATCTTTTGCTCGCAACTTTGTCAAAACATTTGTTCAGTCTTTATTGCTCATATATTTTTGTCAGGCATTGAATATTTCGTTTTTATTTTTAAATAGAAAAAAATATATTGATATACCTTTGTGATGAAAAGAAGACACAAAATTTTCAAAATAAAGTTTGTATGGAAAATATATTTAGGATAAATATAGTCAGGAAATAAATTAGAACTTTAGCTGCCTCACACAGAAACAAGCTTAAAAACCATCCCAATCAGCTGGCTACAAGGCTAATTACACCCGACTATGTAAGACGTGAAATTAAGGTAATTATAAATATAGGGACTCTTCTTTATAAGACTCCCTCCTGGACACGATTTTGTAAAACATCTGCTTGAAGTCGATGACTGATTGCAGATTTGTCTATATGAAAATTCTAAAATGTAAATTATCACCTGAGTGATCAGGATCTGAATTCATTAGCCCATTTCCTTATCCCCTTACTAATCCCTATCCTTAATCCTACTATGATTGGCAGCACACTCGCAGAACCTGTGGCATTGCTTGTGTTATAGGCGACGGTAGTGGACCGTCAGCTTGTCTGTCGAGCTCAACATAGAAAAAGATAATTATAATGAATGAATAATTATAAATTTCAGCAATATGTGGATGAACTGCAAAAGCTGACTATATGGAAGCAAGTGTCATATTTTGAATTGAATTTGGAAACGTGGAGACAGCTATGGAGGGTTCTAGAAATGTGTGACATACTGTTGTTCATAGTGGATGTCAGATATGCTGTAAGTATAAGTAATTTAAGCATTTCGGGAAAATGTTCTATTGTATATTTCAAAGATATATGCCAATTTTGGTATCCCCATCCTATAGTATATATACCGTTGGATAGTTATTTTTGAGCTAAAAAAGTTGTTACGTCCCCTAGGTCCCAATGTTGGTCCGTTCAGAGTTATACTGTACTAAACATGTCATTTTAGTAATAACCAACCGGTCGATATAGTCCCTGAATAATAAAGAGCCGTGTGTACTCACACATGTAATATAAATGAGTGACTAAAGGTCAGTTTATATCTTCAGACAACAAACGTATCAGACATGTACCATCTCAGACACCTCGCGTGAAGAGGGTTCCGTACGATGTTACCTATCCGCACAATATTGAGTGATTTACCATGTTATTTTAATATCATGGGTTTATTATAGGTTTTCCTATAATCTATAAGTAGAAATTTTTTTTTGTATTTTTTTTTTGCAAAATTTTAGGTTCAGTAGTTTCGGAGATAAGGTAAATTTTCGTCTATTTTCTTGAATAACTTGGAAACTATTTATTTTAAAATTACAAAAAAATACGTTTAAACCTTCCATTTGATATGTCACACAATGCAGTTTTCAATTTTTTTTTTTAATTTTCCACCTTCCCTCCAAAAATTACCTGCCATATACAGATTTCATCTATTTATGTCACACCTCTGCGTTTGGGTCACAGAAATTGATATGTGTACCAAATTTCAACTTAATTGTTCTAGTAGATTCCGAGATAATTGACCGTGAGGGACGGACTGACGGACACACGAGTGATCCTATAAAGGTTCCGTTTTTTATTCGGACGTACGGAACCCTAAAAATTGAAAATCTGTCAAAAATATATGACCAAAAGATTGAATAAATGTTCTAACACCTAAAAAAGAGGGGCACGGACTATGTCACGGACAAAAGCTAGTAATATTTTTGATAATAACTTCAAAATTCATGTTCCACCATTCAACAGGGGATGATGTTTCCACCGTGCCTCTATGAATATATAAGGGGCAAAAATAAAAATATGATTCTGGTGTTGAACAAAGTAGACTTGGTGCCTGCTTCGGTCGTGGTCGCTTGGAAGTCTTACCTCACGGAGAATTATAAGGATTTGAAGGTGGTTTATTTCACATCGTGTCCGGGATACAATTTGAGAGGCGCAATCAGCGATAAGGCTGGTAAGTGGGAACATTTTGATTATTTTGCTTGCGATAATATATTTTACCAGTTGGTGCCCGCGGCTTCGCGTGCGTTGAAAAATAAAAAGATAACGCCTGATTAAATATATGAGCAATGTAACGCCTACCATCATTATTCCAGTTATAGCTTTGCCAGGCGTTAGATGATCCCTCCGGAACAGTACATTTTTCTGGATGAAAGGTACCCTATGTCCTTTCCTACATCCCTGAAAATGTGCATGTAAAATTTCATGGTGATCGGTTTAGCGGTTTAGGCGTTAAAAGGTAACAGACAGACAGACAATGTTTCACATTTATAATATTAGTATGGATGGCATGCATGAGAAAAAGCATTTTTTTTTCTAAGGATTTTTTACAGCTTTTTAACTTCATATGGGATTTTTACTCAAACACCCATTGGCAAGTTCATTCCGCAATTTCTTGGGCAAAGTACTTGCTGTTTTGTTAACATCAGGGATCCTGGTATAACACAAGTTTGTAAAAATTGAATTCATGGAAAAAAATGTACATGACAAAAAAGGATAGCATTAGCCATTAAAGTTCGATTAGGTACATCATTAGTTTTCCAAAATTTGCTAGATGATTACCTATATTGAATCTGTCCACTACGGCCGGTTTTCGTACCACTTATCAATAGTAATCTGCATTCCGTTGCAACCTCGGGGTCTTCAAAACCAGGGTAAATGGGCATTTACTGGGTAAGCGTGGTCCACCTTCGGCCGCATCTGCACCTCACATCTGGGGCCTTAGACAAAGTAGCATTCGCTACGTAGCGATGCGATATCGAAGTTCGGTATCGTCTCAGAGACAATGAAATCATGACAAGGTATCACGTGTTACAGTGTCGATTCCTTTGTCTCTGAGACGATAACGAACTTCGATATCGCATCGCTACGGAGCGAATGCTACTTTGTCTAAGGCCCCAGGTGAGATAGTGGTCAAGCGCTACCTTGATTGAATAAAAAAAAATATTCCTGTCGGCACTGACATTTATTGCTCGACGACTCAGTTGATAATGCGTCTACTATAATATAGTCGACTACTAGCTGTTGCACGCGACTCCGTCCGCGTCTCTTTATAAAATGTTTTTCCTGGAAAACGGCAATTTTGTACGGAGTGGGTAAAGGGGGACAGATGGGGGGAGGGTGAGTAGCCCGAAGTAAATAGAACTGCCGTGCCAAGGTGCATCAACGCACACAGCGGATTTTATTTTAGTCTAGACTTCTAGAGTTCTGAGCTCGAGAGTGACAACGACTTAACAAAGTTTTCCACACTTCAGGGATTTTTGTCTTCCGCGGACAAAACCTCTCGTTTGCGAGGAACCTGATAGCGATGACGATGGACCCTTTCAAGAGGCGGATCGTAATGATTTATTTACCCCATTCAAATTGAACATTGCAGGTCTCCAAGTGCGAAGACGCAAAGGCCGCCAGAGGATGTGTGCGGAGGGGGCCACGAAGATATTGGAGGCCTGCAAGGAGATAGTGAGCGGTGAGGTAGATCTCTCCTCGTGGGAGAAGAAGATAAGAGAGGAGACCGACTTGGAGTTTGATGATGATGACGACGCACAGATCGGTGAGTGAACACGTTTTTTTCCTATAACTACACTGTCGGCACTGTGTTTGGTGCTTGGTGGTGTTTGGTGGAAACGGATTATGAGGTCACATGACGATACATGAAAAATGAACTTGAACCAATACTAGTGTTAAAATCGGTTAAATGCGTATTTTGCATTTTGTATTGTGAAATATATACTTTTGAAAACTTCTTTAGGTACATACATTGGGCCCTTCTAGGATTTGGAAAAAGCACTGAACTCGCTTGACCGTCACTCTCAGATACATATAATACGAATGTGTATATACATATATAGGTATACATACACACACACACACACACACACACACACACACACACACACACACACACACACACACACTCACTCACTCACTCACTCACTCACTCACTCACTCACTCACTCACTCACTCACTCACCCACACGATAATCGAGCCGGGCATGTACATTAATCTTTGAAAAGATCCACGGTCCGGGTCCACGAAAGATTCGACGGGGGTCTACGTTTGCGTGACAAAAAAATGTGGGTGACAAAAAAAAACTACTCAATTCTCACTTTTTCATTTAGGAAACTCCCCATTCGTGGTTGGAACTCAGCCGCAAACCAAATTTCCATAGTTAGATCTAATCTTCACATTTTTTGTCGAGTTTTGGGAATATTGTAGAAATGTAGCTTCAGGGGGTCCACCGGAACCAGCCAAATTTTGAAAGTCGTCTATGAGGAAAAAAGTCTGGGAACCTCTGAATTAAATAATACCACTCAAAGAGTCTCTAACCTTGCACATTAAATACAGATTTAGCCTTTAGCCAAGCCGTTGAATTAATTTTAGTACTGACTAAAAAGTAAAAGTAAATGCATACTTTATAAATTTTAAAATTCCAGGCGAAACGATAGTTCAAAAGGCGGACACGAGTTACTACGACCACGAACGGTACAAAGGTGGCGTGTTGACAGTGGGATGCGTGGGACAGCCCAACGTTGGGAAGTCGTCTCTAATGAACGCTATAATGGGACGGAAAGTGGTCAGCGTGTCTCGGACTCCGGGCCACACTAAACACTTCCAAACTATATACCTTACACCGCAGGTATTTATCCGTCTAAACAAATCGTGGTACTAACATTATAAAAGCGAAAGTTTGTGGGAATGTATGGATGTTTGTGACTCTTTCACGTAAAAACTACTGAACAGATTTGGATAAAATTTGGCATGCAGATAGTTTATTGCCTGGATTAACATATAGGATACTTTTTGTACTGAAATAATGTTAGGTTCCCGAGGGATCGTCGTTAACAATATAAAGTTGCAGTTATAAAATGAAGTCGCTGTCCGCCTTGGTCTGTTTCTCTGCGAACTTCTAAACCACCCAACCGGTTTTGATACGGTTTTCACTAATATTAAGAGCGATAAACGAGGAAGGTTTTTGTATATAATTTGCAGAAACAATTACATCCGCGCAAAATTGGGGACAGGGCGCTTTTATGTCATAACTAGCTGAACTCGGCCACGTTTCATTGCGGCCCATACGGCGGCGGCGTGCGCATGGGGCGCGCGGTACTGGACAATGCTATAACCTTCCTCGATAAATGGACTATTCAAAACAAAAAGTATTTTTCAATTCGAGCCAGTAGTTCCTGAGATTAGCGCGTTCAAACAAACAAACAAACTCTTCAGCTTTATAATATTAGTAATTAGTATTATTTTGAACTCATAAGTGAAGACCCAGAGAGCTACAAAAATATTCTTCGGATGAATTAATTTAAAAAAAAAAACCTTAATTTAAGAGGGAAATTTTCCCGCGTGAAGGTTGTTTTTAAATAAATTCAACCCTCGTCCAGTCCAGTATTATTTAGCAGTCGCTTGAATTTACTAAACTTTCACAAGGCACTGTATCCTCTTAAACGAACTGTTTAAGGTGCGCCTGTGTGATTGTCCCGGCCTCGTGTTCCCGTCGATAGTTCCAAGGCCCATACAAATACTGATGGGGTCGTATCCAATAGCGCAGCTCAGGGAACCGTACACGACCATCAGGTATTATGACTTTTTATATTATTAACGAGTGGCAGGCAGGCGGTCCACTTGATGGTGGGTGGCTACCATTTCTTAAGGACACCAAGTAACACCGCTGCCACCCTGCAATAATTTGTTTACTGCACCCTTGAAGAAGTCCATATTGTAGCTAGATGGAAACACCTCAGAAGGGTTCCAAAGTTCGCGCGTCCGCGGGATAAAGTTTATACTCATCCGGACTGTGCGTAGAGGCAACTTATCGTTAACTAAAAAGTGTTACGTTATCTGTCACTTTGACGATTCTGCGACAGCTATTTATTTTCGCTTACTCTATTCTCTGGGCTTACAAAAGTAAACGTCGAAGTCTTGCATGAAAAATATAAAAATATAAAATGGAGCTAACGCGTGAAAATTTCCGTGCCATAATTTATCACAAGAGTTACTTCAAGACGTATGTCTCAATGAGCTTGTTTCTGTATATAATGTTGAAACACCGCCGAGTCAAACGTCGCTGTATCGCTGGTATGCATAGTTTCGACGGGCCCGTGCCTCTCTCAGTATCGTGCATTCTACAGTCATCTGAAAACGTCGTGGCCGTGCAAAAAAATTATAAAAAATAACAGACATACGACATACGGACAATACGACAGATCCGGGCAACCATAGGCATTGGAATGACTGCAATCTAAACTATTTTGCACAGGGAGTTGGGTGTCAGGAAAATAGTTTCCCGATGGGTACCCCATAATTTGTCAGAAGTGTGGCTCGTGTTGATTAGTGCGGATCTAATCTGAAACACTTCAACGGAGGGATAACCAATTAGCTGGATATTTCAACGCCATTGTATATCTTGTAATTTGTAATTCGTCGTTTTAATTTATATAATACATATAGTTACCTCTCGCACATCGCAACCACAAACATTTGTATACCGCTTGTCGGTTGTATATGTGGACATATATGTATAAAAATTTACAACTTGTGTGTATCATATTCAGAAAATTAATTAATTTGAATTTGAAACAATACCACGCAGTACTCTATGTTGGACATAATCCGTGTCTCTTCTCCAGTGATTTTTTATATTATTAAAGGTGGCAGACAGGCTGACGGTCCATTTGATGGTAGGTGGCTACCGTCGCCTAAGGACACAAGCAACACCAGGAGGGTACATGTGCGCTGCCGACCTTGCAGCATTTTGTTTACTGCTCGCTTGAAGAAGTCCATATTGTAGCTAGATGGAAACACCTTAGAAGGGAGACTGTTCCAAAGATCGCGCGTCAGTGGGATAAAGTTTCTATTCATCCGAGCTGTGCGGATGAACTTGGCATCTATGGTGCGCAGTGCGGTGGTAAAAGTTTGAGGTAGGCATTAATAGGAACAACTCGTCCGAGCATTCGCCATTGTATAGCCAGGTAGAACACACAAAGAAAAACTAAACTAAACTAAGTGGTTCTAATCGTTGCTGTATGAGCATTGGATCGTCAACAATTCGAATAATTCGACGCTGCAAGGTGTCAAATTGATCTAGCTGGTACTTAGGCGCGCCAGCCCAGAGGTGAGAGCAGTACTCCATGTGGGGCCTAATTTGGGCCTTATAAAGAATAAGGCGCTGCTCCGGTGTGAAATACTGCTTTGCTCTGTTCAACTCGCCAATATTTTACTCGGCCAAAAGTTTAAAAAAGTATTTTTTATACTTTTTTAGCATTGATCTTTTCTCATTGAGGGGGAGATTGACTTTATCCACGACAGAATAACAGGACTTCCACAAGTATTCAAGGCAAAGTTCCTGGCGAAGCGTTCCAAGTTCCAACGCCTTTACAAGAATTTTGAAGAGATCTGCTATAAAGAGCTCGTTCAGTATTAAAAGCGAAGCTACTCATTTACTGATTTTCGCCCCCCGTCCCATATGGTTATCCCGCACAATAGGGGATCGGACAGTAATCAGATTAAAATCTAAAATGTACTTAGAAAGAAAATATATAATTTTTTACGATTATTTATCAAATAATAATTTAATATTATTCATTTAAATATTTTTAAATGAAGAAATAAAATTTTATTATTTACAATATTTTTAATCTATGCTGAAACACCAATCACAGTGCGTGACGTCATTTGTGGGCTATCATTGTCTTATGTCAATGCAGCTGTTTTGTTATGATATGACCACAAATGACGTTACGCGCTCTCAGATGAACTATCGTGGCGTTTTGGCGACATTTTCAAACAAACAATATTAAAATATGATTTTGAGTACCTAAACGATTATAAATAAATAAAATAGTATTTTTTATGGGAATAAATATCCATGAAGATTAATTTAAAACACTTTCTGAAAATTTGTCCGATCCCCTATTGTTGTGTTTATTCTTGGCGATATACCAATGATTTTAAATTTCTGTTACCCAAAGACAGATTTTTTGGTTCTCCCAGTAATCAAACCTCCAAATTGCGGCAGATATCTGGCGGAACGACTCAATTTACCGCAACTGCTGAGGATGGAGCATCCGGAGAATGACGATACGTGGTCACCGCGCGATATATGCGATGGTTGGGCGAAGAAGAAGGGCTATTTAACTGCCAAAACGGCCAGGTAAGTCAATACGCAATTCAAAAGTGATAATATATACCGGGTATTAGGGAAACGCTCCCAAAAAAAAAAAACGAAGACAAACGATAGTACTAATAACACCTTTGATGATGGGTCATAAAAATTTCTTTTTAACACGATGGAGCATGAATAATAACTAATAACACGCAAAAAGAGGATATTTTTCCATCGGGATCGATGCTGTTGTGTATCAGCGAACTTCTGTAAGGGTGTTCTTTAGGTGTTAGGAACTTCTGGGCGTTCTGCCGCCAGACGACTGCAAAACGCATTGTGTCCTGACTACTTATATAAATTAAGCTCTCTGTGGAACCACTTTACGGAAGTGGATCCTAAGAAGGCAAAATGTGTCTACTGTGCCCAGGCAAATAGTAATATAGGAAGGCACATGAAGTCAAAACATCCGACTACTATTAGGTGTATTATCTTCTCTATTTCCCATTTCCCTTTCCCTTGGTCACGGCATAACGCGTGAACGGGTAGACCGATTTTAATTCGGTTTTCACTAACGGAAAGAGCCGGGGGCGGGTCGCTATTATATTACAAATAAATACCAAAGTTTGTGAAGTACTACACAAACAATTTTATATTAAAAAGCGCGCGCGTACTTTCCCAATTAGCCAATAGTAAAGTAAAGAATCCATTCAGGCACTGTCTGCATTACACGATTAGCTTCTGTCTGAGCTACTGAAAGGAAAAATGTCTCACTCGTCAATTATAGTGTTTCTCTCATGTATCAGTAATGAGTTACTGACACAAAAGAGAGATATATATTTTTGAATAGGCATGATGACAGATTTTGAAATTCCCTTCCATAATGTAGATACACGTCTACCATATTTGAAAAAAATATTTCAGCAAAAAACTAAATTTCCACGCGAATTATTGAATGTTTTTAAATCTATTTTGAATTACGCGCGAAAACGCTCTCAGGTGTCATGGCGTCGCGTCTGATGAACCGTAACGTCACCGACATCTCATCAGATTTTTCATTCTGTCAAAGCAAAGTCAAGCAACACGATGGCACTTACCTGGGCGTGACGTAATTCGCTCTGGTTGGTGTTTCAGTTAACATGGCCGATTGCAGTTATTTATACTTCTATTTTATTAAAAAATTTATTAATCTCAATTTTAATACAAAAAATGAGTAATTTTTTAGACTCCTTTCAACATATATTTTTCTCCAAAACCATTTATTCTTTGATTCTTTAATACCGTCATCATGCCTATTGAAAAGATATATGTATATCTCTCTTTTCTTCTCAGTGGCACATTTTTCGCAACTATAATAAAAGTAATACGAGCGTTAACTAAAAGGCGTTGCGTTATCTGTCATTTGAAATCTGTGCGAGAGCTAACGTGTGTTGTGCGGAAAGTAGTCCTCGCCGAGGAACAAATAGTTCATCTTTCCATCTGTCGTCGGAAAGATGAACTATTTGAACTTATACCAAGTAGTTCTACCCAAATCCGATAGATGTCGCCGCTTCACCATAGCATAAAAATATATACATACCTCCCTCTTTTCCTATTGCTTAGTCAAAGACAATCGTACTTAAGAAGAAAACTCTAGTTGTGCGTCGTAGCTTGATACAAACCCTTTTTTTTATTTTTCAGACTGGACACTTATAGGGCTGCTAATAGTATACTAAGAATGGCTTTAGATGGAAGAATTTGTCTGTGGCTAAGGCCTCCAGGGTTCACTAAGGAAAAAGGTGAAAAAAAAAGTTATTTTTTTTTAAACTACATTTTTTTACTTTTGAGTAGTAGAATGCTCGTCCGCAGCAATTGCTTACTTTGGAATCCTGATTGGGTCTTCATATTGAGTCTATTTGTCAACGTCCTCAGACAGTCTAAAGATCCCCTTGATGGTTGTTACCGTGGCCTATAAAACAAGCAACGCCGCACTAATTACTTGCACAAATTTTATTAATTACTAATTATTTGCACTAAATTTATTAACCACTAAAATTAATTGTACCAATTATTAATTAATATAATTAATTGTAATAAATTTATTAAGCACTATTTATGTGCACTAAAATTATTAATTACTAATTATATGCACAAATTTAATAATCTATAATTACTTGTACTAATTATTAATTACTGATTAATTGGAATAAATTTATTAATCACTAATTACTTGCACTCATTATTAATTATTAATTATAACTACTAAATTACTTGCAGAGAAATATGAGAGCAGCGATGAAATGAAATACGTGCGGTGGGTGCAAGCGTTAACGGCAGACGTTGAAGAGAGAGTAGCTGAGAATTTGTCGGACTCGGACGGAGAAGACTCGAAGACAGACAAACAAACAGATGACGAGTCAACGGATGATAGTGAGGAAGTCAACACTGCCATAGCGAATAAATTCGCTGTTTTAATTGGTGATGATTAGATCTCGGAGTTATTAAGAGTTCTCCTTCACATTTGCAAATGAGGTTAGCGGATTCTAAGTCTTGCTTACATGTTCAAATATTTATTGTAGTCATTTGAAAAAAAAGTTGTTTATTGAAAACAAGCTGATCACGTTTGAGACTCCCCTACAGCTATTATATATTCCTAGCTTTATGTACACGCGACATCTTGCGCTTTTTTGATCCGCTGGGCTAATCTGAAGATTGCCTGAAAATTTCATCAAAGTCGGTTCAGCTGTTTCAGGAGTCCACAGGGAACATAATACACACATCCATTTTTATCCAATCCCAAGAACGCTCATGGCATTGGTTTTAAGGCACTGAGGAATTGAACTTTAAGTTTTTGTATCGTGTGTCACGCAAAGTTGTCTTAATCGATAAATTTTAGTTGTGATTTTAACCGATAACCAGGCTGCGAAGGACCAAATGTAGCTTGAAAAGTTCTCTGTATGGATTTTCACCTCTGACAATCTCTTATTTTGAGTATGTTATTGCAAACTTTTTAAAACTTCGTTGAAAATCCTAAGGCCTAAGCATACGCTGGACAGGGAACGTGTTGAAATATCTAAATAATATAAGAACGATTTCGTTTGAAATCTCAGAATTAATAATATTAAAAAATATACTTATCTGCTTTTAGTTCTCCATAACTCAGTAATATCTTCACACTTTATAAAAAGCGAATTCAAATTGCAGCCTAAGGGCATTTTTTCTAATCCTATTATTTTCAACCTTATTGCAATGATTTTAGCACTCACACTCACAACAAGGGAAAAATCCCCCGCCAGTCAGCGCCCGCCTTTAGATACATAGGCCAGTTTTGTGTTATGTGCTCTTTAGATTTTTTTTTAATTGTACGGTAATACCCAACTGATGTGTCTTACCGATGCATCTGTGCAGAAGACGAATTTTTGAAGCGTGGGAGATGCTATCGACCACACATTGCGCGGCTTTTTCCAGTACCGCTATTGGTCGCCAGCTGCCGCCATGTGAGCGTGCGCCGCTTGGCATGAGTCAGCCGGACGGACCGACAGCTGCATTGTATTATGAACCTTATAGATATTGTATCTAAGGTTAATTGTAGGTTTTCTTTCGTTAATCATCGGAGATTCACGCGCGAACGAAGATTCACGACGCGCCTTATAAAGTGTATGTCCTAGCTGAAACCCGGCTGGGCTTAAAATAATATTGTGGGGGATCCTTAAGATTTGATCTGATTACAGGAGACAGTGATTATAAGATTCGTAATTATTTATTTATTTGTAATTTATTCTACTAAGGTAGTTGAGCGAAAGTTATTTGGAAAAAAATGTGCATATTCCTTCTTAAGCAGCTATGTTAAATATTTGTTGTTATAAACCCCGCAAATTGCTAATACGCCTTGCCGCCATTTTAGTGACGTCATCTCGTGAGACACTCTGTAATTAATGTCAGTTGTGTTAGCTCTTAGTTCGGATGACGTCACGTGGATTAATGTGACAAAGTTCCTGCGCATTAGCAAATTGAGAGGATTATACATTATACATACGTATATTATATCCACGGCCTGATGATGAACTTTTTATATTAAATACTTTTTTCATAATAAAATTGAATGTTTTATTTATTAATACCTGGTGCCCGTGACTTCGCGTTAAAAAATAAAAAATATGTTGATGACGCTATCTACAATAGAATTACGTGAAGCGGCGACATCTATCGGATTTGGGTGGAAATGCTTGATGATACATCTGAGGCTCTAGTATGAGTTTACGATACTACACCAATTCTACACTCGCTAGCGAGAACGTAAAACTTTTGTATGGAAAATCGTGAACTGTCAATGTCAAATTATCAATTTTCCATATAAATGTTTTACGCTCTCGCTAGCGAGTGTAGTATCGTAAACTCATGCTAGTACAAACCCTCGGGAACCTAAGGATAAAACCTTAGCGAATTAACCTCCTATAGATTCCTATAAAAACCCCATACCTATTATAGATCCTCTTTAGGAGGTTGAAATTTAAAAAAATAGTTTCCTATATCCTTCCATAGGGATGTAATTATTTCCAAAATTAAGTTTCATGAATATTTTTCAGCTGTTTATTCATGTTTATCCTTTTTTGTCACATGGAAATGTAACAAGCGCAGACTAACAGTAAAACAAAAATTTATCTACGAATTACGAATAGTGTTGTGATTTTTAGAATTGAAAACTATTGTAGGATTGAGGATAAGGATATGGGATCTGGCATTCCTTACTCAGTCACCGAAGTACAACTGCACACGTTGTTATTTCATATGTCTTCTGTAAGGGGGTGGTTATGTCTTCAGAAAGGCTGTCCAAATTTTTTAATGTTAAGGTCGGCAGACAGGCTGACGGTCCACTTGATGGTATGTGGTTACCGTCGCCTATAACACAAGCAACGCTACAAGTGCTGCAAGTGCTCCGCCGACTACATCAGTAGGATTAAGGATGAGGGATTGGGAAGGGTTCGGGAAGCACACGCAGTGTGTGCTGTGTGTGGTTTACTGTGGTCTTCTGAAAAGGGGTGGTTACTGCCGCCAGACGGGCTGCCCAAATGACTGCGAAACGCAGTGTGCCCTGGCACCACTTTCCAGATCCCAGACCAGAGCTAACTTTGTAAAAGTTAATTCCCAAAGCTGACGCTGCCGGGAATCGAACCCGGGAATCCTATACAGAGCCTCAGGGCAAGCACCCTGACCACTCATCCAACAGGCTCAGTTGTTACTAAATGTTCAGCTCACTTGCGCAGTCGCCTAATCGACTCCACCAGCGCCTGCAAAGGATAGGGACCATAAATAAAACACAATTTTTAGCCTTTTTTTATTTGCATCATATTATTCTTACATGCTACCTCATATGTATGTTTTAGATCTAACTTATGTGCTATAGGTAGGTACAGAGTACATCGTTTTACTTTATGTATAATATTTCATCTTTATTCAAATTTAAAAACAGTGAAAAATCAACAGCCAACAGGACAAGATGTTTCTAGGAAAAACGGTCGCCATTTTGAAATAACGGTTTAAACGTCACTTGCCGTGACGTCACACTCGTTTGACATTCCATAAAAATTAAATGTCAAACTTTGCAAATGGCGCGCATTTTTTCGTCACATCCGTCGTAATAACGGTTAAAGTTTAACAGAAAAATAGTCTTTAAGAAAAAAAACTTAATCAAGAAAATTATTAACAGACAAACTCAACAAGCCAAAAGGATCTCTTATATCTTACGCTTAGCCTTCTACGTCTTTTTAATCTATTTTCTTCTAAGAGTCTCTCTTGGAAACCCTTTCGAAATAGTGTCACAATAAATTAACGGGGAAAATAAACTAGGGGTCTAACTATGTAGATATAAGCCTCATATCATATTTTCACAAATATATTTGGCAGATAAAGTATAGAAAAAAAAAAAAAATGTATAATTTTTTTTAAGCGTCTGTGGTAGACATGCCACAGAACAATTTAATATTGAATATACCAGCAGTGGGTTCAAGTTGAAGCAAAATGGTCTCGTTTGATCAATATCCGATATTTTGTGTTTTAAAATTTCAGTATTTCGTTTGGAAAAAATATGGCGTGAGGCTTATTTTACGGGTTAATATATTTTATAATAATTCATAGCTTAAATTTATCACATTATCATGATATAAATATTTCCATACGAAGTAGGTTAAAATATATAAAGATGGGGATTATGAAAAAATCACTAACTTCTTATGGTCACCATTTAAGTTCGAATAATCACATTTTCTTCAACTAAAGCTCGGTTTGTTTTTGTTTAAAAAAAAAGTGCGTTGTTTAGAAATAGAAGTACCTTTCGTTTTACCTAAGTCTAAAGACGACACTCATGGACGGTAGAAACAAGGAGGGGGAAAGATTAAATTTATAAATGAAATGAAACTCTCGTTTACATTTATTTCGGTCATTATGTGGACATAGACTAGTATTATCAAATACATTTGAAACAATGATAGTCACAGCAAAATATTATTTTTTCTGTGACCAAATAATATTTTGCTACATAACTGCAACGGTTATATTTAAAAAAAAACACGCTGTTAAATTTAACTGTAAATTCTCTGTGTGATTCGTACACAATTACTAAAATATAATTTCGCATTTAAGATTATTGTTTAGTTTATTTAGTTAATAATTTATTGTTAAAAGTGTCCACACTGCGCCATGCCCACTAATATGACCGAATGTAGGTGCTATTAAGCTGCGATGCGATTTGTAAAACTTACTTTTAAGTATTTGTATTGATTTGTAAAATTAATTAGTGTTTTATTTTTTGGAGCAATAATTTCATAAAAAAAAACAATAGGTAGCTATTTAAATAATAAAACAGTACCTAAATAAGTGTTTGTATAAAACAGTCAATTAAAAAAAGGGATTGAAAATGGCGGCGCTTCTATTTGCGTCAAGAGAAGATCTCTATTTCACGAAATATTGCTAACAGAGGCTCTAGTATGAGTTTACGATACTACACCAATACTACACTCGCTAGCGAGAACGTAAAACTTTTGTATGGGAAATCGTGAACTGTCAATGTCAAATTATCAATTTTCCATATAAATGTTTTACGCTCTCGCTAGCGAGTGTAGTATCGTAAACTCATGCTAGAGCCACAGTACACCTACTACGCGCCGTCATTTTCAAGCCCTTTCTTTATTTGACCGATTTACATTTAAACAAGTGAAATAAAAATGTTTCAACGGCATAGTGACCGGCACATAACTTGGCAAGATTTTTACATAGTGGGGGAAAATTGCGCAATAAAAATGGTCACTGCTGTTTTCATAATATTTTAAATTAATGTTCAGGGTGAGGTGTTCAAACCAATGTTCATAAAAAACAACTAGTTAAACTTAATTAAGAAATTTGTTATAAAATGAAAAACTTAAATTATTATTAAACATTAAATTTAATTAAATAATTTATTAAACATAACTGTCTTCATCACTGTCGCTTTGAAAACGACTTTGCGCATCTCGCCATTCTTGCCAACTTAGGTGTCGGGAATTATATCATGGTACATAGTCTATTAAAATATAATTGATATAATAAATAAATATCTACCACTTCGATTGTAATTATATTAAAAATACTTATGTTATAACTAAAAAAATAATTGGTCGAACAAAAGGACTTGAATTGAAAACATGAAATTGAAGGTACGCGTCAAGACGTTAAATGTATGTATACAAATAGCATCGTAGTATTAAGTTTATTTAGCATTTTTACACAGAACACCTTTTCACAATACACAGAGTAGTTCACAGTTGAGTTGCAAATATTATAGAATAGCTTAAGACAAGGTGTCTGTGTAAAAATGTATTCAAAAGAGTACTCCATTTATCCAGAACTAGATCTCTGTTTTTTTCTATAAGGTTTAGTCTAGAATTTTGTGTGTTATTCGCTAATCACAAGAGACAGCAGTAGAAAAGTTTCCTAGAAAGAAAAGTACAATAACTAGCGGTACATTGAAATAAAAATCTCTACTACACGACTATTGCGTTATTATTGCTGTGTTTTAAGTTTTTGAAGTAAAAATCCATATTGGACACTTCGACTTTTGCGCTTCGTCACGTCAATTAAGTCGCTTTTTCTCAAATATAGACCTAAATATTACATGTTTTCACTAAATAAAATATTTAGTAAATTTCAAATAATTAGTAAATAATAAAATTAAATTTACTAAATACTAAAATATTTTAATAATACTTTTAAAGCATAACATGATAGCACAAGGTTAAACCTAGGTTTTTAGTGCTATCATTTAATGTATATATTTAGTTTCTTTTTTTAAATTGTTAAAATTAAAAATAAATAAAATGTAAATGGGAAAGCTTGTGATGATGGAAACTACTAAACGGATTTGGATGAAAGAACAATGGTGAAATAATTGTTGAAAGAATTTTGAAGCGTCTTTAAATGCCATTAATATAAATAGAAGAAAAATATTTTTACAAGTTTTTTTAAGTTACATAATGCCATATCTAAGTCTGGAAATTATTATAAATATTAAATTAAACAATGAATAAATCGTCATTAGTCTAGTATTTGTAATGACTTAGTTTTCTTTGTGCACTCTGTGGCTTAACTACACAACTTTTAAGCAAATACTTTTTCACAATATTAGTTTATTTTAGAAATGTATTTACCTTTTAAAATAATAAAAATCGAACACACAACTAAATGTCATATGTTATATATACGTGAAAATATTTAGTTCTGTACCAATTTAATTTAAAAATACGTTAACCTCAAAAACTTCAAACGAGGATATCTTTAATTGCAGACTTTATTTAGTATTAAACCAAAGACCAATCAGTTCAGGAATCAAAACTCTACACTTTTCAATATACGAGTATTTTATACATAGACGCAAAAAAATGAAGTCAACAAAAATTTGTATGGGAGTTCGCCATTGTTCTTTAGCACACAGATTAATTTATACGATACTTTTTATTCTGAAAAACGGTTACCGAGGGATCGTCTCACAAAGTATAAAAAAAAATCGTTGTTACTTTTATCAACAGTGGAGGCGTCACCGTCATTACAAGCGGTCAGATGTTATTTTTCAACGCGGAAGAAGTCGCGAAGTTTTACATAAATGTCGGTTCCATATTTAAAATAATGAAATAGTCTAACAGATTCATTAAAATTCAAACATTCGATTAAAATATCAGAATGAACCTTTGTTCCCAATAGTACAGAAATTAAATGAATATGTTACGGCTAGAGCCCGAAGTGCGGCTACGCCTAGTTTTAGCCGGTTAGAACTAGGTGTAGCCATTTAATCTTGGTTTAAATGGCTACATATGTCGTTTTAATTATAATATGTCGCAACATAACATAACATAACAACATAACATACAACCGTTTTGGCTTAATTGCGACGTGACGAGAAACCACATAGACTAAAAAGATTCTTTATATCAAAATTTGCCGCCATTTTGATGATTTTCACTTCAAACACTTGGAGTAATATTTAAGATAAAGCTACTGAAATGAAAAAGGTATTTTACATTTTACAAACACATTAAACCACATTAATACCACTTTTTGTTTTTCATAATTTTTAGGGTATATTTGCATTTTTTCTATAAAATAATTGTAATTTGTTTAAAAACCATATTTTCATTTTTGATTATAAATAAATAAATGAATCGTTAGATAAGGAACGATCTCTCACTATGGTGAACACATTGGAAATATATACTAATATTATAAAGATGAAGAGTTTGTTTGTTTGTTTGAACGAGCTAATCTCAGGAACTAGTGGTTCGAATTGAAAAATTCTTTTTGTTTTGAAGAGTCCATTCATTGAGGAAGGCTATAGACTGTATAACATCACGCTACGATAAATAATATTATATATAAGCAGTGTCCAGTACCGCGCGCCCCATGTGTACGCCGCCGCCGTATGGGCCGCAGCGAAGCGTGGCCGAGTTCATCTAGTAATTATATATATGTATAGCAATCTGTACTATTAAAAAAAATAAAGTGTCCGTTTGTTATGTCAAAATAATGATTATTATTAAATGTATAAAAATGTATATGGGTACTTATAACAAAATAAATTATCTGTCGGTCTGTTTGTTCCGGCTAATCTCCGAAATGGCTGGATCGATATTGAAGAGACTTTCACTGGCAGATAGCGACTTCTTATAACATTAAGCAGTAACTTAGTTACTTAATAAATTGTTTCTCGTTCCTTTCATTGTTTGTTTATATATTCAGAAGAACAACTATTTCTTTGGTTTATTTAAAGATGTGATTCGTTTTTTCCTTTTTATCGATTCTCCATGGTTTATAGAAAGCAATATATATAATAAAATATCAATTAAATGATAAATTATGTAGACAGATTTTTCAATGTAAATTTTGAATACATTTATGTACTTCGTAATGTAATGTCAAATTAAATGAAGTTGATAATTTGTAAAACGTCACTACTTTTGGTCTCAGTGTTGTCATTGTTGGTAAAACACAAAGATTTTCAATTGTACATATTGGGCAACACGAAAGAATCCGTAATGTGACATTTAGAACCATGTGGTACAAAATCGCTCAGTCCATCACCAATTTACGCCATGGCCATCCTGATTGCGGCGGTCACTATCAATATTTTGTAGGAAATTTTTCCGAATGCCCTCTCTATATATTTAATCTCTTTGCTTTACGCGGATTGCTCACTAGCGCCATCTGCACTTTTAATATTCCAATTCAAATAAAATTCAATAAAAATGTCTGAAATGTTGGATCATACCAACATTGACACATTCATTGTAAATGAATTAGTCTGTCTGATAAACAATAATAATCACGTAAGAAGTAAATGTTCTGAAATTTGAGGCAGCGTGCCCATAATGCTGGCGGCATTGCCTCGTTGAATGGCGATGCAGTTTTTGCCCGAAATAGAAACCAGCATTTTGGTCACGAGTGGCCATAATTAACCTTCCAGACAGATCTTTGAAAATCTTTAACGCGTCCGGTCCCCGTGGTCCAAGAGTCTCCACCTCAAAAGGCATAAATATATATCCTTTAAATTATATGTTAAATATGTTAACATAATAAATAATATGTTAAATACATAATAAAAATTATGTTCTCAACTTCTGTACAAGGAAACAGGTATTTCAGAATGCCAAAATGTAGCTTGTTTTTTAAAAAAATAAAAAAAAGCCTAATTTTATGTACCTATCTAATGCAAATATACCCTTCGAATAGAAAACCAAATACACAAACAGACACAAAATTCGATTACATTTTTCAAAAAATATCTTGAGTTTGTATATAAAAACGAAGTTTTTAAGCAACGTCTTTGTAAGGACATATAAATTTCTACATGACACCAAAAAGTCTAGCTCTTTCTAAAACAAAAGATATCTATTAGAACACCCAATAAAAAAAAGATATTCAGTAAAATCTATTACGTCAACTACTCCTAGAATTTTTTGTAGCCTCAAATTGATGAAATTTATGTTTTTCATTAAATATATGAAATATAACATTTAATTAGCAACGATTTTATACTTAAAATATTGTTATAAATGAGCACATTGTTATATAAATTGTTATATATAGAGCAATTAATACAGCCTAATTGTTCTCAAACTATAACACTATGACTGCACACGATCAAGCCTATCGTCCAATTAGATGTCGTACGGGTGTCATTGGCATGACAGTCAAACTTGTCATGTCAAACCCATACACATGACTTGATCAAAATGATCAAGCCAAATTGGACGATAGGCTTGATCGTGTATGACTGCCATTATATGAGATTTTTCAATTGCAATTAAAAAAATTTGAATGAAACATAAGCATTCCTCAATCGCTTTAAATGAAATAAAAATACTTTTATAGTTCCCGGCAGCAAATTTAAGCGGTGAACGGAATGTCAGCGCCAATCGACGCTTATTTTTGATTTTGCGCAAAAATGGTCACCGCTTGATTTTTGTGCTGCGGGATATACATGTTTCTTTGAAGGATTCCTCAAATACGAGCGTTTAAGAGAAGTTCAAACATGTTTGACAATGACCGCTTCAATTTGTCGTAAATTCAAACGCACAAATGTGCTTGAGGCCCAATCCTTATCGGTCCTTATTTAAGTTTAAAAACTTGTTATTTTCTTTGCTAAAACTTTAGAGTCAATGCTCCACAATATTCAACTCTATAAACATTGTATTAAGGGCTTCTCAATTCCGTGGACAATTATGTCCTTCGAAATGTCAATTTGAGTTACATATACATTCAAAATTTGAGGCTACAAAACATATTTTTGAATCGCTCTAAGAGGATTTTATGTTTCGCTTAAGTCTGAAAATTGGTGTTATTCTTGGAGAAGACGGACTAAATAGAAGAAAAAAAGATTTTTTTTGGCACTTTTTTTGCTTACATTATGTGTTCAAAACTGAACAGAATTTTTCACTGAGAGTTTACCGATAGGCGTCTTTACAGAGGTCGCTGTAAGTTATGATTTGCAACGCCATCTAACGTTGCGATATAGACGTATTGACATAAATTTATAAGGGAATTATGTCAGTTTATTTCCACTATAGGTAACTGTCTAACTGTGTCTTATAAGTAGCTACGGAATTAAATTTAGGATTATCAACCAAGTTGGCTATTATATTATACTTTATACTAAATGAAGTTTATAAGACTGACGTGAGCACAAAATTATGTCGCCACGAGCGTTTTACACACTTGGACTTATATAATTTTGTAACCGCCGTAAAAAATTTGGTCATATACGGTAAAATTGATTAACGGCACAAGTCGAAAAGGACTAGTTTTGAACACATCATGCAGCGTCACACGAAGTACACAAAACTGAGAGTGAAATTAAAAGAAACTTTAAGGCAACTCTGAAGATCAACGATCAATTTCCGATTTCTTCCCTAAAATTTAGGAAAAGATCATATTTTACATACGAATACAATCGCACATACAAATTTTTGGGTTACAAAATATTTGGTGTTACAATTTGGGACTTATAAATATTATTTATCGACTCCGCAGAGGCAAAAATAAACGTAGCAATTTCTATACGATCCCATAAGGAGGCCCTTTTATACTATACGAAATATATTTTCTACTTTCATGGCCTTGCTTATGTTTTGGTTACCGTCGCCTATAACATAAGCAAAGCCAGTGCTGTTGCAAGTTCGTTGTCGAATTTAGTAGGATTACTCGTGCCAAAGCTGGCCTTATCTAATGACAATTGTACTCACATCGTGTGTGTCTATCCATATCTTAATCAGCTAATTTGAATCTCAATATATTCAACCTCCTATTAATTGAATCATGAGTGGTTGTGTGTCGAGTGTGATTGTGTTTCATCGTTTTTCATGAATCCAGAGCCTTGATCCTAGGTAAATAATCACTGCCGCTGAAATATACGCATACGAAGCAGTTCAAGGTCAGAGAATCCTTTTACAGTCTATTCGTCCGCACAAACCCCAAACTAAATATTGTTTTTGGTCGGCACCTATATAGATGCTGTAATCTCTCTGTTACGAATAGATGACGATGCATCTATACTAGTAATAATGTTTTAAACAGAAAATATTTGTATGTATGTATGTATGTATTTTTGTATGTTTGTAATGAATAAACTCAAAAACTACTGAAACGATTTTTAAAATTCTTTCACCTATAGAAAGCTACATTATCAACGAGTAACGTATGCTGCTCACCCCCTTCCATACAAATGTATGTTTTTAATGAATAAACTCAATAACTACTGGACAGATTTTAATTTTTTTTCACCTATGGAAAGCTTCATTATTAGCGAGTAACATAGGCTACTCACCCTCCCCCCCATTTCCACACTTTACCCCCTCCAATAACTCAAAAATGTCCTCTAAATAACCACCCGTGCGACGCTAGTTTTTTATATTTCTGTCAAAAATGTAACGCGTTACGACCGTTCACTACTAACCTTAGCGTTTGAATGATCAATGTGAATATAGATTTATTAGTTATTTTAGGAATAATAATACGGAGGCTAATGCCAGCCAGCATACATGATTAAGGCTATCGTCCAATCGGCGTGTTACGATTGGCTGGATCAAGCCAATTGGACGTGTATGGTTGTCATTTTAGTATGACAACTATGGCTGTCATGTCAAATGACACCCATACACCGAAAAATTGGCTGAATCAATCCAATCGTATCATTTCGTTAGGACGATAGACTATATCGTGTATTTTTGGCATTAGCTGTCCAATTAATTATACAGAAACAATGAGAACTGATTATTTTCTTAGCGCGTACACACTATAGGAATATCTTATTCTGATGACATAACTTCGGTCCGCTATTTCCCAACTCGGCACAGTTATTTGGACCCGAATAATTTAATAGAAGTTTGTTTATAATTATAGTACCTATAGAGCCCTTAGTTCCCAAAGTAGACCAGGTGGACCCCCAGAGGACCACGAAAGACTCGACGGAGATCAACGTTGGCGTGACAAAAAAACCAATCCTCATTTATTTCATTTAGAAAACTCCCCATTCGTGGTTGGATCTCAGCCGCAATGCAAATTTTCATGGTTGGATCTAATCTTCACATTTTTTGTCGAGTAGCTTCAGGGGGTCCACCGGAACCAGCTAAATTTTGAAAGTGGTCTATGAGAAAAAAAGTCTGGGAACCTCTGCTATAGACTCTTACGTTTGATATAATGTAAAAAAATATATAAGCAAACTGGGAAATGATGATTTTTAAAGAAGCCTCCTCCATTTGGCCGTGGAATTTGTGCTAACGCTTATTCTCCCTACGGAGTCGGGGAATTCGTATAATTAAATACGGATAAAAAAAATTATAAACATTTAAAAACAAATATACACAACATTCGATAACCTATCTATGAAGTTAGTCTATAAACTATTATTATATATAATCATTTTGCTTATTTTTTTTTGTATATATTTTTTTGCAATTTCACCTATCTAGTGTCCATATTACAATATCGTTAATGCGTTATCGTAATTGTTCTTAACTAGTGGAGACGAAGCCATCTTATCTTAATTATATGTACCTATATAGAGGAAGTATAGAATAGAGAAAGGCATTGAACCGTCTTCGGACGAAAACATCCGGTTTTTTTTTAATAAAAACCCTCTGCACTGTGACCTCTTTATGTCTATAAGAATCTTAAAAATATATAGCAAAAAAGATTGACAACTGTTTCAAATCTTTTAAATTTGATGTCATGCATTTTCTAAATGAATTTAAAAAAAAATATTCCTCGGAAAAGTTCATGTGTGAAGGGCCTTTAAAATGGCGCTATCACGTAGAGCAAAAAATATTGAAGTTGACAATTATTAAGCAGTTGTCAAAAACTGTTCGAAACAGATATATTCTGTAGTTTATTTTGTTTTAAATTACAAAGGGTTTTTATTAATATTATATAATATATTAATAATATATTTAACACATATGACGGTCGGCATATCCTATATAATATATATGTATATAATATTATACTTATATCTAAACGGATATAGGTGCCTTCTAAAACTATATCAAGCGATTATAGGCATAAACGAATTCATTTTTTCTCCACTAAATCTAGCAAATATGTCATTTATAACTAAATTTTTCTATCTAATGCTTTGAAGCATTTTGTGATATAATAAAGAGGTCACACTACTTCGCTGTGTTGCCATAACGGTTTTATTGCTGTCATTTATGGATTCCTAATGTATATTTAGTATATAAATTTTGTTGCAGTGTTTTTTTTGTTATTGTGTTAAAAATGCTGAACCATCATAATATATATGCAAACAGATAAATTATAGTAGATAATTAAAGGAATATGTAGCGATTGCTTGTTAAAGAGGCTGCACATAATAAAGAGAAAAAGAGTTAGAAAAAAATTAAACTTTTTTCAATATTATTGAAGGTAAATTTGTTGTAATCTGTTAAAGTTAATCCATATTAATAGATATGGTAACATCGGGTGTACTTATCCCACTATCTCATTAAAGGTGGGTCTGGGAAAATATTTCCTATTGTCGCAATCGGTCATTTGGTATCAAAATTGGTGTTGACGACATCTGGCTCTAATATTTTTTTTTATAAATATGGCGATGAATTGAAAAACGTACATCGATACATGGCATCACAGTTAGTGAAACCTTCTAATAAAGAACGTAGTATTGTCTAGTATTAACACCGCTAGATGGTGATGTTATCAAAAATGTTACACCAATCCAACGAGAGGCAAGGTTAGCACTTTATCAAATAACTAATGCCCAGTGTGCTTTGTTCTTACTTATCTGCTCACTTAGTTCTTTGACGGTGGGTAAACTCTAGTACCACAACAACACGGAAATAAAAATTTAAATATGGAACGGCTTTAAAAATGAAAATTAACTAAGGTAACACACAAGGTAACAAAGGCACAAGGGTAATTCAGTAATACTTAATTCAGTAGATGTTCCGCCAGCAGGTAAATAAAGACAATTGAAGTTTTTAGTGACGAAATAATTTGAATCCAAGTCAAGAAGTGATTAAAAAAGTGTAATTATTTGGTAACGCATTTAAATGTCATGTTTATCCAATGTCACGTTACTGCAACACAGTGAAATTGAACTCTGAAACCTCTGAAACACATTATTTTAAGTCATTTCTTTATTTACAACTTTTTTTAAAATGTTCGACTTGAAAAATAAGACTTCATATGAAGTTTATTTTGGTTTAAGCTTGTTTATTTTTTCATTATTATATATATTTTTTGCAATTCTTGAATTTATTTGCTGATTTTGAAAAATGCTTCTTTACACCTGTTTATATTTTTAATGTACTTTTTAAATTGAATTATTGATAATGAGCCCAGCAGTGGACATCCATCGACTATTGATAAATTATCAATGAAAAAAAAAATGCCCCTCACAATTTCAAAAGTTTACAAAATGAACTCTTATGAAGTCTAAATGCATTTATGTTATAAATAGAAAAAATGACCTAAAATTCATTTAAGAACAGCTTTTTTATATTTCATTTCGATTGACCGATTGACCAAATTGACATTACAATTTGATGTACTTAACACTAAAAACTATATCATATCATATATCATATAAATATCTTCCTAACGATATGTCTCTCATGTTTGACTACATGCATTTTGAAATAAAAAAATTAAAAAAAATCGCTAAGCAACACAAAATCTCTACACAGAACCGAGTGTTTTTATATAATATATATAAAATATACTTTTTTTATAAAATATTATCGATTTGCGTACACACACATGTTAGTCATTAAAAAAGTTTCAAAAAAGGTCTCAGTAGTAAAGACGCTACGCTTTTTTATACATACATAATTAATAATGTCCATAGAGATACGTTATATAGGATAAACACACCAAATTAAATTTCCCAAAACATTCAAGCGCATTCAACTAATATTGGCAATTTTAGTTGCCCCGCAATAATCATGTGTTTCAGCATATGCTGTGCATATGCTATGCATGTGCATATGCATATGTGCATATGTGTTTTAGCATATTTAATTTCAATTTTTATATTTTTATAGTGAATGCCGGAATTTGTAAGACAGACTGATCTCCCTTGACAAGCCTACTCTGAATAGAATCTTTTATTTTCCATGTGGTCGTTAGACAGACCGACTGTTCACTTGATGGTAGGTGGCTACAGTCACCTGTAACACGTATATAACACACAAAAAAAACACCACAGGTGCTGCAAATGCTCTGCCGAGGATAGCAATATTGAGGGATAGGGAAATGTGGGCTCCTGCATCCCTACTCATTCATCGATAAACAGCAGAAATACAGGTTTGTGTGAGGGAATGGTTACTGTTGCCGGAAGGGTTGTCCAAATAACTGCGAAACGGAGTGTGCCCTGTGACTACTTGAATTTATCATTTCAGCAGGAAGCTTTTTCAGTAACTCCATAGTGAGTGCTGTCCTGTTTTAGCAAGGTTACATTGTTGTAAGGACACATGTGGGTACAGTTGGTAATTTGGATCACAGGCTCAGATGAAGGCAGTACTTCAGTACTAATTACTTCCGCTAATCGCTAGATGTCGCTGTAGTTCCGTTACGTTTGCTTGTTATTTCTCTATTATATGTAGGCGGTAATAACTCCTTATGCCTGAACCGAAGGCGAATTGTCGTGCTATAAGAAGATGCATAATAATTATGAAAACCGTCATCTTAGTTATTGTACTCGGATCATTGTATCAATTCAATTTAATATTATTCAATTGTATAATTATTATCAATTCAACGTAAACATTCCCTTGTCTTGTTTTCGTATTTTTGAATACAAACTTTGAATATTTTTGAAAAAACCAAGAACGAATTAATACAATATTGTTTAACAGAAAATTAATTAATTAGATTGTTTGCTTGGATTTACCATAAAAATATCATAGTTTTTATTTCTGTTTTAGTTTAATTTAGCTTATTGAAACCCTTATCATTGTCGTAAAGCATAATGTTTAATATCATTATTTTTGTAAACACCGTGTTAACAGTGTATAAAAAATGGGAGATTAGTTGAATGACTCTGGCAACATTTATTTTGCGGTTCAAGAAAATGTTTGTTTGGAAGTGTTTTTCTATATTACGATCTCTATGTTAAATTACATAATAATAATGAATATATTTTTCAACATTACTCGCCCCTCAAGTCGAGGGAATTCGCGAAAACAACTACACATTTCTAAATAAATAAAAAACTACAACAAACGATACGTTGAAAACTCGGCATAGAAATACGTTTAAAAAAATACAGACCATAGAGAGAGAAAAAAAAACAGACATACTTTTAAACACAGAACACATTCCATTTGCCCTTTCGTTTTTGTCTATGACTGAATACACCTTAAATTCTATTGTAATAAATATCTTTCTTTCTTAACTATTTTTTTTTAATAAATAAATCTAATATTTTCACTACACATTTTCGGTATCTTTTCTTGAATGTTGAATCATTTAAATGCAAGTACATTTAGACACAACCATTTTGTTTACAAAGTAGAAATTCCCCAAAACAATAACACATTAGATTTCTTTGAGTGTGCATTAAAAGGTCAACACACACAAGCGCACAGATAATGTTGCAGTATTTAAAAAACTTTTCCCCCACAATCGTTAACTGCTTTTGCTCATCTAAAAACAAATTCTTGGATTACTAATTGAATCCAGAAAAAGTCTTCATCAGTCTAATATGTTCTTGTTTTAATCAGAATATTTATATATTTTTTATGATCCTTCGTTCGCGGTCAGAATTTGGCATTGACATGGCTATCGGAAAGAATATTAATACATATTACGTAAAATGTATTTGTGCAGCGGGAAAATGATATAACGTTGAAGGACATTTCGCAAAGCAAGCAATTACAGACTAATAATTATATTTGGATTTAGTCTCTCATTAGGAGAATCATTGAGATATTTCCGTACGAGTTTCAGCATATGCTGACATCAAAGTAATGAATTGTTTCTCTAACTACCGCTTATAATACACGTGCTGTTTTGTCATGACTTAATCTGTAAGAAGATGGCTACTGCCGTCAGATGAACTGCACAGTTTATATGAAACGTATTGGAAAGACATTTTTTCACTAATAGTATTTCGTTCATGCTATTCGTTTTAAAATATATTTTTTAGTTTAATTTAAATATGTATAGTTGATTTCATAAGGTAGTTATTCTTGTCTATTTGTGTGACGTTGCCCATAGATACTCACGAGTCACGATGACGTAATATGCATCAACAACATTGAAATGAACTCACATTTTACGACCGAAAGTGCGAGACGTGTGTTTCAGCATATGCTGAAGTCTTAAAAGAGAGGTTTTAATAATTTTTTGCATGCACAAAAACATGCCTTCATCATCATCGTTTCCCCGTTACATGAATTAATATGTTTAAAATGTTTTGTAGAGCAATATTTCGTTTTTATTATCATATTAATAATAAATTCTAATCGAATATTGACGCACACGTGGTCGACAATGAATGCTCTTTTCTACAAGCTTAGTTCAGATCTAGCATTGAGAGCCGGACACTTAAATAAAGCGAAAAAGAAGTTTCATGCAGTTAATAAAAATATTAATACAAGCAAAGAAAGTCATAGGGGTTGCAAGTGCGCTGCCGACCCTGATAGGTTAGGGGAGAAGAAGGGAATAAGGGAAGGGGCTCTGATGTGCCTTACTCACAGCAACACATATGTGCTAACACGGGTGATTACTGGTCACTGTCGCCAGACGAGTTTATGACTTCGGAACATTTTGTGCCTTGCCACTACGAATGTGTTTGGCACAATCGCGATGCAACTGTATCCAAATGCATGTCAGACAATATAGATAAAATATTTGAAGAAATTTTACACGTTATATTTGTAATAGTTACTAAAGCGCATATTTTGCGCGTGGCTTGGTATGACCAGTTCCAAACAGAAAATTAAATTAATGAATTGCAAAAAATAAGTCCAAAATAATATTAATAATGAACGAGTAGCTGAGGGTAATATGGAGTGTCATTAAAAAATTGAAAATCTTCCTGCGTATGCGTCAATATCCCCTCTTTCCTCTATGCGTAATATAAAATTTTTCTAAAATGTGCAGGACCGAGGGATACCGTTAAAACGCGCGGCGAAAATTCGATTCGATTCGAGTCTTATGACGTCATCTTGGCTTCGGATGACGTCACGCGAAGCGTTTCTGCACAGTACCTCTCCACCCCAATCTCACTCTCTGATCTCACCCGTCTTTCTATTCTACAATCCTACTTAAACATTTCTCGAAAAATCTACTTTTCATACTACACTTATTTATAAAACTTGTGCATTTTGATGTTTTTTGGTGCTATGCTCTTCAATTACGGACTACAATTGTGGAACTTATTATTAAAGGTCTCTCATATTGTATTATATATTTAAAAAAAAATTAAATGGGAAAATATTTCATTTTTATAAGTAACATTAGCCACTAGATGGCGCTCCAAAACGTCATAACAAAGTTTGTTGGAGTTGGTTTCACAAAATATGCGTTAATATTTTAATTCATTATTTTAATATGGCAAGAATAAATTTAATGATGGTCAATGGCTACTTGTCAATGATTTTTTTAAATATTAAGATCGGCAGACAGGCCGACGCGACGGTCCACTTCATGGTAGGTGGCTACCGTCGCCTATAACACATGCAACGCGAAAGCTGCTGCAAGTACGCTGCCCACTACAGTAGGATTAAGGATGAGGGATTAGGAAGGGGATAGGGAAACGGGTTCTGGCATCCCTTACTCACTCACCGAAACACAACAGCACACGTGCTGTTATTTCACGGTGGTCTTCTGTAAGTGTGTTTACGCCGTTAGATTGATACTGAAAGGACATAAAACCAGAATTATTGGTTTTTTTTTTAACTCACGCTTTGGTTAATTTCGTAATAAAAGTACCTATTTCTTAATTTCAGTAACTTCCTGTGTATATTTCAGATTTTTTAAAACGGGGATAAAATTTGAAATTAGCGTTTTTAATATTTTCAAATTTAAATATGTATGAAACCCCATTACCAAATTACACGATATTTTCCCAGTAAAGTCTATAATTTCTTCTTACCTAATGGTACAAGTTTTAACCGTTAAAACTAAAATACCATACACTGATGGCTCGATCTCCATACAAAACTGATTGGATCTGCTATATATCCCAAAAAATACTAATGTCCAAAAATGCCATCGTTGTATATCATAGTTTGTAGTTTGTAATATTTAAACCTGAAGAGTTTGTTTGTTTATTTGAGCGCGCTAATCTCAGGAACTACTGGTTCAAATTGAAAAGTTCTTTTTGTGTTGAATAGTCCATTTATCTAGGAAGGCTATAGGCTATGTAACATCACGCTACGATCAATAGTATTATATATAAGCAGAGTCCAGTACCGCGCGCCCCACGTGCACGCCCGCCGCCGCCGTATGGGCCGCAGCGAAGCGTGGCCGAGTTCAGCTAGTAGGTATATCATAGTTTGATGATTGGAATTGGATTTTATAGATGAGTTATTTTAATAATATATGTATACTTTAAAAAACGCATCTTTTCTGAGATTCTCACGAGAACTTTGTTAATAATAATTATTAACAAAGTCTTTTGTTCATTATTTATTAAAAGTATTTTGTTCATTTTTTATTAAAAATGAACAAAATACTTTCCCATTTAACGTTTAGAAAATATATACATAAACTGCTTATCGTTTAAGAGTGTGTTTGTCCCATAAAAAGTCCCACAATTACTAGTCCCAAATTGAATCTTAAAAAATCAACCCTTTTTGGCCCGCGTGTGTAAAATTCTTAAACGCTAAACTTAAATGTAAATACTCTTATAATTACATTTAAATATTAAATTAAAATTAACACTTCATTTTATCATCGCAACCATAAGCGGGATGTAGAAACTATTTTTCGATAAATCTTGACTCACATTACTCATTAATTTCCTCAAAAGTCCCTCGATACTCACTGGCGAGTACCTCAAAAGTTCTTCAAGTGTCGCTCACGAGCCCCTCGCACGAGTTAAAACTATATATTATAATAATATCTTATATCAGAGCAAAATATATTTTTACTCACCGCACACAAACGCCCGCCGTCTTCTGAATAGCTTATATATTAATAACTATATTTAATTTAATTATATACATACTCGTATAAATGAATTCACTTAAAATAATTTTTTCAAACGATTTTAAACCTTAAAAATTAAGCGAGAAGGTTCATGTTTAAGTGTCAATCTTTTAATGTAAGTACATTCAAGTCTCAAATGAATTGTTCCGCAATTTTGTACGTGTGGTATTCGGTATAGAGCGTAACTTTTATTATTTGTAAACCGATTGGAATAAAACAAATAGTAAATGTTACGGGAAGTTTGCTACAATACATTTTAAGTGAAAACCGCATTCAGATAGGTTAAGCCGTTTCGAAGATGAGCGTGCAGACAACGCACAGACAAACAGACAAAATTTTTAAAAAGTATATTTTTGACCTCGGTAACGTAAGTATAACGTGTACAAACTGTTTTTTTTTTAATATTTAATGTACAAACAAGGCTCGTTTACGATTTTATTTTTATTATTATATGTATAGAAGATTACATTGATACCTACTTTTGATATAGTTTCATTCAATGAACACTTTTTGTACGAGGCGTAATATGCCTTGTATTTTATATGCTTTTTGACATTGTAACTTTTGTATACCTCATGTTATTAAGATCTCATTGAATTAATAATCTATATCTATAAATATTATAAAATAACTAGCGACCCGCTTCCGGCTTCGCGCGGGTCCAATTTTTTTCCTGCAAATTATAAACAAAAACCTTCCTCGTTCAACGCTCTTTCAATTAGTGAAAACCGCATCAAAATAAATCGCGTAATTTAGGAGGAGTTAGAGAACATACAGACAGACGCGGGCAGCGACTTCAATTTATATTATGTAATGTAAGAAAGTCGCTGTGTACCTATGTCTGTTTCGCCGCTATTTTCTTTTAAATCAGCCAACCGAATTTGATACGGTTTTCACTAATGGATAGAGCGATTAACGAGGAAGGTTTTTGTACTCGTATATAATTTGTAGAAAAAATGCATCCGACCGAAGCCGGGAGCGGGAGTAAAGAATACGATTGATTCTTCGTAAAAATATTTGAGATTTTCTAACTGGTAGGTACATCGATCAACAATACACCTAGATTAAATCGAATTGATCGAAGGGTAGGTAGTTTTAAATAATTTAATATAGTTTTAAAGACAATCATCCATTATCTAGGCATATAAAATTAAGTAGCTGTCCGCCTACCTCTGTTCCTCCGCTAATTTCTTTTAAAACACCCAACCAATTTTGATACGGTTTTTACCAAAGTTCGTGTATATAGTTTGCATCTCTAGTACGTGGTATATCATTGTAATATCTGTCATTGGTACATCATTGGTCAGATATAAATACGTCGCTTGCAAGAGAAATTCCAACTCTCCATAGACATCGCTTATTTATCACGCACACGACATTTAAACTCTTATAGAGCATTGAGTATTAAACAATTTCAAAACACCTTCGCATTGAGACTTGAATGTACACAAGGCAAAAGAGTTCAATTAAATTTATAATTAACAGTGTTATTTTAATTATGTTTTATACACAGTAACAGTTAGGCTGTGATTATAAGACCAGCAGAGCGGGGCGGAGCGGAGCGTGCGGGCACAAACTTAAGGAATTAATATTACACCGCGCCGCCTAAGGGCAGTGCGCTCTCTGTGTTTTTTTAACGTGCTCCGGCTGGGTCTGTTATTGATGCCCGTGCTGCCGCCTGGCCGTGCACGTGCTTTCTCATTTCCAAGTGTGTCCGCTGTGCGTGCCAGTGCTACTATTAAGGTGGATTTACTCGTATATTACACCGACGGACGTCCCCCGGCCGGGGCCCGGTCAAGATATTAATAGCATTTTTTTGTATGAACCAATTCATAATTCACCGGGCCGTGTCCGTGCCACAACCTTTGAGAAAAACACGGCGAGCGCTATTTGTCGTACAAAATAGTATAATAAATACTATTTAGCATATTTCATACTATTTTGTATTCACTATCCAAATACTTTGAGTGAGTCCTGTCATAAACTACAAGGTTATTGGGTATAAATTCCACAAATTTTTCGTCTTGCATTTTTGATAAAAACCTCACTTTAGTATGCCTTCAACTAATCTCCGAGCGTTCGGTGAAAATAAACATGTTACGAGATGTCGCGATTGGAGTGCGCCGTGCTCCGGAGAAGTATGAAATAATTCATACAAAAGAATACCATTCATACATAAGTTTAAGACAAGGTACACCAAGGCACGGCCCGGTGTATCTTGCCTTAAGCTTGGTGGCGACCGGAGAAAGCGTGCCGCGAGCGGGAGCCCTTTCCGCTCCGTCCCGCTCCACTGGTTTTGTAACCTCAGCCTTAATGTTAACCAGTTATCGCAAACTGTTGATCAACGGCTAACAGCTAATAACTTTGCTCTAAATCGATGGTTTCAATGAAATAACAAAGTGTCTTTTGATTAATGACATTCGAATTGAGACTGAATATATTGTTTTTCTCGCCAACAGATGGCGCTGCTGGTGATTTTTTAAAATTTCTTTTTAATAATTAATGTATGGTTGGTGCTATATTTTATTTATTTATCTGTTTGCAATTACTGCAAATATTTTTATGATATTTTTAGGAGATTGTATTAAATTTTTGACTTCATTAAAAGACGTATACTGCCGTATTTTGTTTAAAACTTATATTACAAGTGCCTTTATTATTATAAATTTAGTTAGGGCCGGAGCAAATCGGAAAACGGGACGGCAAAGTATGTAATTAAATTTTTCATAGAATTTTGAACTTTAAATGCTTTCAATATAATTCAAGTTTCGTTGTATTATGCTAGGGCAACAAACGCCCGCCGTGCTGTGACATTCCACAGTAGCATGAAATTTGAATTATATTAAAAGCCCTTAAGGTTCAAAATTCCATGAAAAAAAAATGCCTTACCGTTCACCAATGTGCGCCGGCCCTTAGACTGGTAAGTCAGGCGAAAAACTTGGCTACAGCGACATCTGTTGACGGGAGCCTTTTACTAATCTCGCTTGATGTGTATTCGAACGACTCTTTCTTACTTCATCGTCAACTTCATTTATTTAAGTAAATTCCATGTCAATCATAAATGTAACATCTGGCAAAAAAACACAATTAATATACAACATATTATATCAATAATATTAAAATTTAAATAATTATACGAGATTTCTTTATGTTTAAGTACTATTTTTAAATCCATTCTTTACGGCATACGCAACAAGATTCGGGCGGGGCGGTGTGTTGTCCTCACACCAGTAAACTGGGTGTTAGCCATTCGTCTTCGCCGATCTGAAATAGTGCGAATATTTAATTTTATTTTAATTTAAATCAAATTATAAAAAATAAAATTAAATGTTGAAACAGTTATTCATTTTATAAATTAGATTTCAAAGAAACACCTCTAAGATTAGAGGTGATCACTCTATTTTTACTCTATTTTTTGCACTCAAAAAAAAAAAGAATGGCAACCCTGAGAAGAAACACCGAATTTTTTTTACCAATTAGCTTAATTGCTTAAAATAATATAAATAACAATTACATTCCTTACAACTACTACACACAAATCATAGTATATGTAATATGTAATATACTATGACTTCGTCTGCGTTGAAAAATGATAGTATAATACCTAAACAACGCCTTATCCTAACGATCCCTTGGGAACCTGACATTTTTCTAGGATAAAAATTATCCTATATATTAATCCAGGTAGTAAACTATTTCTGTGTTAAATTTTATCTAAATCCGTTCAGCAGTTTTTACGTGAAAGAGTAACAAACATACAAACATACAAACATCCATCCTCACAAACTTTCTTATTTATAATATTAGTAGGATTAAACATAATATTAACTCTAAATCTTTATACTAAAGATGATTATCGGTTATCATTAGTTTTTATTGCACTTTTAATTTTTAGGGTTCCGTACGTCCGAATAAAAAAACGGAACCCTTATAGGATCACTCGTGTGTCCGTCTGTCCGACCATTCCCCCCGTATCTCCGAAACTACCCTATCTCCGAGCTTAAGAAGATTCGCGAGTATAATCTTATTATAAAAAATAAAAACGGGACAAGTACGAGTTGAACTCGCGTGAAGAGGGTTCCGTACGATGTTACCTATCCGCACAATATTGGGTGATATACCGTGTTATTTTAATATCATGGACTTCTTATAGGTTTTCCTATAATCTATAAGTAGAAAACTAATTTCTATATTTTTTTTCAAAATTTTTGGTTCAGTATTTTCCGAGATAAGGGGATGGGGGGTGGGAATGGTCAATTTTCGTCTAATTTCTTGAATAACTTGGAAACTGTTTATTTTAAAATTACAAAAAAAATGCATTTAAGATCTTCAAAACAAGACATTTGATATGTCACACGATGCAGATTTAAAAAAAATAAATTTAATTTTCCACCTCCAGAAAATGACCTCCCATATACAGATTTCATCTATTCACGTCACACCTCTGCGTTCGGGTCACAGAAATTAGTATGTATACCAAATATCAACTTAATCGGTCTAGTAGGTTCCGAGATAATTGACTGTGAGCGACGGACAGACGGAGGTGACAGACACGAGTGATCCTATAAGGGTTCCGTTTTTTTATTCGGAGGTTAACCCTAAAAATAACATTAACAGCAAGAAAAAAGTTATAAAAAGGTCTTCCGTTGGAAACCTTAGTTAAACACACTCACAGCCATACACCATGCCTACAATACACCCTATACACCCTTGATACTAATAAGCAGTTACGAGGACACCCTTTAAAACTATGCCAAAATCCAAGCAAGAAAATACCTAGGAAGCACTTTTTACCTAACCGAGTGGAGACGGTCTGGAACAGACTTCCTGAAAGTGTTGTCATGGCGCCATCAGTGAATTGTTTTAAGAACAGACTGGACAAAATGATGAAAATATAATCTTCAAACCATTAGATACACACGCATCAGCTGAATAGCTGCTAGTGTGGTTTATAATAATAATAATAATAATAATGATAATGATAATGATAAAGGATGATAAAGGATGATAATAATGATAAAGGATGGCACAGAGGACATATGTCGAGCCTGTCGTCATCCTGGAGAGACTCTCCGACATGTCACCTCCGGTTGTTCGGCGCTTGCCAACACTGAGTATCTGCACAGGCACAACCAAGCGGCCAGGATCCTGCATCAGGAGCTCGCTCTGAAATACGGCTTCCTTGAGCGGAGGATACCTTACTACCGGTACTCGCCAGAACCAGTCCTCGAAAGCAGCCGTGCCAAGCTCTACTGGGACCGGCCCATCATCACGGACAGGACTATTCTAGCGAATAGACCTGATATCGTGTTGATGGACCGGGAGCAGTCGCGGGTGTTTTTGGTGGATGTCACTATCCCCCATGACGATGGTCTCGTGAAGGCTGAAACCGAGAAGAGGAGGAAGTACCTCGACTTGGCCCACGAGATCGTCGACATGTGGGCTGTGGCCTCCGCTGAAATCATCCCAGTTGTTCTGTCCGTGAATGGTTTAATCCCGATCAGCCTCAGGGACAACCTGAGGCGGTTGGGATTCCGTGGCGGTTCCCTCCCGGGCCAGACGCAGAGAGCGGTGCTGCTCGATACGGCCAGAATAGTACGTCGGTTTCTGTCCTTGTCGCCCTGAACCCCGACCGACTGTGCTTCTGTCGGGGGTTATACCGTCTTCCCCTCATTTTGGCTTTTAGAGGGGGAGACGAGTCAAAATTTCTAAATAATAATAATAATCTAGTTCCCATGGTCTTGCTTTAGAAATATACTTACGGGTTGAACTTGAAAGTGCTGTACCGGGTAGTGCAGCACTTGTGGGGGTTGAGACATAGCCGCAACCCCTCCAACCCCGCTCACCCCTCCAACTCCACTTACACCACCAACGCCGCCGCCAAGGGTCCAAGGTACTTGCATACCACCCATACTGTTGAACACACAACTTCATTAAGCATGGACGGAAGAAATCACAGTTTTTCGATTGTGATAGCGGACGTAAAGCTCAACACAGACGTGCCTATAATTTATATGTAGGAGATTTTCACAAGCGGAGGGTTTAAGGGCTTCACTTGGGCAAATGACATTTACATTAGAACTCGCTGGCGGCGGAGACAATTCAACAGGCCTAGAAATTGTGTTTTTTTTTTTTTTTTTTAAATTAGAATACACAAAAAAAAATTATACAATTTTTTAAACTGACATTAACTTATTAATAGGTACAGGATTCATATGCGCGCAATAAGCCGTTTTCGAGAGAATTTTCAAAAAAAAGTCAAATTCTTCTGTTCTAACTTTTTTTGTGGAGTTTCTATTACTTTAACGAAAATTTCAATTAATACAATTGGTTCTTCACATGTTTAAGTATAATATATATTTTTTTCAAAGCAATTGTGTTGTCTATTTCTTGTAACATCTTCATTAAACAATGGATATTTTTAGTATTTAGCATTGTTTTCAAATTAATTCCTTTATCAAGTCGTAGACTCTTAGTACCTTTTGAAACTAAAGCCCTATGCAGACAACTGACAGACGTTTGAAATGAAATTTTGACATGACTGATAATTGTCCAGGTGCAAGCAATGACGAACCTTTTCTTACTCTGTACTTTACATAGGAACTCTACACATTTTGTCCTTTAGAAAATAAGTTATATCTGGTAAGCCTGGGATCTTAGGCCATTTCTTAATAATTCACATTGATATCTCTTAGTGTTCCAAAGACCTTACTCTCCTCACCAAAACTGCCTATTCTAAAAGACGTAATATATTTAATACGTAGGCAAATATTAAAGAATAATCATAGCACACTTACCCCATATACTGTTGCTGGTACCCAGCGAATTGTCCAGCGTAAGAGTAGCCCTGCATCCCTTGGACTCCCTGTAGAAATCCTCCGAGCTGTTGTGGATAGGTGTTATACCAGTAAGAGGTTGGCGGGACTCCCCCGGCTGTGTAAGCCGCTCCGAATGGACTATATGCTGCACCTCCCAACTGAAAATTAGATTTTATCTCAATTTATAATATCTCTAAAAGCTCAAAATAGAATAAATAGGATTATTACATAATCAAATATCAAAATTACAACAATATGGAACTCTGAAAACGGTTCTTTAACAATGAGTTTCTAATCAATAACACGTCTTATGTATACTAGTTAGAGTTCATAATTTATTTTTAGTACTAGCTGTTTGCACGCCATTTTGTCCGGGTATTTTTATAAAAAAAATATTTTAATTTTTTATAAACTACCTCCGGCTTCCCGCGGACTGGAAAATTTAAAAAATCCTTTCTTAGCGGATAGTTTTGGCTGTAGGAGTATATGTAGACAGACTAAGGGTAAAAACATTACGAAGATGCCTGCACTTTGATATAAATAAATAAATAAATAAATAAACATCGATGTCGATACTTGCGATTTCTATATGGATGGCGTGCGAACATGTCGAGTCAGTCGCACCTTTTTTTAATGTTAAGATAGGCAAACAAGCTGACGGTCCACTTGATGGTAGGTGGCTATTGTCGCCTATAATACAAGCAACGCCAAAGCTGCTGCAAGTGCGGTGCCGTCTACAGTAGGATAAGGGATTAGAAGGGGGATAGGGAAACGGGTTCTGGCATCCCTTACTCACTCACCGAAACACAACAGCACATGTGCTGTTATTTCACGGTGGTTTTCTGTAAGGTGGTGGTTACTGCCGCCAGACAAATGATGTGAAACGCAAGTGTGCCCTGCCACTACTTTCGAGATCCAGACCAGAGCCAAATTTGAAAAGTTCGAACCCGGAAACTCTAGAACAGAGCATTAAGGCAAGCACCCTAACCACTCATCCAACGGGTTCGTCACCTGGATATGGAGAGCCGAAAGCCCTGGGGCCGGAAGGTTCTCGAGCGGAGGCCACGGACGGGCAAGCGCAGCGTGGGACCTCCACCACAAGGAAGACAAACGACCTGTTAAAAGCCGCGAGTCGACGGTGCGTCCAGGGTGCTTTTGGAAAATTAGGAGTGAGGCCTTTGCCCATAGAGATGATGCAACCTCCATAAGAGGCAGACGATGAAAAATGTGTGCGATTAGTGTGATGATCAATGATTGGCGAAGTTGAGGTAAGTGCAAATGATTTTGAACATGTATGTGCATGTGCCGTTTAATCGCTCTAGCGACAGAATAATCGCTTATGCAACGGTTCTATCGTTAGGGTTGCCAACTCTCAAAATAATCAACCCGGGAGGATTTTAACAAATCGAGGGCAGGGGTGGAGTTTAAAAAAAAATAGTTATTAATTTTTAGCTTTAATTGCTTTCGAACAGCATTTAATATTTGAACACAAAATTATAAAATCATTTACATGAAGAATCCAAGTTTATTAATATTTGTAATTCTGCTTTTAGTAACGAAATATTAAACCGGTTTCTTTCCTAGCTCCATACTTGTTTAAAAAAAAAAAACGGGACAAATGCGAGTTGAACTCGCGTGAAGAGGGTTCCGTACGATGTTACCTATCCGCACAACATTGAGTGATTTATCATGTTATTTTAATATCATGAACTTCTTATAGGTTTTCCTATAATCTATAAGTAGAAAACTAATTTCTGTATTTTTTAGGTTTTAGGTTCGGTAGTTTCGGAGATAAGGGGGGGAGGATGGTCGGACAGACGGACACACGAGTGATCCAATAAGGGTTCTGTTTTTTTATTCGCACGTAACGGAACCCTAAAAACCGGAGATATTTATTTCTTTTATTTATTTATTTGGCTCACTTACGTTGACTACATTATTATGATTACAGTAAGTACTTAATAATCTAAAATAATTTATAATAAATGTGTACAACATTTATAAGTGAACACCACTTGCGAAATTAAACTAAAAATTTAAATACTTACATATACATAATATACATATATACATATACACAATATACATATAAATATATACTACATTGCATTGTACGAGGCACAGAAAAGAATTGGAAAAAAAAAAAAGTTAGGCAGGAAAAAGATGGGAAAAAAGACGCCGGTAAAATCATTGGAACAAGTCATTTACAGACGAACGAAAACGACCAATTGAGAAGGAATTGATGTCCAGGTCATCATAGTGGAGATTGAGAAGCTTGCTCATTCGTGACACAGGAGAATTGGAACCAAATAAGAGGGGGGTGACAGCGGAGCACAAGGTTGCCGCGGAACCCTAAGAGGGACCTTAAACTTGAATTTAGCCAGCAATTGTGGACAATCTAGTTTTGAGCTTATAATTGCGTTTCGGGAGCTCGGGAGGTTAATCATTATTACCGGAGTCTCCCGGGCATTCCGCGAGGGTTGGGAACCGTGTCTATTGTGTACGACAGGACAGTGAGTGTGCTGATGGCTCAGATTAATCACAACTAGATGGAATCAATCTGACGTCACGAAATGTTAAACAAGGACTGTTGTTACAATAACGCCTTTGAAAAAAAGGGATGCAAATATAATTTTTTGTCCTTATCGTCGTGGCCGGTTTTCTGGCCTCACAAATGTCAAATTGTGACAGTTGTATGGCCAACAACATTAAATGTTGCAATATGTATAATCGAAGAATGCAAATTAAAAGAGCTGTCACTCCTCTTGGACTGTAAAATCAAGAGGATTAGTCTTTTAACAATGCTGGAGCAATTTTATCTTTTAAAAACGCCATTCAGAAAGCTATTATATTATTTATTTTTATTGTATTCTCTAATTATTACTAATGTAGAATTTACAAGAACAAGTTAAAAATTCCTCAAAAGTATGGCACTTATTTTTCTGGCAACATTAATCTTAGAGCGAGAGGGACTGACGCGGCCACGCGAGGTGCTAATCTAGTTCATCTAGTTGTCATTAATCTGTGGCTGATCTGTGGTGATCGCTTCAGCAACTATCGCCGAGCGATATTAGCCAATGTGCGGCCTAAATAATGTCAGCTTTAATGGTAACTTGTTTTTGTGCGTATTTGGTGTGGGTCTTAAATAAAGAGTGTTTTCTTTCTTTCTTTCTTTCATATCTATACATACTTGTCCTTGAGCTTGGGCGTTGTTAGGATCACCGGACTCCTTCCCCCAGGAGCATTTAACCGGTTGCCCGTTAACGTCTGTGTTGTGTACGGCTACAATGGCGTGCGTTGCGCTTTCTTTGGTTGAAAATCTGAAAGGTTAACGAGTAATCATAGTCACGGATTGTCAATTTTTTATGGCGTCAAACAGAGTCAGTCAAATATAAACTACACCTAGGGGGATGTGAGTTTTTTTTTCTAATGTTAAGATCGGCAGACAGGCTGACGGTCCACTTGATGGTAGGTGGCTACCATCGCCTACCATGACATTTTTGTGAAAAATTTTACAAAATTGATTTTGAAAAAAATAAATGATTAAGTAGAAATTTTAATATGAAGGAAAAGGGAATATATATTTTGAAAGATTTGATGGAGATAAAAATTATCTGATTGGATTTTGTAATAATGCCTCCACTGCGTTTTGTGATCTAAAGATCACAATTAAATAAAAAACACACTGTTCAATATTAAGGGGGAGACAAACCCTAAATACTAAAAATATCCATTGTTTAATATATATTATACTTAAACATGTGAAGAACCAATTGTATTAATTAGAATTTTCGTTAAAGTAATAGAAACTCCACAAAAAAAGTTAGAACACAAGAAGAATTTGACTTTTATTGAAAATTCTCTCGAAAACGGCTTATTGCGCGCAAAGGAATCCTGTACCTATTAATAAGTTAATATCAGATTAAAAAATTGTATTAATAAAAATTTTTTTTTGTGTAATGTTCTAATGGTAAAAACAAAAAAACACCATTTCTAAAGTCCATTCAACATATGCGTGAACTTTTAGTAAACAAAAACCGTTTAAAGCGGTAGAACGTGCAATTTTATATCTATCCTTTTCTATCAAGTGTAGTTACAATAACGGCAAGCGCTCTTCGTTCTTTTTCATTTTTTCGATGCATTCGATCTTAGGGGACACCAACATTTTTTCGATGTATTACGTTCGTTTGGAGTTCCAGTTATTTGTTATTATTTGTTATGTTTTAAGCTTATTGATTGTTTAGGATAATTTGTTTGTTAAAATTTTGTTTAGGTTTTTATATTGTTATTAAGTGTTCTTGTTATTAAGTATTTATTGTTTATCATGGAGCCAAGCACTTCCAAAGTCTTCAGTTCTCCAAAAAAGAAAAGACCGAAGGTACGTTTAGTATTATTGTTTTCACTAGTACTGTATTATTAATAATATCATTAATTTGTTATATTTACCGGACTATTGTAAAATTTTTAATAAATTTTAATAAACATACGACTTTCAAAAATGTTTAGTAACACTGAATGAACTGCGTGACCTGCGTTCGGTTTGTTTACATTTAGTTTATCCTTATATTGAATCAACTATAGGCCCGTTGAATTGTCTCCGCCGCCAGCGAGTTCTATAGTAAATGTCATTTGCCTCAGTGAAGCCCTTAATGTGCACATTATATTATCTTCTTTGTATAATACATTTTATGAAATAAAATGAAAACTATAACAACACATCATTTCTGTTCGTCTTTTTCTTCTATTCTCTATTTTCTCACAATGACATATTCAATCTAGCTTTTTAAAAAACATTCTAATTTCAATTTTTTAAGTCAGCCAGGATTCAAGTTCGAAATACATCAACATAACACAAGCAACACCAAAACTGCTGCAAGTGCGCTGCCGACTACAGTAGGATTAAAGATAAGGGACTGGGAGATAGGGAAATCCCTTACTCACTCACCGAAACACAACAGCACACGTGCTGTTATTTCACGGCGGTGTTCTTTAAGGGGGTGGTTATTACCGCCAATGATTGCGAAACGCAGTGTGCCCAGCCACTACTTTCCAAATCCAGACCAGAGCCAAATTAGAAAAGTTCATTTTTCAAAGTTGACTCTGCCGGGAATCGAACCCGGGAACCCTAGAACAGAGCGTTAAGGCAAGCACCCTAACCACTCATCCAACGGGCCGCCTACCTTGATAATAAGATAATATGATATGGGTATGTTTGCATAATAATATGTTACTAAATCACGCAAAAACGGTTGAAATTTATGGATGAAATTTGAAATACAGATAGGTTATAGTCTGGATTAATATTTAGGATACTTTGTGGGATTTTCAAAATACCTTCTACAGCGTGTACGAATTAGGGTACAGCTAGTTTTAGTTAGTATATACAGGGTGATCAATTCAAACGGTTCAATGAGGTGAAATCTGAAACCATAAGAGACTGTGTGTTCTTAGGATCTAGAGATCTGTTCTTTTGAAAAAAAAAAGCGGCATTCAAACTTTTTTCAATTATGCTCATACGCGACAAGGAATCGAACTCGGTCAAATCTCTGCAAAAGTAGCAATTACTTTTATTTACGGTAATTGATAGTGTGTGTTATAAGGAATTAGTTTTGCTATGGAACCTTGTTTAAATAATAAACAGAAATGACAGAAATAACATTTTAAATAATTTTGGCAAAATGTTTATCACAGTTCATTATGATGATCAATTTTATTATTTGGAAAGCATATTTATCGAAGCCTTAGTTCCTAAGAACAAATTTTCGTATCTCTTATGGTTTGAGATTTGCCCTAATTAACCCATTTGGATTGATCATCCTGTATATAACTCGTATATGTTATACATATACGAGTTATATACGACCTTATGGTCGGCAGACAGGCTGACGGTCTACTTGAATAAAGTCGCCTATGAGATAAGCAACGCATAGGTGGTATTATAAATCTAGTCGAAAAGAAAGAACCAATTCCACCCTAAATATTGCGAACTAGCATAAATTTTGAAAAAAGAATTATTTAATACTAGCTGAATCCGGTCACACATCGCTGCGGAATGGGCGTGAGGCGCCCGCCATCTTTGACAAAAACTGTGATAACTCGGTAAATATGGATAAAATATTCATAAATTATACACACAAACCATCATCGGAAATTTCTCTTTCCATAAATATAATCAGAAATAAATTCCGATCGCAACTTTCTGAGATTAGCGCACACATACAGACAGACAGAGGAAAGGGTGGAGTTTATTTTATACTATGCACTGATAGTCATTTCACACGGTAAAGAAGAAGAATTAGTTTACCTGATGAAGGCATATCCCTTATCCTTGAAGACACGTATCTCCTGTATAGTGCCGAACGGCTGGAAGGTCTTCTGCATCAGCTCCTCAGTGAGTCCGGTGGTGAGACCTCCGCAGTAGACAGTGCAATTAGTCGGAGAACTCTGGTTGTACACTTCATCGAAAGTCAACGGTTTTGAGTTCACTGAAATTTAGAGAAAAATTTATTTTATAGATTTTTCTTTTTAACCATTTTTTTGGGAGAGAATGAAGATAAGACTAAGGATAAGGGATTAGGAGGAATAAGGAAATGGGCTCTGAAATCCATTACTCACTCACTGATACAAAACAGCACAAGTGCTGTTATTTCACGGTGTTCTTTTGTAAGACGGTGATTATTACCGCCAGACGGGGTGTCCAATTAAAGACTGCGAAACGCTATGTACTCTGCCACTACTATTAATTTCCAAAGTTGTCCCTGCCGGGAATCGAACCCGGAATCCCTGAGTCAGAGCTCTTTAACCGTTCTAACAAAGCGCAAACTATCCTCAAATTGGCAACTCAAGTTTCAGTTGTAAACGGAATCGAGAAACAACAAAAACCGTAACTTTACGGAAAACCGGAAAGAAACATCTGTATAGCATCTGTCACAATCAAAGTGTCGGATTTTTCGCGCGCCAAAAAAGGGGAAAAAGCGAAATGACAACCGTCGATTGTTTTTGAGCGAGAAAAAGGCCAACTCGCGCCAAACGCGTATTGTTTAAAGTTTGCAACGTTCCGTTGCAGATTCCTTTTTGGATTAAAACAACGGATTTGTGCGCAGTAGTGATGCGGACAACGAGGGAGTTGAAAATGATTCAACTCCCTCATATTTATGAATCTTCGAACACAGAGTAAATTAATTTACTATCGGTCTGTAGAAAACGATAGTAAATATTAATTTAATAACACCAAATTCAACTAATCCTGTCCACTAAGCACATATAGCATTATTCTCTGATGCTTCAGACACTGAAGCTGGCACATAAATTCAGCAGTACCTCCCACAACAATAAATGGCAACCTTTAGGACATTTTTCTTAGCAATTTCCACTTTCTCTTTATTAAATTTAAAATAATCCTTATATTATTAATAATAGTAATATATTCATTCTATTACAATTTTTTACATATCATTTAACATAAAAACTAAAATTATCTAATCTAAAAATAAATTAATATAATAATTTTTATTAAATTATTATAGTATATATAGATACTAAATACGGCCAAGTGTTCTTCTCCTGGTGAATAAGCTGGGCTAGATTAGTTCTAGCCCAGCCTAAAACTAGATTAGAATAGATTAGATTAGATAAGCTTAATTACACATTTTATTAGTGGATGCAAATTTTTTACAAGGAATAATAGTGCGAACTAGGTTGGACATCTGTATCTCGGGAGAAAGTGCATACAACCGTCGTGTTTACAATCACAACTATATCAAAGTATAATCATTAAATGTATAATCTTCTATGAAATAAATAAATAAATATGTAATGTATATAAATAAATACATAAATGCAATTTGCGTTAATTTGATTTCATTTAATACATACATTTGTCATTTATTAATAGGGAATATGCGTCCAATTCAAAAAAGGCTTAAATATATTTTTTTATCAACATTTTTGCTTTAGAATTATGCCTATGTAAATATTTTTTAATATTATTTCTTTTTCGTTAAGAAAATAATTATCAAAAAGTGCATAAAAATGTGGGAAATTCAAAATACTCGAAACGGTCAGATCGAATGTGACGTCAAAGTCTATGGAATGTGACGTCTACGTCTATGAAATGTCAACAAGCGTGTAGATGTTTGTGATTTTTAACATTTGATTGTCCCCCCCTAGGTGGGCCATGGACCTTGTCGTGGTGGGGGGGGGGGGGGGGGGGCTTACCCTTGGCAATCCGGCGGGACGCAGGGGTCGGTGCTTGTTACTCGCTTCGGCCTTTGCTCGATTGGCTTAGGGGACAAAGAAGGCCCACACAACGTGGGCTCCGAGCGGGCTCCGTTCAACGGAGCTCGTGGCGGAGTGCAGCAAACTTTGATCGGTAATGGAACCGATCAAAGTTCTTCTTCTTCGAAGAAGAAGAACATTTGATTTTATCGTAGACTTTGACGTCACGACAAGCGCGCCAAAATGGCGGGTGTTTAGTGCCCGTAGCTGTTAGTTAATTTTAACTTTTTTTTTGTTACCAAATTTCTGTTTTTTGGCGCTGAATATTTTTTTACGGTTATATAACCTATCGTATGAAAATATAAAAAAAATGTGCATATTCCCTATTGCTCTGTATCCAGCCAGTTATATAATCCTAACCTTTAATTCAAATTTGTTAAGTTTATTAATATTTAACAGTTTATCAATGCAAATGTAAAGTTTGGAAACTTTACATTTGAACATTAAAACTACATTGGAATAGTTACATTAGAACTAGATTATAATTTCCTTTCATGAACACTAGATTTTTATATAAATGTATTGCCAGACTTGTTAGTCTGGCAACAATTTTGATTGTAACAAGAGGTATGTTTACCTCTTGTTACGACGCTCTTGCCTCTGCATAGCGATTTTTTTCGAGTGCTATTTTCTGTAAAATGGACCTATTAATAAGAACGCTAGATCTGTTTACGCTAAAGTGTATTTTGAACCTACAATTATTTGAAATACCAATTACAAATTACACTTTAGGGAGTAATTGAAAATAAATACCAAATACGTATTTGTATTTTAATTACACGTAATACAAACACTGCCCAACCATGCAGACAGACAAGCAGCGACTTCAATTTGTACTGTGTAAGGATAATTATTGTGTTTTAGTAGTAAAATATACTCAGTTAGAAAACTAGTAAGGAACTCTGAGACTCTGAGACTCTGAGACTCTGAGACAGGCTGTTGAAGGTAGCTGGCTAATACCGTCGTCTATCTATAACACAAACAACGCCACAGCTGCTGCAAGTAGGATTAAGGATAAGGGATTGGATAGGAAAATGGGCTCTGGCATCCCTTACTCACTCACCAAAATACAGCAATGCACGTGCTGTTATTTCACGGGATGGCACAAATAACTGCGAAACGCAGTGTGCCCTGCAACTACTTTCCAGATCCAGACCAGAGCCAAATTTGAAAAGTTCATTTTTCAAAGACCCTGCCGGGAATCGAACCCGGAAACCCTAGAACAGAGCGTTTAGGTAAGTACTCTAATCACTCATCCAACGGGCTAGCCTTTATTGCCTATTGCCTAGGGTTAATCCGGCCCTCGGTCTCGCTTCAGACACAGGCGGTTGGGCAGGAGAAGGCGGGCATATCAAGCCCGTCTTCAAATGTCCTAGGGGACCTGCGCACGTGGCTAGCTAGCTGTGTATGCTTGCACAAAGTTCCCCCATGTAAAGTTTCGAGTTCTAACAGTAACGAATAAATAAATTAATATTTTAAACAGACTGCATTGTATTCTATAATTTATTTAACAAAACCTGTTTATTAAGATTTAAGAATTTATTTCTAAATCTGAAAATCTAAAATCGGTAGTTCGATTCCATTTGCTTTGACAACTGATTCGATATTTTCAAACAATCGATTAAATGTCGTTAGGTACATCACTAAAATTGTCAGTTACGAACTGTCACGCATATCATCATACAGTGAAAATACATACATTAAGATATCTTCTTTTTATACGCTATCTGCAACTTGTAGTGAAGGTATTTTTACGTTCGCATAACCTAATTCGGTGGGAAATTCAAAAGGACTACATTACGTCTGCCAAATTGAATCTCGCGCTCTCTTGGGGTATGTCCCACAGAGTTTCGCTTTATAAAAATGTAGGTACATAGAAAACGTAATAGGTCGAGATGTTAAGGTGGGATTGCTACGCTCTCCATCATCTAAGGTCTGTGCTTAGAGCCGGATTTTTTTTTCGAGGAGAAATCCATTTTCAGATTTGAGAGGGATGGACCGGGCTCTGCCGAGGCAACAACTTCGATCCACCCCAGGGCAGCCTAGTCATTTGTGGTCATTGGGGGATTACCCGGAGGCACCGAGGCAATCCCCAGACGGGGGGACCTTGTGCAAGCACACATAGTTAGCCAACCATGTGCGCAGATCCCCTAAGGCATTTGGAAACGGGCTTCGTATACCTGCCTTATCCAGCCAAACCGCCTTCGCCTACAACGCCTAGCAATCTACCATCAAGTGGACCGTCAGCCTGTCTGCCGATCTTAACATAAAATAAGTAACTCTGATGGCCAAGACGTAAGGTCTATTTAGAGAGATAATTACTAATTTACAACGAACTACTTACTTATTGCGGGGATTTTTTTATTTTGTGTATTAAAAAAGGTTTTAAGAATTTCACGGCATTTTTACTCACCTCGCACGTAACAATATTAATTTTTTAGTTCTGATATTGTGTAACCTCTATATTAACCATGAAACTTGACAGAGCCATAATTTCAATTTTTAGGGTTCCGGATCACTCGTGTGTCCGTCTGTCCGACCTTCCCCCCCCTATCTCCGAAACTACTGAACCTAAAATTTTGAAAAAAATACAGAAATTAGTTTTCTACTTATAGATTATAGGAAAGCCTATAAGAAGTCCATGATATTAAAATAACATGGTAAATCACTCAATATTGTGCGGATAGGTAACATTGCACGGAATCCTCTTCACGCGAGTTCAACTCGCACTTGTCCCGTTTTTTTTATCAGAAGGCCCAAAATTTCTACAGCAACTGGATCATATCACTATCTACAAGATGGCAAAAGTCATCGAATAAAATGACATATATATATTGTATTTTTTTTATATGTTATACTAATATATTGTATTAAAAATCATAATTATTATAGTACAGTCCTAATTTTAATATAATAACTAAAATATATTATTAAAAGGAGTCCCTTTAGGCAAGGTTCCGAAGATACTGGCAGCGTTCCCCCTTTGAATAGCTGCCAGCTCTTCGGTCTCCTGTGATCTCAACTAAACTTTTTGCTATTTCCTTAAAAAGCCTTATAGCGCTAGGATACTGTAATTAAATTTAAATAAATGGCTTGTGTTTTCATATGAAACGCGAAACACTTTTTCCCAACCTATAAATTGAATCCAGTAACATCACATACCGTCTTAAGGGTATAGATACACATATTTCAAGAGGCGTGTTGCAACAAAGTTTAGACAGATAGGTAGTGTTGTTTCTAAAATATAGATAGGCAATATCCAGACCTCAATTGTGGACACAGGCCGGAGCGTATTTCAAATTATCTCCAAACACAGGGAAGGTGAAATTAAACATTCATAAGGCGAAAGATAAAAGAGGGGCCGGTTGATTCTACATTATGAATTTGGCGAACTAATTTGGATTGGGCCTCGCTTTGTTTGTACAGAGCCGATGAGAAAGTACAGTCGGCGAAACAAGTTTATTTTTTATTTTATTTTTTTATAAATGATAGATCAAGCATTTGACCGCAGTCTCACCTGATGGTAAGTGATGACGCGATCTAAGATGGAGCATGCTTGTCTATTAAGAACCGATTCACTCGCGACTTGAAAAGTCCAGGGTTGTAGGTTTGTGGAAACAAGGGTGCTGGAAGTTGGTTCCACACGCTAGCAGTTCGAATCAAAAAAGTTGACCCGAACCGCAACGTGCGGATTTTAGGTATATCAACCATATAAGGGTGACATTTAAATGTGCGCCTTGTTGTCCGATGGTAGAAGGGGCTAGGGGGGACTAGCTGGTGCAAGTCCAACGCACAATCTCCGAAGTAAATCCTGTAGAACACCGAAAGGCTGGCTACCATGCGCCTGTGCTCAAGACTCTGCAATTCAGCCCCGGTAAGGGAGTCATCGCCAATGAGTCTTATGGCTCGCTTCTGGACAGCGTCCAAGGCCTCAAGCTGATACTTAGCGGAACCGCCCCACAAGTGGGAACAGTATTCCAAGCAAGAACGTACTTGAGCCTTATAAAGGTCAAGGAGCTGTTTAGGCACGAAATGCCGTCGTACCTTGCTCAGAATGCCAAGCTTTTTTGCAGCAATTTTTGCCTTGGACTCAATGTATTTATTTATTCGATGTACCTACATGTCTACATATATATTCTATTCTATATATGTATAGCTGACCCAGCAGACGTTGTCCTGCCAGAACTCGAATGGTCGGACAGACGGACACACGAGTGATCCTATAAGGGTTCCGTTTTTTATTCGGACGTACGGAAACCTAAAAACAATTTGTACACGTTGTACTTTACGTTACCGAGGTCAAAAAAATTGTTTTTAGAATTTTTGTCTGTTTGTGCACGCTAATCTCAGAAACGGCTTAACCGATTTGAATTCAGTTTTCATTGATGTATTGTAGCAAGCTTCCCGTAACATTTAGTTAGGGATGATTTATATTACACCGGGCCGTGCCCCTTCCGGGGCCGGTGAAGATATTGTTAGTATGCTTTTGTATGAACCAATTCATTACACCGGGCAGTGTCCGTGCCCCGGCCCCGGCCCGGCCGGAGCGGCCACGGCCGGGAATGGCGAAATTTCATAAAATGTTTGTTTTCACCGCTCGGAGACAGCTTCGCGAGGCCCGCTCGGGGTATAGTATTACTTTTTTTGTGGTATCATTTAATGTATATTTAGTTTCTTTTTTAAATTGTTAAAATTTTAAATAAATAAATAAATAAATTAACCCGACGTTGACTGCCTCGAGGTATATTTTTTCAATAATATATATTAATATATTTCTGGTAGGTATAATATATTTCTGCTTAAATATTTTTTCAAAAAAAGAATTTCAAAAATATCTCGGGAGTGGTGCGTCGCAGACCCTCCGTGTTGGTACTCATTTGAGAGGTCTCGGGGAGAGGAATTTTTCGGTGAAGACGAAATTTCGAAATTCGCATTTTTGGACCTTTTCAAAAATATCTCAGGAGCGCGACGCAGACCCCCCGTGTTGGTACTGATTTAAGAGGTCTCGGGGAGACGAATTTTTCGTTCACGACGAAATTTCGAAATTTACATTTTCGTAGGGCTTCACTGAGGCAATTGACATTTACTATAGAAATCGCTGGCGGCGGAGACAATTCAATTCAATTTTTTGTTTTTACCATTAGAACAATACACAAAATAAAAATTTTTATTAATACAATTTTTTTAACTGATATTAACTTATTAATAGGTACAGGATTCATATGCGTGCAGTAAGCCGTTTTCGAGAGAATTTTCAATAAAAGTCAAATTCTTCTTGTGTTCTAACTTTTTTTGTGGAGTTTCTATTACTTTAACGAAAATTCTAATTAATACAATTGGCTCTTCACATATTTAAGTATAATATATATTTTGTTCAAAGCAATTGTCTTGTCCATTTCTTGTAACATCTTCATTAAACAATGGATATTTTTAGTATTTAGGGTTTGTCTCCCCCTTAAAAACAAAAAAGTTACGCGTTGTTCCGAATACCACGCATACGAATTCGCGGGCGCAGCTAGTATAGTAATATTAATACAAAATAGTATAATAGTACTTGGAAATGACAAGACACGGGCAAGGCCCGTCGGCGCGGCGGCACGGTGACAAATAGCAAACCCGGCCGGGGCACGTTGAGAAAAACCCCGGCCCGGTGTAATATTATGTTCCATCCTTTATGTTTCATTCCATTCCGATCGGTTTACAAAAAAAAAAGTTACGCTTCGCGGGTTACTAATTAACCCGAGGCTGCCTCGAGGTATAATATATTTTTTTCAAAAATATATAATAATATATTTCTGGTAGGGATTATATATTTCTGCTTGAATATTTAAAAAAAAAATCTACACGTTTTACTTATTTATGTTATTGAGGTCAAAAAAATAGTTTTTACAATTTTTGTCTTTTTGTCTGTGCACACTAATTTCAGAAACGGCTTAACCGCTTTGAGTGCGGTTTTCAGTGATGTATTGTAGCAAGCTTCCCGTAACATTTACAGTGTTATTCCAAAAAAAAATACTAAACTATGTCTCAACACGTGTTTTGTCAAACATCGTCTAATGACATTTGTGTACAATTTCACAGTTTAAACCCTGCCTCAAATAATGTTTAACCTTCGCTATTACAAAATCGTGTTTGTCCTTTGACTAACCAAAACATCGCTAGGCAATCTATAGGCAACCAAATGTTGCTATTTTAAAATTATAAAATAGCAAATAGTTACAATAAAATAGCAAAATTACAAAATGTTTCTATGCAAATTTGTTATGTGCTAATAGAATATCCCTACGCAGAAAAATATTTTAAAATTATCTATATATAAATAAAACAGTGCCGTGTGTGATTATAAATTAATTATTGCTCTAAATACACCGCCATAGGTATGTTTTGGAACCAAAACTTACGTATATAATGAGTACATTGTACACATAGAACAGTGATCGGTTGAAAGAATGGAATGTGTTTATCGAGACTTGTCAATCGTCATTACTCATTGTCAAATGAGTATAATATAAATAAAAATTATGGAAAAAAATGGACAATTGCAATATTAAAATAAAAATTCGTGAACGTGAAGAAAATTGGGTTCAAGAATAAAAGGTAAAACAACCCGATATTTCATCATAATCATAACCACACCACTAAATACAACTTGCGAAAATTAGAGACAAAGCAGTTTAGACTAACTTTGAGGCTTCGACAAGTATTGACATGTATTTAAATATGAAAAGTATTATTTAAACCGTGCCTAACTCTCACTGCTTAAACACGCTTTTGTAATAAAAATTTTTTTAGACACATGTTCAATGTCTGTTTATCTTTTTTGTAGAATACAATTTGTAGAATATAACGCTCTTAGTGTTTACATATTTCATTCCAATCGTTTTACAAACAAAAACTTTACGCTCTATACCGTATACCACGCGTAATGGGGCTCACTAGTACGGGAGAGTGTCGCTTCTGCCATGAGGCAGAAGAAACACCAATGCCTGTGCGAATGTGGCCCTCTGATGCACTAGCGCAGTCACATCCTAGGAAGCCACACAATGGCTTGTGAAGATGTGAAGAATGCCTCTATCAAAAAAGTACTACAGTTCCTTAACGTGGTAGGTATAGGTAGAGAGCTTTAGTTCACGTGGCGATCACAATATTTCAGCAATGGACGACGTGATACTGGTACTCTAGCAGACAGAAATAGCCACTAAGACAAGATAAAGATAAAGATACCACGCGTATGAAGTTGCGGGCTCAGTTAGTACTTAATAAGATACATTTTTTTTAACTTGTATCTTTGCTGTTACTGTTTTATTTATATTTAATTCTATGTTTCATTAAGTTGCAAATAAGTTATTGATTGATTGATTGACATAGTATAGAAAGTACCAACGTGGGCCCGCGACGAATACTGATCAATTGTTGATACGACTCGGACAATACAAACATGGACAAGTTGTACCAAGCGGCGGTAAGACCGGACGTGTTGTCGTCTACGGGGGCGGAAACGCGGGAAAATATTACCACTAAACCGGAAATTGAAGTTTACTTCGAACTACATAGAGTTGTTACAACATATTTTTGGCGTTATTTTTTAATTTTGAAACTTTACCATATTAGTATTAATTTTTAAAAGTAATTTAATTAATGTCGCCAGTGATATTGTCACAAAACGTGTACAGTGTACACATTGTTTTTTTTTAAATTAATTTACAGACACGGCTCGCATACGATTTTATTTTATTATATGTATAGATTAAATCAAAAGAAAAACCAGCTGATGCACGCGATTTCGTCCGCGTGTCTTTATAAAATATTGTTAGTGGAAAATGAAAATTTTATATGGGTAAAGGGTAAGAGATAGGGGGAGGATGAGTAGCCTATGTTACTCGCTGATAATGTAGCTTTCTATAGGTGAAAGAACTTTTAAAATCGGTGTTTGGTCCTGTGGCGAGCGTCAGTCGTTAGTTGTCAATCATCGATACGTCAAATGATTGGCGTATGGCGCTCCCGCCAGAGTGACGCTTGTTTTGTCAATGAAAATGAATGTATTTTTGGAAATGGCGCTGAAATATGTTTTTATTAAAGATGGGTTTGCTCTTGACCAGCATCTATCCATGATGCTGGATGAGGAAGGATGAGGCCGACGATGGAGCGAGCTCACCCAGAAGATGCCTATTCACTCGAACCTTGAAAAGATTTGGGTTATATGAGCTCGGAAATACAGACGCCGGCAGGGAGTTCCAATCCTTAGCAATGCGCATCACAAAAGATGTTTAAAAGCGCTTGGTCCGAATTTAACGATGGGCCTCCTGAGAAAGCTAAACGTTGCTCAACACGCTATTGAGAGGGGTATGCTTGGGGTTAGGCCCTGGCTTCACCAAAGCGGAGATGCGTACACATCTGTGGCTCTAGCATGAGTTTACGATACTATACACTCGCTAGCCAGAGCGTAAAACATTTATATGGAAAATTGATAATTTGACATTGACAGTTCACGATTTTCCATACAAAAGTTTTACGTTCTCGCTAGCGAGTGTAGAATTGGTGTAGTATCGTAAACTCATACTAGAGCCTCTGCTCGCGCTGCACACACACGGTGCGCGCCGTCGCCAGCTTATGAGTCATAGTTTACCATACAAATATGACACTTCTCTCCGTTCTGCCCAACCGCCTCCACCGAAGCTGAGCGGAGCGGAGATAAGCAGAGATGTAACACCACAATGCGATGATTACTCAGGCGGGACACGGCCGCTGGACCCGGAAGGTTCTCGGGTGGATGCCATGGACCAGCAAGCGCAGCGTAAGACGTACACCCACAGAGTAGACAATCTGATAAGAGCCGCGGATCGACTGAGGATCTAGGCTGCTTCTGATCGAGCCTATTGGAAAATTATTGAGGAGGTCTACCATATGTCTAGTAGTGAAAGTGCTACGACTGCTATGTTGACGTTGATATTACTCGTGTAATGATTACTGTGCAATAATGTCTCTTTAGTTGAGCTTATTACGACTCCAGGTTGCGTGTTAGAAATAAAGATGTGATTCTGTGTTAAGGCGACTCCAGCCGCAAAACTCGTCCCGCAATGAATTGACGGGACTGCTGAGGGGTCGCTACTTGCAAATCTCGGAAATACCTATTTAAAAATGAAATAAAGTATAATTCAAATTTTTCTTTTGATGAGCCTCAGATAGTGGATCTTAAAATTTATCTTAAGAATTAGCTATTTAAAATATTGATTATTAAGCAAATCGCACGGTTACAACATCGATATTAGACGCAAATATTTTTTTTATAATTAAATGTAATTTGAAAAATAATTCTGATGATCCCCTTTCATATATCCTGCAGATGATTTGAGTATTTTTTAAATTATAATTACAGTAGAGCCTCGCTAATCCGGACCCCCAATAATTCGGTGATCGCGGTAATCCGGACGCAGGCAGCGGGTCTATTTGCGGGGGAAGCGGGAGGCATTTCAAATCGCGCCGCGGCGCCCGCACCTGCGCTTTATAACTATGTAGTAGTAAATAATTTTTTTATTACATATACATATATTTACTAGTGTATCTTTCGATAATAAAAAATAATAACTAAACACAAAATTAGTCTTTCATTTAATTATTGGTTATACATATTTATGTACATACATATAAACTTCAACCAAATTTTGCAGACGACAATCCGGACACCTTGGTAATCCGCCAAGGGGCGATTTTTTGCCTATCCAGATTAGCGAGGCTCTACTGTATTACGATAGTTTAAAAGGAAAACGATTACAAATAAGTGGATTTTTTTATCATTAGAGGCTGGCGTCGCCTTAACTGATTTATTGCATATAAAGTCGAACAAAGAGCTTTAATGATTACGTGCGGGGAATGACGTAACGCGACAAAGGACTTGTTGGAACGGCGTGCTGTAGAACACTAAATTGCACGGGGCGCTGAGTCAACTCAGGCGCGTCCGTTACGCTTGTCTGATGGGGCTCCTCGAGACTCATTGTCATCAGTCTGTATCACTCTGCTGGATGTAGGTCTCTCCCAAGGCACGCCACCATGCACGGTCTTCAGCCGCTTCCCGTGGATCCTTTCAGTTCATCTGTCCACGTGGCCGCAGGGCTGCTTCTTGAGACTGATGGCTGAATATTTGCTCATCATATTTGTATAACAAAATGATGAATATGTATTCCGAGCTAGTGGTAAATGCAAAAGAATTGACTATTATAAGATATTGAATTATGTTGGCAATGAAGCAATATATATTTTATTTTTATTCCAATTTAGATCTTTTAGAAAAAAGTGCCTCTGTATAAATACGAGGCGGTCGGATCGTTTGATCCACAAGCCAAATTACCCCCGACGCAACATCAAAGCCGCGCCGATAATGGTTAAAAGTTAGCGGCTTTAACTTAAAACAGACAAATGTTTCCTTTCAAGACTGACTGGATCAGATAACACATTCAATGCGTTGTTCTTTTCACGACAATTTTTTGTATCGTCTCATAATATATATTTTTTTATGTTAAGGTCGGCAGACAGGCTGACGGTCCACTTGATGGTTAGGTGGCTACCGTCGCCTATAACACAAGCAACGCCTAAACTGCTGCAAGTGCGCTGCCGACTGCACTAGGATTAAGGATAAGGGATTAGGAGTGGATAGGGAAACGGGTTCTGGCATCCCTTACTCACTCACCGAAACACAACAGCACACGTGCTGTTATTTCATGGAGGTCTTCTGTAAGGGGGTGGTTACTGCCGCCAGACGGGCCGCCGAAATGACTGCGAAACGCAGTGTACCCTGCCACTACTTTTCAAATCCAGACCAGAGCCAAATTTGAAAAGTTCATTTTTCAAAGTTGACCCAACCGGTAACCGAACCCGGGAACCCTAGAACAGAGCGTTAAGGCAAGCACCCTAACCACTCATCCAACGGGCTCGTCAAACATTAGAATTATTACCGTCAACGGTAGAAAGTAAATTATCTCTTAAAAAATAAAAGTCTTTCATTTACGTCAATCGAGTTTGTAGGCAAGATATACGCAAAGACCAAACAGCACTCTGTGGGATTCAATACAATATCGCGTTCTTGGCGTTGTTGGGGCTGCCTCGACTCTGCAGTGCATCGGGAATGTTCGCGGAGACAAGAGTAGACTGTTTTTTTTTTACCATCATACGCAAGCGGTGCGCGTCTCTTCTTTGCAGAGTGAGAGCCAGCCCCAATCGAATCTTGGCTGTGATAGCAGATAGGCTTGACTCTCTTTACATGAACCATTGCTTGAAGATGCATGTTGAGAGAAGGAAGTTTTAAATGATAAAAAAAAACATTAAATATGAACATAATGTAATGTTTATATTATGTATGAGTCCTAACAATAGGTTTTGTAAGATTTTATTAACACGTTGGGTCTGAGTAACCCGAATAATCAAGTATTAAATAAAAAAACGAGACAAGTGCGTGTTGAACTCGCGTGAAGAGGGTTCCGTACGATGTTAACTATCCGCACAATATTGAGTGATTTACCATGTTATTTTAATATCATGGACTTCTTATAGGTTTTCCTATAATCTGTAAGTAGAAAACTAATTTCTGTATTTTTTTTTTCAAAATTTCAGGTTCAGTAGTTTCGGAGATAGGGGGGGGGGGGGGAGGGAATGGTGGGACTGACGGACACACGAGTGATCCTATAAGGGTTCCGTTTTTTAATCGGACCTACGGAACCCTAAAAACCAGAAAATTTCCAAAAAAAAAAAAAAAATTCAAAAACCATTTCCGAGTAATATTTTATGCTGTTACATGGGGATATAAATAAATAAATAAATAAATATTTTTTATTCACTGAAAACTCGTTTACAAATTAAATTAAGATTGAAGACTCCTTTCAAGCGGAAGCCTGTGCCAGGAGCCTTCGCTCTTCCATAAAAGCTAGTCATTTATTAACAAATCAAGCCTCAGTAAACTTTACCAAACAAGGACTGAGATAGAAAATTATTGTTAATAAAATTATTATTATGCTCGTGTGAGAATGTACGATGTGTTACTATGGAATGTATGTGTGGCACAATGTATGTTTGTGTGTGTCTGTGTGTTTGTATGTGTGTGTTGTGATAGGGGGTTAAAAATGGCCAAAATCGTCGTTAAATTATTATATGGCTCCTAAGCTCTGAAACTGTATCTCGTAAAACCCATTTTTAATTTCGCCCTTATCACGAAGATATAAAAACGATAAAAACTGAGTCATTGGTTAAAAAATATTTTCAACTTTCATGCAATCAATTTTTTTCTGACTGTACCCTATACTATATGTAAATAGAGTCGAAAGTTCCTTAGCAATGAAATGTTACTTACATTCGTTTTTTGGCGCTGGCGGTTTTCTGGTCGCCCAATTAGTCCGGATCGAACGAGATCCGAGCCATTGTCCATTCATCGCTGTTATAGCCGACTCAGCCTCCTGTCGGTTAAAGAATAGGTACACTTCGCTAACGAATCTAGTTTTAAAGTTTATACTATTTTATTGAAAAAATCATACTGATTATTTTTTATGTTAAGGTAGACAGACAAGCTTGTAGTCCACTTGATGGTAAGTGGCTACCGTTACTAATAACACCAGCGATGTCACAGGTGTTGTAAGTGCGCCGACGATTACATACATAGGATTAAGGGTTGGGTATTGGGAAGAGATAGGGAAATGGGCTCTGGTATTCCTTACTCACTCAACGAAACACAACAGCACACGTGCTGTTATTTCACGGTAGTCTTCTGTAAGAGGGTGGTTACTGCCGCAAGACGTGCTGTCCAAATGACTGCGAAACACAATACTTTCCAAATCCAGACCACAGCCAACGTTCATTTACAAAGTTGATCTTGCCGGGAATCGAACCAAGAACAGAGCGTCAAGCGCCCTAACCACTCATCCAACGGGCTCGTCAATTACAGGTAGTTCTTTTTTTTTTTTTTTTTATTATAGATGGGTTTGCTCTTGACCAGCATCTATCCATGTAGGAAGGATCAGGCCGAAGATGGAGCGAGCTCACCCAGAAGATGCCTATTCACTCGAACCTTGAAAAGATTTGGGTTATATGAGCTCGGAAATACAGACGCCGGCAGGGAGTTCCAATCCTTAGCAGTGCGCATCACAAAAGATGTTTTAAAGCGCTTGGTCCGAATTAGAGGGATTTCGACAAGGTGAGGATGGTAACCAGCCGTACGTCTGCATGTCCGATAGAAGAAAGGGGAAGGCGGTATGATCTCGTGCAGCTCTCGAGCACACTCTCCGAAGTACATCTTATAGAATACACACAGACAGGCAACTTTGCGTCTATGTGCAGACGCAGGTAGTTCGGGAAATTCGAATCTAAATTTAGCATAAAATTTTAATGTCATATAGAAAAAAGTATTTGGCGATTGTGTCGAGAAGCCAATCAATATCGTTGAAATTCCGAGACGTTGGCTGTGACGGCTACTGCTGGCTCCCATTCAATATATAAAAACATGCTGATAAACAGCTTTTTTCAAAGCTATTTCAATTTATCCGTTAATGCCTTCAATCACTCTTTAAGGTAGCTACAAGTCTATAATAAATAATAAAAAAATGTATTGTACTCACAGATTTCTTTAGGAACGAAACGAATCCATATCCCTTCGATTTCAATGTTTGTGGATCTCTTACCACCCGACAGTCTCTGCAAGCAACAGATATGGAGAATTGTTAAACAATATTGCACAAATAACAGCACATGAAATAACAGCACATGTGCTGTTGTGTTTGTGAGTGTGTTCGGAGCTACGCAACCGAACAGCGTCGCGCTACCATTTTTATGCCTTTCTTGCATTTTATAATTTGCGGCCATTTAAATGCACGCTTCAACACCAGTGCGCGATCGATTACCATAGCGACCACACTACGCTAACCAATTGACCACCAGTGTTAGGCGCGTACTCTCATACCATATACCATATCATACCATACCAAAAGACCATACAGTTATAAGTGTAATAAACCATAAATGTGTTAAGATAAGTGTAATAAAACTAGTGTTAGTGGATTAAGTAAATATAGTGTGAACATTTAAAAGATCTTTATAAATATTTCTATCTCTGCCTCCTCCCCTTCTAACCAAACGGTAAACCAGCACCACCATAGCGTGCGAACCGTTTCAGAGTGAGTGAGTGAATAAGTGAGTGAGTGTGAGTGAATAAGGGATGCCAGAGCCCATTTCCCTATGTCGTAATCCCTTATCCTTGGTCTTACTGTAGTCGGCAGCGCACTTGTAAGCAGCTTTGGCGTTGCTTGTGTTATAGGCGACGGTAGCCATCAACCATTAAATGGACCGTCAGCTTGTCTGCCGATCTTAATATAAAAAAAAATACTTTATTGACCTAGACACTAGCGACCCGTCCGCGGTTTCGCATGGGCTCCGAATTTTTTCTGTAAGTAATATATCTGTTAATCGCTCTTTCGATTGGTGAAAACCGCATCAAAATAATTTTGGTGGTTTAGCGGAGAAACTGACAGACGCGGATATCGATTTAAATCTATATATATAATAAAATCGTAAACGAGCCGTGTCTTTAATTTATTAAAAAAAAAAAGTGCGAGTTGAATTCGCGTGAAGAGGGTTCCGTACGATGTTAACTATCCGCACAATATTGAGTGATTTACCATGTTATTTTAATATCATGGACTTCGTATGGGTTTTCCTATAATCTATAGGTAGAAAACTAATTTTTGTATTATTTTTTTTTTCAAAATTTTAGGTTCAGTAGTTTCGGAGATAAGGGGGTGGGGGTTGAGAATGATCAATTTTCGTCTATTTTCTTGAATAACTTGGAAACTGTTTATTTTAAAATCACAAAAAATACATTTAAGATCTTCACAACAAGACCTTCCATTTGATATGTCACACGAGGCAGTTTTCAAAATTTTATTTTTATTTTCCTCCACCCCCCCCCCCCCCCCCTAAAAATGACCTCCCATATACAGATTTCATCTGTTCACGTCACGCGTTTGCGTCACAGAAATTGATATGTGTACTAAATTTCAACTTTTTTTTTTGACGAGGAGTAATCCGCTTACAGATCTCCTGCCGCTGGCTAGACGGCAGGAGTGTGTGGGGGTCGCCCAGCGCCTGATCATAGCGGCACTGAGAATACCCACTAAAACTCCGCGGTGTCTCCTTGTCCTTTGAGCGGGGTGGACCGGGCTCTGCCGAGGCAACAACTCCGATCCACCCCAGGGCAGCCTAGCCATTGCTGACTAGGCTAACTCCAATGGGGGATTTCCCGGAGGCACCGAGGCAATCCCCAGACGGAGGGGACCTTGTGCAAGCACACATAGTTAGCCAACCATGTGCGCAGGTCCCCTAAGACATTTGAAGACGGGCTTCGTATGCCTGCCTTCTCCTGCCCAACCGCCTACGTCTGAGGGAAGCGAGACCGGTCTCTTCCTCTCGCTCCCTCTCAGTTGCCTCCTTCTGCAACATCATTTGTTCGCAGAAGGAAGCAACTGCTTTCCAGTTGGTCACACTATCAAGCATGGCTTCGACCATGCTTGACAGTGTGATCTCTCCACCACCCAGCGCCGCCCTCAACTCCCGGCGCTGGGATCTCCAGGCCGAGCATATCTGGAGCGTATGCTCAGCCGTATCGTCAGGATCGCCGCAGTAATGACACTGCGGCGACTCCTCCCTTTTTATATGGTGCAGATAATGACCGAAGCACCCGTGTCCGGTCATTACTTGCACCATATGGAAGGTGAGGACACCTCGTCAGCGCCTCACCCATTCCTCCAGTACTAAATTTCAACTTAATTGGTGTAGTAGATTCGGAGATAATTGACTGTGACGGACGGACAAACGGACACACGAACCTATAGGGGTTCCGTTTGTTTATTCGGACGTACGGAACCCTAAAAAAAACAATGGTGGCTAATCTCGAAAGCTCAAAGCAGATGGCGCTGGTGTATTTGGAGGTCTCTATTAATTCATATGTAATTATCAGTTGAGTGAAAGAATATTAATATAAAATTCCTCAGTGTTGTGTTGTGCCTTCTTTTTCCACTGTAACTGTAGCGTTTCTCTTCTTTAATTCTTTTTTCAGCTCACAAACTGTTCAAAAGCCGTACTTTTCTGCCATTTTTTCTCAAAACAAACAATAAACAAACAGTAAACACACAAAAACAATACGCGATTAAGGGAGCTGTCGAAATGGTGTGACCTCGCCACCAAGCGTGAGCAAAGGGCGGACATACCCGCCATTTCTACACGTTGTACACTATGTTACCAGGGTCAAAAAAATAGTTTTTAGAATTTTTATTTGTTTGTCTGTTGGTCAATGCGTTTGTGGTTAATTTTTTTAAATTTAAAAATAATATACAGCCCATGGAATTCGATGCTTTCTACAGGTGAAAGAATTTTTAAAATCGGTTAAGCAGTTTTTGAGTTACAAACAAACATACAAAAAAATCAAATCTTTCCTCTTTATAAATTTTGTAGTTGTGTATATAATTTTCAAAAAAAAAAAAAAATCGAAACCGAGGCGAGTCGCTAGTTTCTTATAAATCTACTTTAAAATGTTAAGAAAGTGATAACAAAAGGGAGTTAAGAGCGCGTATAAAGAGAAATAGCTAGTCCTAGAATTGAATTTTATCTAAGTTTGTAAGGTCCAAATAAGAAAATATTTAGATTAATACATTATAAATAAAAGTGAATTGTGCAAAAGAAAATTTTATACGATGAAATTTTCTCGATAGAAAAAAATCACCAAATTACCTCTCATTTTTAACGTTTTTTGTTTTATTTTCAAAATGACACATATTACAAACCTAAAAAATTATCAGTAATCTCACTTCCCAGATTATTTAGGGCTTTCAGGATTAATTTTTCATTTATTTATTTATTTATTTATTATACATGAATAATTACAAAAAATATTTACAAAGTCCCATAAAACTGGAAAGCAGGTTGTCTGTGGGATCAAGTTAATGATGTCAAACTAAACATCAAAAATAAAATAGGACTAAATTTAAAAATAAATGTAACCTAAATTAAAAACCTAAACCTAAACCTAAATTTCATTAATTAATTTAAAGAAAGCAGATAATATTTCATTAACTTATTTTTATATATAGTTTTATTTTTCTCGTGGACAATGTCTTCGGGCAAACTATTTAAAATATATGGCAACCGCTTCTTTATAGTTCTGTCACCATAATAATTATTAACCTTAGGAACTACAAATTTTCCCAAAGACATTGCCCTTGTATTGTGCGTATTTATCACCTTATCTAATACTGAGTTACGATCTCGATTGCCATGACTATTAATTAAAAATAAGTATTTATGTTTTATACTAATAGGTAATATTTTACAAATTTTAAATAATTTTGTGTAGTCATTGTTTAATTTATTTTTTACTTTTTTGTTAACTAATAATTTCAAAAATCTAATTTGTATATTTTCTAATTTTTCAATATGGGATTTAAAAGTTAGTCCATAGCAATCGAGCGCGTAGCCCAGTATAGAATCAACTAAAGCATTATATAATAATCTTAAAGTAGAAATTGGGACTTTATAGCTAAGGTGATAAAATTTTCCTAATATTATTCTAAGTTTATTAGCAATAAAGTCTATATGATTAGTCCATGAGAAATGTTCGTCAATTTTCACTCCAAGATAAGTTACACAGTTTACTCTCTCTATTTTGTTACATTTACAATTAATAAAATTACTATGGAAACAGTCATAGGAATGAGCATATATTGAACAAGGCAAATCCTTTAAAGGTAAGTATGGAGAGTGTATAATAAGTAATTTTGTTTTATCGGCGTTTAGTACTATGCCATTATCGTGTGACCATTTCACAACGGTATTGACATCTTGCTGCACAAGATTCAACGTTTCATTTAGGTTGGAACCAGCACACAGTATACATAGGTCATCTGCGAACATATATGCTGAACAGTTCTGCAATGTTGTACATAGGCTATTTACATGCATTAAATAACATACTGGCCCACATCGAGATCCCTGTGGAACTCCGCAGGGATTGACATTGTAGTTTACGAGTAATTAATATTTAATACTTTTGGCACTTATAACATTTTTATTCCGCGAAATGCGCTATCTTCCGTCTCATGTTATGCATACTTCAATGCGCATTGTTTCACATGATCAGTCACAATCGCTTATGGGGCCACGCGGGTGAAATTACAAATATTTTTTGCTTTGTACGCAGCCTTAAGATTAATAATTCCATTGTCTAAGTCTGGATTAGCGGGTTAGCCTCTGCCTAACAGTGCTTTTCAAGTTTTCCATCCATTATCTAAATTGGTTATAACCTGGCTTTGTGGCTATCGATTGAATTCCTATCGAAAAAATAGGAACCGACCCTCCATAGCTTGGCACCAATGTTTAATGATTCATTAGAGTATTCAATATTGAATTATAGGAATAAAATACAGTCCAGAATAATGTCCAGAAATCTATTTGTTGGAGGGGCGCCAGGGCGGGGCGTGGTCTCAGTGGTAGCGGGTTATGCGGCCTTGAGTACACAGTAACTATTTTAAATATAAAAATACTAGCTGAACTCGTCCACGCTTCGCTGCGGCCCATACGGCGGTGGAGTGCGCGTGGGGCGCGCGGTACTGGACACTGCTTATATATAATACTATTGATCGTAGCGTAATGTTATATAGCCCATAGCCTTCCTCGATAAATGGACTATTCAATACAAAAAGAATTTTTCAATTCGAACCAGTGGTTTCTGAGATTAGCGCGTTCAAACAAACAAACTCTTCAGCTTTATTGTATATTAGTATAGATTGTACATTTAGTAAAAATATAGAATAAAGGACATCGTTCAAAACCAGGCAATTTTTTTTATTTTAACTTACATTTTGGAGATTTTGTTAATAAAAGTCTTTTTTAATTTCAGTAATTTCCTGTGAATATTTCAGATATTATGAAAGGGGATAACATTTGAAAATTAAAAAAAACTATATTACGTTATTGGAACAATTGGATTTTTTAATTTTTTAATTATTTTTTATATTGAGATCGGCAGACAGACTGACGGTCCACTTCATGGTAGGTGGCTACCGTCGCCAATAAATAGTAAGAAATCTGAGTTATTTTTCTAGGCATTTTATTAATGTAAGTATTATTATACGATGAGATATCGCAAAAAATATTTAAAAAAAGCAGTTCGCTGAACACGACCACGCGTCTGAACCGCGCGGCAGGCAGGAGCCCCCCCTCACGACGCGACGCGACGACGCGACGGCCCGCCTTGCACATTATATGCGCGCGTGGTACTTGATCATTATTTTGTTGTGGAGTTATTTTATAACTATATTTGAAATCAAATGATGTCCAGGGCAATTTTGTTCAAAATTAAATAGTTGTGATGAATAACGTTTTTATTTGGATAAGGATTAATAGCATTTTTATAAAAACACCTTCGCAAATAATGCATTATTTTAGAACAAATTTGATAACCATAGGTTATAGTGAGTCAACCTTAAAAGATAGACATATACTGTCGCGGACATTTTTTAGAACTTTTAAAGGGGAATAATTGCGTCATATATGATTTTTGCGTAACTTTAACCGTTTACGCAGCGCACGCAATGGTAACTCTCAAAAGGGATAATTTTACCGTTTTTGCAATATTCTTCATTGAAGCTCCGCTCCCGTTGATCGTACTGTGATGTTATATAGCCTATAGCCATCCTCGATAAATGGACTATCCAACAAAAAAGAATTTTTCAATAGTATTAGTAATAGTAATAAACTATGATTTTTTTTTCTGATCGAGTTTTTTTTTCTTTATATACCTAAGCATTTTTGTTCACAAACTGCAGTGTTTCAGCTGAAAGGTTGTGTAGCGTCTAATTCGAAGTTAATTCATTTATTAACTTATTAATATATTTTTTTACATTTTAGACAATTTATTGGTAAGAATAACAATACATCAATTACTATATTAATAATAAAAAATACAACAGTAATAAACCGATATTACATATAAAAAACACTTAAATTTTTTGAAGTGCTCAATTACAATAAATAATGGAAAACAATAATTAAAAAAATGACATTTATATCAATAGAGCTTTAACGATTATTAAGTGTTTCTTTTTTTTTTTTCTCTATTTATTGAAATTCAAATAGAAATGATTGTTGAAATGATTTATTTTGCTCACAGCTTTAACTGGATCAATTTTGTACTTAATTTTTAAGTGACAATAATGACAGTAAGTCTTTTGTGTAATAGCAATTCGCGGTTCGGTCAGTTAGTCCCTTTTCCAATTAAGGTCCTATAAAGGTCTGCAGACCTCTAGCACTAATACACCAATTGAGGATTGGTCACCAATAAAACGCTACTTCCTAAGCTTCCGCTATTACTGTGACCACACCCTTGGCTCTACATCAGAAATGGTACACAACCGAACTGGGGCGAATGCACCCATTCCGTTGATTGAAACTTTTGGAACTTTTAATAATAAAATTTTCAATAGATTCGCCATCGAACAACTATCGGATATTACCTTCTAGTGTAAAATAAATATTTATTTTCTGATTTTAATTAACAATTACTTATTTAATTTGTAAACCATTCCTGATTGGGCATACTGTCTGGTGGCAGTACCCATGCAAACTTCTAATAATAGATGAAAATGTGATGTTTTATGGTTCATGAACGAGGATATGAGAATCCATATTCTATTTATACCTATCTCGTGACTTATCCGTTTTTTATGTTAAGGTCGGCAGACAGGCTGACGGCCCACTTGATGGTAGGTGGCTACCGTCGCCTATAACACAAGCAACGCCTAAACTGCTGCAAGTGCGCTGCCGACTGCAGTAGGATTAAGGATAAGGGATTAGGACATAGGGAAATGGGCTCTGGCATCCCTTACTCAATCACCGAAACGCAACAAGCACGCGTGCTGTTATTTCACGGTGATCTTCTGTAAGGGGGTGGTTACCGCCGCCAGACGGGCCGCCTAAATGACTGCGAAACGCAGTGTGCCTTGCCACTACTTTCCAAATCCAGACCAGAGCCAAATTTGAAAAGTTGATTTTTCAAAGTTGACCCTGCCGGGAATCGAACCCGGGAACCCTGGAACAGAGCGTTAAGGCAAGCACCCTAACCACTCATCCAACGAGCTCGTTGGATTATGCTATTGCTTTATGCTTATTGCTTACGTGGGACAGGGAATTCGGTGAGTGAAGTAAGTGATGCCAGAGCATCACTTACTTCACTCACCGAAACACAACAGCACACGTGCTGTAATTTCAGGGTGATCTTCTGTAAGACAAACGGCGACATAACAGTGAAATGGTAAATAATGTCTTATAGACAATGAGTTGTTCTACTAGTAAATCCTTCTAGTCCTAAATAAATGCGCAAGTATGTATGTTTGTTTCTCAATAACACAAAAACGGCTGAACGGTTTTAGATAAAAATTTGGTACACAGATAGCTTATTATCTGGATTAGCATATAGGATACTTTTTATTTTGAATAAATTTTATGTTCCCGTGGGATCGTCTAAAAATTTAAAAGCGATAAAGTGGCCGCGCGTTACCTATAACAATATAATATGTCTTATCATTTTTCAAAGCGTATGAAGTCGCGGACACAGCTGAATGTTTGCAAAAAACGGCTGAACGGATTGAAACCAAATTTGGCATACAGGTAGTTTATTACTTTTTTTTTTACAAGAGGAATCCATCATGGATACCCACCGGCCTGGGGACAGACCAGTGGGACAGACAGACCTACCGACTAAACCTCTTGGCGTCCTCCTCATCCGTTATTGGTGGAGTTGCGAGGTCGGACTAACACTCTTCCGCAGCTCCACCGCGGGAGTCCGCAACTCATTTGGACGGCGCACCCGAACAGCCAAGGTGCGCCGTGCCTCTCAGGACGAAGCGGGCGGTAGAGTCCCCATCTACCGCCCTAGTCCTGTCAGGGGTCCAGGGGTCATAAAACTAATGCGTGCATTGTAAAATTTGGTGTTTACACATGAAATTATTAATGAAATTAATGTGACGACATTAATACTGAATTTTATAATAATAGTCGGGGGGTGTACTTACGATATTTCTCCGAACGGCGCGAAGGCTTCCCGCAAGCTCTGAGTCTCAATTTCTGGACTCAAATCACCGACAAAGATGTGGTAGTGTTCTGCAACAAAAAAAAGACAACAATAAACAAAATAAACAAAACAAAATAATTTATTCATATACTTAGCATTAGCAATATTTTTTTATTTTTTATTTAGAAAACATTTACACGTGTTTCCTTCCTTTAAAATATAAATGAAAACTCAGAGTGTTTTAATTTTTTCATAGAATTTTGAACGTTAAGTGCTTATAATATAATTCAAATTTCATTCCTCCGAATGCCGCAATACACGTACAACACAATGAAATTTGAATTATATTAAAAGCGATTAAGGTTCAAAATTTTAGGAAATTTATTAAATTTAACGAGCAGACAAACAGACAAAAATTCTAAAAACTATTTTTTTGACCTCTGTAATCTGTAAGAAAAAATCTTTAATGTAAGAGTATAGACATGCATTTTCAATGCGGATGAAGTTGCGGGCACCAGCTAATTAAAATATTATATGTGTGTGTATATCCGAGCTCATATAACCCAAATCTTTTCAAGGTTCGAGTGTCGGCCTCATCCTTCCTACATGGATAGATGCTGGTCAAGAGCAAACTCATCTTTATATATAAAAATGAATCCCCATTTCCCTTGGTCACGGCATCACGCGTGAACGGGTAGACCAATGGAAAGAGAGATAAACGGGGAATGTTTTAGTATATAAAAATTGCACGCCGGGCGAAGCCGGAGGTGGGCCGCTAGTCTTTAATAAATAATAATAATAATAATATCCCAACCGCTGAGGCGGTAGGGATTCCGTGGCGGTTCCCTCCCGGGCCAGATGCAGAGAGCGGTGCTGCTCGATACGGCCAGAATAGTACGTCGGTTTCTGTCCTTGTCGCCCTGAACCCCGACCGACTGTGCTTCTGTCGGGGGCTACACCGTCTTTCCCTCATTTTGGCTTTTAGAGGGGGAGACGAGTCAAAATTTCTAAATAAAATAATAATAATAATAATATTATAAAGAGAAAATATTTGTTTTTTCGTATGTTTGTTTGTAATGTAAACTCAAAAGCTAGTGTAATGTAAAAAAATATTTCGCGCCTTACATTTTTGTGGGCGGTTCACATAATTTGAACTCGAATGACCCGCGCTAATTAAAAAATGAGGTGGTAACACGCGACACCGTTTTAAATGGTGATTTATGAGTGAGGTCTACTAGCAAATGGTTTTTTTTTGTTATTTCATAATACATTGTCCATAAAACACATATTATAACATGTGTGTATTATATATATACCAATATTATAAAGCTGAAGAGTTTGTTTGTTTGTTTGAACGCGCTAATCTCAGGAACTATTGGTTCGAATTGAAAAAATCTTTTTGTGTTGGAAAGTCCA